>WNWK01000112.1:600000-710000 GCA_009830355.1 Cherax destructor | reverse complement strand
GCGATAGGTGGGGTAGGTGGGATAGGGGGGGTTGGTCGGGTAGGTGGGATAGGTGGGGTTGGTCGGGTAGGTGGGATAGGTGGGGTTGGTCGGGTAGGTGGGATAGGTGGGGTTGGTCGGGTAGGTGGGATGGGTTGGGTAGGAGAGGTCAGCGGAAAGTACTACTCCGGAATTTCCTCTGTCTAGCCCAGCGACCTTGTGTGTGTGTGCGTGTGTGTGTGAGCACTCACCTAATTGTGGTTGCAAGGGTCGATTCATAGCTCCTGGTCTCTCTCCCTGCTCCATGAGCTTTATGGTACCTCTTCTTAAAGCTATGTATGAATCTTGCCTCCACTACATCACTTCCTGACAACTCTATGACTGAAGAAATACTTCCTAACATCCCTGTGACTCATCTGAGTCTTCATCTTCCATTTGTGACACCTTGTTGCTGTGTCCCATCTCTGAAACATTCTATCCCTATCCACCTTATCAATTCCTCTCAGTATTTTATGTCGTTATCATGTCTTCCTTATTTCTCTTGTTCTATAATGTAGTCAGGTTGAGTTCCATTAACCTCACTTCGTAGGACAAACCCCTCAGCTCCAGAACTAGTCTTGTTGCAAACCTTTGCACTTTCTCTAATTTCTTGACGTGTTTGACCAGGTGTGGGTTCCATACTGGTGCTGCATACTCCAATATGGGCCTGACGTACACGGTGTACAGTGTCGTGAATGACTCCTTACTTAGATGTTGGAACACTATTCTCAGGTTTGCCAGACACCCATATGCTGCATCAGTTATTTGGTTGATGTGCACCTCAGGAGATGTGCTCGGTATGATGCTCATCCCAGTATCCTTTTCCTTGAGTGAGTTTTGCAGCCTATGATCTCTTAGACTGTACTCCGTCTGCGGTCTTCTTTGTCCTTCCCCAAGCTTCATAACTTTGCACTTGCTGAGGTTAAACTCCAGAAGCCATTTGTCGGACCAGGCTTGCAGCCTGTCCAGATCCCCTTGTAGGTTTACCTGATCCTCGTCCGCTTGTACTCTCATCATTACTTTCACATCGTCTGCAAACAGGGACACCTCTGAATCCCTTCCTTCCGTCATGTCATTCACATATACAAGAAAGAGCACTGGACCTACGACTGACCCCTGTGGAACCCCTTGTGCACCCACTCTGACATCTCCTCTCGGACCGACACACGTTATTTCCTTCCTGTCAGGTATTCCCTGAGCCACTGCAGTAGTTACCCTCCTATTCCTGCCTGCTCCTCTAGCTTTCAACCAGTCTCTTATGTGGTACTGTGTCGAAAGTCTTCTTACAGTCCAAGAAGATGCAGTCTACCCATCCCTCTCTCCTGTCTTACTTCTCTTACGCTGTCATAGAACTCCAATAGGTTTTTGATGCAGCATTTCCCTTCACTGAAGCCGTGCTGGTTGTCATATATTAGGCCATTCCTTTCTAGGTGACCACCATTCTTCTCCTGATAATCTTCTCCACAACTTTACTACAGGTCAGTGACACTATACAGGTCAGTGACACTGGTCTGTAATTTAGTGCAGCCTGTATGTCTCCTATCTTAAAAGTAGGGACTACATTTGCTGTCTTCCACACCTCAGGCAGTTGCGCTTTTTCGATAGATTTATTGAAGATTGTTCTTAGTGACGTACACATTGCCTCTGCTCTCTCTCTCAGGACCCAAGAAGAGATGTTATCTGGGCCCACCATGTTCGAGGTATCTAGTTCACCTAGCAGTTTTTTTCACATCCTCCTCCTCGGTTGTGTGCAGTATGTCCAGCACTTGCTGGTGCACCCTATCACCTCGGTTTGCTGGAAGCCTCTCTGTCTCCACTGTGAATACCTTCCTGAATTTTAAGCTGAGCTCTTCACATATTTCCTGGTCGTTCCCTGTGAGCTTCCCTCCTTCCTTCCTCACCCTGATTACCTGATCCTTGACTGTTATTTTCCTAATGATGTGTGTGTGTGTGTGTTTGTGTGTGTGTGTGTATGTGTGTGTGTGTGTGTGTGTGTGTGTGTGTGTGTGTGTGTTTTGTGTGTGTGTGTGTGTGTGTGTGTATGTGTGTGTGTGTGTGTGTGTGTGTGTGTGTGTGTGTGTGTTGTGTGTGTGTGTGTGTGTGTGTGTGTGTTGTGTATGTCTGACTACAGTCTGGGGGTTCATACACCTTGGTACAATGAACCAGTATTGGTTCATTGTACCAATGTCTCCCGCAGCTCGATTTCTAGCGCACTTAGCTCACACACTGAGGTCCGTGGTTCGATCCCCAGTTCGACTGGAAACATTAGGACGTGTTTCCTTAAGACACCTGCTGTCCATATTCACCTAGCAGTAAAATAGGTACCTGGATGTTAGTCGACTGGTGTGGGTCGCATCCTGGGGAACAAAATTAACCTAATTTGCTGGAAATGCTCTGCATAATAAGGGGCTTTCTATATACTAGTATGTCATTGATGTCAGCTATGGTCTTTATAGGTTGTATCATGTACTTGTAGAAATAAAGATTATTAGTAGCATTATTATATATTGGTCTCCAGGTGATGGAGCAATGATTCGTTGTTACTAACAAGTACACTAACAGTACATGTCAATAACAAGTACACTAACAGTACAGGTCAATAACAAGTACACTAACAGTACAGGTCATTAACAAGTACACTATAGGTCAGTAACAAACAGACTACAGGTCATTAACAAGTACACTATAGGTCAGTAACAAACACACTACAGGTCATTAACAAGTACACTATAGGTCAGTAACAAACACACTACAGGTCATTAACAAGTACACTATAGGTCAGTAACAAACACACTACAGGTCATTAACAAGTACACTACAGGTCAGTAACAAGTACACTACAGGTCAGTAACAAGTACGCTGAAGGTCAGTAACAAACACACTACAGGTCAGTAACAAGTACACTACAGGTCACTGACGTCGTGTCTAGAGACTGAGGGAGGACTGAATGGTGGAGAAGCAGCAAGATGAAGCAGCAGTGAGGGAGAAATGATGGAGGAGTGTTTGGAAGGGACGGGGGAGGGATGGAGGTAGGGGATGGTGGCTAAGAGGATGGTAGGAAAGGGATAGAAATATGGAAGGGAGAAGGAGGAAGAGTAAACAGAAAAGGTACTTAACCACCTCCCCCTTGAGAACGCCTGATGCAAGATGGTCCATTAAAGCGTCTTCTAAGTAATCATATCATTAACCGCTTTTTGGGGTCACCCTTGTTTAAGTGGACGGTGCATCGAGCCTCCACTACACCCAATGATTAATTGCCCCCAAGGGTTTAGAGCGCTTCGCGTGAATTACACTAGAAAAAAGGACATCTGGGACGGTGTGTCGAGTCTTCAAGAAGACCTTGATGCCGTGAAGAGCTCTTGATCCAAGAACCCTTGAGCTACTCTTCCCTTCCTTGGATCAAGTCTAATTGTCTCCCATTCCCCAGGTGCCACGAAAAAGCATTTCGGGTTTAATGATTAGCAGTTAATTACTGCCACGTGAGCCTAATTTCAAGTTCCATCATAATAATAATAATAATAATAATAATAATAATAATCATAATAATAATAATAATAATAATAATAATAATATAATTATAATAAAAATAATATAATAATAATAACAATAATATAATAATAATAATAATAATAATAATTATAATAATAATAATAATAATAATAATAATAATAATAATAATAATAATAATAATAATAATAATATAATAAAAATAATATAATAATAATAACAATAATATAATTATAATAATAATAATAATAATAATAATAATAATAATATAATTATAATAAAAATAATATAATATTAATAACAATAATATAATTATAATAAAAATAATAATAATAATAATAATAACAATAATATAATTATAATAAAAATAATATAATAATAATATTAATATAATTATAATAATAATAATAATAATAATAATAATAATAATAATAATAATAATAATAATTAATAATAAATCTTTATTTCTATAAGCATACGTACAAGATATACAGTCCTGGTGTTTAATTTCCTGGTAATCAGAAAGGCCGTCCAGTCTGTTGTATTATCATACACAGCAGAAGCATACACAGCGCTGTATGTGTTGTATTATCATACACAGTAGAAGCATATACAGCGCTGTATGTGTTGTATTATCATACACAATAGAAGCATACACAGCGCTGTATGTGTTGTATTATCATACACAGTAGAAGCATACACAGCGCTGTATGTTGTATTATCATACACAGTAGAAGCATACACAGCGCTGTATGTGTTGTATTTGTATGGAAGGTTATACAGGAGAGTTTTAAGGAGCTTTAGGAAGGTTTAATAACGGTGTAGTGATCTCTGCGGTGTCTACAAGACGACGTTATTTACATTGATGGAGATCCTTGATGGTGTTTACTGACTCCTTACTGTGTCAGTCCACTGGTGGAGCTTCTTCTCCATCAACCCTCTCCATCAACCCACTCCATCAACCCTCTCCATCAACCCTCTCCATCAACCCTCTCCATCAACCTACTCCATCAACCCTCTCCATCATACAGTCAAGTTGACATCATGTCACTGCAACATTCTATAATACTTCAGTTTCTAGGATGAGTTTAATATTTACAAAGGTGAGTTGTAAATCACCTCAACTGTAAAACACATTTACAAACGACTGTATATATTACATGTTATTGTAGTGCTGGGGTTAATTTTGCGAGGGAAGAAATTTATAATGAATGACACAGTTTAACAAATTGAAAATCAAATTCTTTGTAAATTTTAGATATAAAGCGAAAGCTTCTGGTGCCTTTGTTAGTCGATGTAAATTATTGAAATTTTTTCTGATGATGGTCTGATGGTCTTCACTAACTGGTCTAAGACCAGACCTTCTGCTTGTCAACAAGGTCACTTACGCTGCTTGGGTGGTCAACAAGGTCACTTATGTTGCTTGGGTGGTCAACAAGGTCACTTTAAGTGCCTGAAACGTCGGAAAATTAACGTTTTCTCAGATGCTGAAGCTGTCATTGATTTGCCAGGCTGTTGGTGCTGGCTGCTGGCACCACGCTCTTGCCCTGATGATGGGAAAGATTGCACACGGACACACACACACATGACTCACATGACTCACATGACACACATGACTCCTTGACTCGACCCCTGCAACCACAACTAGGTGAGTACACACACTCACACTTTCAGTTACTTTCAAGACTCTCCTGGAATGTTATTTTCTGTCCAGAGTGACACCTGTTAGGAGTGATGGTAATACCATGGTGGTAGTAAGATGGTGGTAGTACCATAGTTGCAGTACCATGGTAGCAGTACCATGGTAGTAGTACCATGGTATTAGTACCATGGTAGTAGTTCCATGGAAGTAGTACCATGGTACTACCATGGTGGCAGTACCATGGTAGTAGTACCATATTATCAGTACCATGGTGGTAGTACCATGGAAGTAGTACCATATTATCAGTACCATGGTGGTAGTACCATGGAAGTAGTACCATGGTAGTACCATGGTGGCAGTACCATGATAGTAGTACCATGGTATCAGTACCATGGTGGTAGTACCATGGTAGTAGTACCATTATAGTAGACCATGGTAGTAGTACCATGGTATCAGTACCATGGTAGTAGTACCATGGTAGTAGACCATGGTAGTAGTACCATGGTGGTAGTACCATGGTAGTAGTACCATGGTAGTATACCATGGTAGTAGTACCATGGTAGCAGTACCATGGTAGCAGTACCATGGTATCAGTACCATGGTAGCAGTACTATGGTAGTAGACCATGGTAGTAGTACCATGGTAGCAGTACCATGGTAGCAGTACCATGGTAGTAGTACCATGGTAGTAGTACCATGGTATCAGTACCATGGTGGTAGTACCATGATAGTAGTACCATGGTAGTAGACCATGGTAGCAGTACCATAGTAGCAGTACCATGGTAGTAGTACCATGGTAGTAGTACCATGGAAGTAGACCATGGTAGTAGTACCATGGTAGTAGTACCATGGTAGTAGTACCATGGTAGTAGTACCATGGTAGTAGTACCATGGAAGTAGTACCATGGTAACAGTACCATAGTAGCAGTGGCCCTACGATTGCTCTCTTTATTCTCCTGGGTTTTTTGCCTTCTATACTTCTTCCATTTTCTAGCACACTTGGTTTTGGCCTCTCTACACCTTTGGGTGAACCAAAGGCTCATCCTGGCCTTCTCGTTATTTATGTTACCCTTGGGTACAAACCTCTCCTCAGTTTCCTTGCATATTGTTCTCACATATTCCATCATCTCATTTACTGACTTCCCTGCCAGTTCTCTGTCCCACTGAACCTCGTGCAGGAGATTCTTCATGCCTGTGTAGTCCCCTCTCTTGTAATTTGGCTTCGTTCGTCCTGCCCTTCCTGCTTCCCTCTCCACTTGTAACTATATTATGTATTCGAAGCTCGGAACCACGTGATCACTGACCCCAAGGGGTGTTTCATATGTGATGTCCTCAATATCTGCACTACTCAAGGTGAATACTAGATCCAGTCTTGCTGGTTCATCCTCTCCTCTCTCTCTCTCTGGTAGTGTCCCTTACGTGTTGGTACATGAGGTTTTCCAGTACCACTTCCATCATATGTGTGTGTGTGTGTGTGTGTAATTTACTATAATAACTCAACTAATCTTACAGGGAGAGTATAAGATAATCTCCCACCTTCAACTCTCAACTTTCAACCATTCGCTTTAAAATCTTCAATGACATATATTTTTTATTCCTCGTATTTAGTCCTCATTTACCGTGTCAACCATCAATTCCTTCAAATTCTTTGCCACAATTATGTAGAAGAAATTTTTCAGATATTCCCTAAGCTTTTATGAGAGAGAGAGAGAGAGAGAGAGAGAGAGAGAGAGAGAGAGAGAGAGAGAGAGAGAGAGAGAGACAGACAGACAGACAGACAGACAGACAGACAGACAGACAGACAGACAGACAGACAGACAGACAGACAGACAGACAGACAGACAGACAGACAGAAAGAGAGGGCTGTCATATCCAGGTTCAGTGTACTGATGCTGTTCTTGACGATGCAGCATCAGTACAGCAAGATCTGTTGGTAGTACAGCATTAGTACAGCAAGATTTCCTGGTGTTACAGCATCAGTACAGCAAGATCTGTTGGTGTTACAGCATCAGTACAGCAAGATCTGTTGGTGTTACAGCATCAGTACAGCAAGATCTTTTGGTGTTACAACATCAGTACAGCAAGATCTTCTGGTGTTACAGCATCAGTACAGCAAGATCTTCTGGTGTTATAGCATCAGTACAGCAAGATCTTCTGGTGTTACAGCATCAGTACAGCAAGATCTGTTGGTGGTACAGCATCAGTACAGCAAGATTTCCTGGTGTTACAACATCAGTACAGCAAGATCTTCTGGTGTTACAGCATCATTACAGCAAGATCTTCTGGTGTTACAGCATCAGTACAGCAAGATCTTCTGGTGTTACAGCATCAGTACAGCAAGATCTTCTGGTGTTACAGCATCAGTACAGCAAGATCTGTTGGTGGTACAGCATCAGTACAGCAAGATTTCCTGGTGTTACAGCATCAGTACAGCAAGATCTTCTGGTGTTATAGCATCAGTACAGCAAGATCTTCTGGTGGTGGAGATTTCAAGGAAGTCGTAAGTACCAATCCTACTTGTCTCCTACAGAGCGCTTACAAAATTCTCCTACTAGGGCCTCATACGGAAATCTCCTACGGGGATTTATAGAACTTTTCTTGAGGCTTTTTTCAGAAGTCTCTCGCAACATAGCATTTCCAGATCGTTTCTCAAAAATTCACTCAAAAAAAATGCTCAAATATTTGTTCTGTAGTTCGTGGAAGATGGAGCATTTAGGTGCTTGCAACAGAGATATTGAGGTGTATGCTAGCTTTAGCGTGCATGCAACACGGGGTACTGAAGTGTATGCTAGCTTTAGTGTGCTTGCAACACGGGTTACTGAAGTGTATGCTAGCTTTAGTGTGCTTGCAACACGGGGTACTGAAGTGTATGCTAGCTTTAGTGTGCTTGCAACACGGGGTACTGAAGTGTATGCTAACTTTAACGTCCTTGCATTACGGGCTACTGTAGTGTATGCTAGCATTAAGGTGCTTGCAACACGGGGTACTAAAGTGTACCCTAAGCTTGGCGTCTACCCGGCCCTTCTCTCTCTCTATCTCTCTCTCTCCCTCTCCCTCCCTCTTTCACTCTGTCTCTTGCTCTCTTAAAAGCGTTGCGATGCTCTTTTGTATATGTAAATATTGACTCTTCCCAGTGGAAGCCCCAGACAAAGACAGGTCAGGGTCTTTAAGGGGATGTGACCTCCAGGGGCATGAGGTAAGGGGACGTGTGAGCAGAGGGATGGGCACGCACCAGGGGTATATAAGACCGCGTGCTGGGCTTGGATGGTCAGTCGACAGCATGTTGGTGTTAGTGATCAGTGTTGGTGAGTGAGACCTGGCCAACCTCAGGCCAGGATTGTGGTAAACGCTTCAACTGTCATCCTGTAAAACATTTTATTTTTACATCGCCAGATTTGCATCGCAAATGTAGGAGTGGGCCGTAGCAATACAGTCAGCTCTTTCGCAAAGCTCTTTTTGCAGGGTTTTTTTTCTCGTGAATGCGATTGAAAATGTACTTTCAGAATTGAATAGTGTGGAGAGGCCTACATCGTACGTGCTATTCAATTTTTAATGTGATTTTATTCAATCGCATTTACGAAAAATCGCGCTGTTTAGATGAGCTTTTGAAAGAGCATTTTGACCTCGGAGTGGAGCTTAGGTCTATAGGACAGACAAGGAACGTAGGTTGGGAGTGACTTGAGCAGGGAAAAGGACGCCACAGGATAGGAAGGATGGTGTGGACGCCATCCTTCCCTCCTTCCTCAACCCCTGGAGGCTGGGAGGAATACTGTGAGATCCTTCTCTCTAGTGAAGGTGACAAGACTTACGCTGGTCACCTCTTGACGCCCTCTTGACGCCCTCCTGACGCACTCCTGACGCCGTCCTGATGCCCTCCTGACGCCCTCTTGACGCCGTGAACGTTCACCCCACAGCAAAAACTGATGCTGTCAGCAGCCTTGCCTCTGTTGATTGGCAAGCCTGTGACGCCTGACTGACGGTTCTGTTTGCTGCTGCTGACAGCCAGAGAGACATAAGACTTACAGCCCTGTCGTTGTTGCTACTGCTGTTAACAAGACAACTGACTGACAGAACCGTCATCGCCGCTCCTGCCGATAGCCAGCGGAGCATCACAGTGACAAAGCTATCATCGCTACTGACAGCCAGCCATCACTATCATCGCCGCTGTTGCTGACATTCGCCGTGACAACTGACTGACAGTTCCATTATCGCCGCCGCCGCTGCTGACAACTACCATGACGCCAGACTGACAACAGTGCTGACAGTCACCGCTGACAGACGCTCCCTGACACCAACACAGAAAACGGAAAGTTCTCTCACATTTTTAAAGGCCACAAGTCAGTAAGTTAACAGGGATGTTAAGAGAGGGAAGCACTAAACCCGTAGGAATCACAGCTCCAGGGAGGAATAGAAGGAAATTAGGTTTGATCCGAGGAAGGGAGGGAAAAGCTTCAATATTTTCGATCAAGGACCCATCACTAAAATCAAGGTTGAAATACACACACACACACACACACACACACACACACACACACACACACACACACACACACACACAAACACACACACACACTCCCACACACAGTGAAGAGGCGAGGCCATGAGCTATGGCTCGACTCCTGCAACCACAATTAAGTGAGTACACACACACACACACGTTAACAGATAGATGGAGAAATAATAGCCACGAATGGCAGATAGACCAGACATTTGATAGATAAGAGGCAGAGTGTTGATAGATGGTGAGAATGATGGTAGGTGGTCAGTGTGGTAGGATTAGGTATTATTATTATTATTATTATTATTATTATCATTATTATTAGTAGTAGTAGTATATTATTATTATTATTATTATTATCATCATTATCATTATTATTATTATTATTAGTAGTAGTAGTAGTAGTAGTAGTAGTAATAGTATTATAGTATTATTATTATTATAGTATTATTATTATTATTATTATTATTATTATTATTATTTTTATAATTATTGTTATTATTATTAAACGCTTATCCGGTGTGTTATTCAACGCAGCGAGTAATGGAAGCTTGAACCTGCCTCCTGTAACACAATAATATTGTTCCAGTGTCACTGACAGCCTCGACGGTGGTGGCGGCACCGCAGCAGGGCTACGCCAGCTTCCTTCCAGCCTCACCTGCCTTCACCACCTTCTTGGAAGCTCAGGAGAGCCGCCTTCAGAAGCAGCTCATCCCAGCCCCCGCCAGACATGACGTGAGTCACCTCTACTTGTGTCGTGATTGAATGAGCTTAGATAATTCTGAATTGTGTGGTTACACTATTTTATATGATAGTTACAGTGTGGGAACACCACCAGTGTTGCTACGCTATTCTGTATGATAGTTACATTGTGGGAACACCAGAAGTGTGTTGCTACACTATTCTATATGATAACTACACTGTGGGAACAAAAGCTAGCTATATTTTCCTGTCATGTTCCATCACACAGGATGGGTTACATATATGAGGTGTTGAAATGTGTCAGCCTGAGCTGAGAGACTTCAGTAAGGCGACAAAGACGTCTTCAGGTATCCTTCGGTAGGTTCAGTAGGTGTTAGTGTGTCGGTAGGTGAGGGAGAGATATGGTAGGAAGACCTGTGACTCACCCAGGGAAAATAATACCCTTGTGGGTCGAGGCTGGACCACACAACAGGATAGAGGAACTTTGCGGTAAGCTAGGCAAATCTAACTCACACGAACTCACGTACCTGTACGTACCCCTTTTTTATAACGTTTTCACTTCGGTGACGCTCCTCAAGAGTTTGTTTTACTCACTTACAACTCTATTACCAAAGCAGAGCTTTCTTCTTTCCCTCCTCAATCAACTCTTTTTCCAGTTTGAATCCATTGCTGCCAATCCTCTCTTGGTTAAATATTTTCAGCTCGTTATTTACATCCTCTTTATTTATTCCTATTACCCATTTAAGCACCCCAGTCACATCTCTAATTCTAGGTCTTGCCAGAGTGCAGAGTCAGTGTTTGCATTCTACCCATCACGTTGTTACACAGAAAATATGTCTGCCATATTATATGGAATTGATCTATGTCAAACACACCTCGCATCTCTTTATGTTCCTCTCATTTATTTATCAGGCTTTAAAATTTATAATTCACTCAGAATTTAACTTTTGGAGTTGTGAGATACAGTGTAAGTCAGTGTTATAAATATATAGATAGATGGAAAACAGATAGATAGATAGATGTAGATGAATAATGACATTTATACGAGACAGGAACATTACATTTATTGTTGCTGTCAAACAGGAATCAGCAATAGGAACAGAGAACGAGCACCACCATCATGACGACCATGGCCACCATGGCCACCATGACCACCAGACGGGGCTACAGTGGCTCCGAGACTCAGTGCCTGGCGAGCCTGGCCAAGACTACCCTATATACTGGCAAGTTCCAGAGACCAGCTTCTCCTGCGAGGGTCGCCTGCCAGGTAATTTCAACTTTCTGTTTCTCTCTTTACACACAAACACACACATACTCGTATATATTCCACCAAGCCAGGTGACTCGAAAAAGAAACACTTTCACCATCATTCACACTATCACTGTCTTGCCAGAGGCATGCAGATACGACAGTTTAGATGTCACTCGAAACAGAAAATATCCCAAACCCTCCTTCAAAGTGCAGGCACTGTACTTTCTACCTCCAGGACTCGAGTCCTGGTGCATCAGTATGTGCTTAAACCAGCACACCCGCCCCCATCATTAGCAGTAGCATCATAGCAACTGGTTGAGGCTGCCAGCGAGAACAACCTCAACCAAAACAGAGAAGACAGACCGGTTACCGTGAATACTAGAGGCACGTTGCTACTGAAAATAATGACGTAGCTAAATACAAAAAGGGTACACTACCACTTTCACCTCAAGTACAGTTACGTGCAGCGGTCACTCTGCTGTAACTCTAGGGGCATAACTCTCCTACTTACACTATGTATTACCCATTAAGATATATTTGATAGAGGTTCAGTGCGTGAAGAAGCCCGTATTTATGCATATTAATTGCTTTATAGCGTGAACATAAATTTTAAGATGCCAGACTCTTAGTAAATACAACTTATTTCACGTTAGATTTAAGGCCACTACAGGCTGGAAAAATAGAGCCGGTCTACTGACCGGGCTGTGTTTCGTACGGTGCTTTATGTGCGGCCAGCAGTAACAACCTGGTTGATCAGGCCCTGATCCACCACGAGGCCTGGTCACAGACAGGGCCGCGAGGGCGTTGACCCTCGGAACACCCTCCAGGTATACGGGTATCTTCTGATACACTTGGCGAAGGGGGCGATAATAATGGCCAAACAACTCGGTATTATAAAAAAAAGAACGAAAATACTTTCGGTGTCGTAGAGACCCTCTTCAGGTGTTGTAGAGACCCTCTTCAGGTATTGTAGAGACCCTCTTCAGGCGTTGTAGAGACCCTCTTCAGGCACTGAATATTAATTATCAATTTAGATTAGACTAATATTATTCATGATTATATTATGAATTGTCGATTGTCAATAGACAAAAGCTGTAAATAGTAGATATTGTTTTCTCTGACTAATTTTGTTTCATTTTCAATTATTGTGTCAGTGAATTACATTATGGTGGAATTTATTACTTTCGTTAAAAATTTAGTAATTTATTACCTTTTAGTTAGCACAGTATGCGTAATATACATGTAGAAGTTTAATGCTATTTGTAAGATTTATATAAAATGCCGACACGATGTAAACACACAAATGCATTGTAATAAATCCTTTACTGACAACGTTGTCAGTAAAGTATCTAATTACACTTCATTTGTGTCTCTGTTTGCACAACGATCAGTCGTGATGGGTGTTGCTAACGGCGCCAACTCTTCCCTTGCTCAGGTTACTACGCCGACACAGAGACGAGGTGCCAGGCGTTTCACATCTGCAATGTGGTGGAAATCAAGTCGTTCTTGTGTCCTAATGGCAGCATCTTCAACCAACAACACTTCACCTGCGAGTGGTGGAACAACGTGCAGTGCGAGACCTCTCCAGACTTCTATAGTCTCAACAACCACATCGGCGTAGTGGGACAGGAGTCCAAGAGCTGGATAACCATCAATGGACAGGACTTCGACAGCCGGTTAGATGCCCAAAGGGCGCAAGACATCTTGCAACAAGTGCAACAGAGTCAACAGGTTGCCCACGAAGTGCCCCTCTTCCCAGTTCCTCAACCGATAGCAGTTGGAAGCACCCAGAAAGTGATTGACTTCGAGTTCAGAAAACCAGATCCGCGAGAGCAGACCAGCGAAGACCACCAGCAGGTTGGCGATGTCTCACTCCAGCCGCTCCAGCAAGATACAGATTCAGTCTCTGTCGGAGATGGCAGCCTCCCAGACTCTGACTTCATTGCCGAAGATGCTCAGCAAGTTCCCCAGGACTTTGATCTTGTTGCTGATGTCATTGATGTGGTTCAGCCTGGAGAGGACTTTGTTCCCCATGTCACTGATGTTGTTCAGCAGGGCTATGACTTTACCCCACCGGTAACTGAAGTTCAGCAATTTCAGCAGAACGGTGACTTTGGCTCAGAGGTGAAAGAAGACGGTTATCAAGTTCAGGAGGACCTTGTTCCAGATGTACCTGAAGTGGTTCAGCAAGTTCAAGAGGACCTTGTTCCAGAGGTGACTGAAGTTGTTCAGCAAGTTCAAGAGGACCTTGTTCCAGATGTACCTGAAGTGGTTCAGCAAGTTCAGGAGGACCTTATTCAATATGTACCTGAAGTGGTTCAGCAAGTTCAGGAGGACCTTGTTCCAGAGGTAACTGAAGTGGTTCAGCAAGTTCAGGAGGACCTTGTTCCAGATGTACCTGAAGTGGTTCAGCAAGTTCAAGAGGACCTTGTTCCAGAAGTGACTGAAGTGGTTCAGCAAGTTCAAGAGGACCTTGTTCCAGAAGTGACTGAAGTGGTTCAGCAAGTTCAGGAGGACCTTGTTCCAGATGTACTTGAAGTGGTTCAGGAGGACCTTGTTCCAGAAGTGACTGAAGTGGTTCAGCAAGTTCAGGAGGACCTTGTTCCAGAAGTGACTGAAGTGGTTCAGCAAGTTCAGGAAGACCTTGTTCCAGAGGTGACTGAAGTGGTTCAGCAAGTTCAGGAGGACCTTGTTCCAGAGGTGACTGAAGTGGTTCAGCAAGTTCAGGAGGACCTTGTTCCAGAGGTGACTGAAGTGGTTCAGCAAGTTCAGGAGGACTTTGTTCCAGAGATTACTGAAGTTGTTCATCAGGTTCAAGAGTACCTTGGTCCAGAGGAAAAAGATGTACCGCAAGTTCAGCAAGACTTTGACCTTATTCAGACAGGGGTGACGGAAGGTCAGGAAGTTCAGCAAGATTTTGGCCATGTTCCAGAGGAGACTGAAAGAACTCCTGAAACACAAGAGGTAACTGAAATTAGAGATGAGGTTCACCAAGAACAACCTGTTGTTTCTGAAGTGACTGAAGTTGTGGATCATGTTCCCGAGGAGCAGCCTGCTTCTGAAGTCACTGAAATAGGTCAGGAAGATCACGACCTCACTCCGGAAGTGAAGGAGGTCGTTGAAGAAGTTCAGTACGGGTACGAATACCCTCCCAGAGAGACTGGTGTTGTGTTAGGTCAGCGAGAAACAGGTGTCACCTCCGGAGTAGCTACAGGGGTTCAGGACACTGGTGAAGGACTGGATGGTGTTTCTGAAGGACTGGATGGTGTCTCTGAAGGACTGGATGGTGTCTCTGAAGGACTGGATGGTGTCTCTGAAGTACTGGATGGTGTATCAGAAGGACTGGATGGTGTATCAGAAGGACTGGATGGTGTATCAGTAGGACTGGATGGTGTATCAGTAGGACTGGATGGTGTATCAGTAGGACTGGATGGTGTATCAGGAGTGGATGGTGTCTCTGAAGTACTGGATGGTGTCTCTGAAGGACTGGATGGTGTCTCTGAAGGACTGGATGATGCATCAGGAGTGAATGGTGTCTCTGAAGTACTAGATGGTGTCTCTGAAGGATTGGATGGTGTATCAGTAGGACTGGATGGTGTCTCTGAAATACTGGATGGTGTCTCTGAAGGACTGGATGGTGTATCAGTAGGAGTGGATGGTGTCTCTGAAGGACTGGATGGTGTCTCTGAAGGACTGGATGGTGTATCAGTAGGAGTGGATGGTGTCTCTGAAGGACTGGATGGTGTCTCTGAAGGACTGGATGGTGTATCAGGAGTGGATGGTGTCTCTGAAGTACTGGATGGTGTATCAATAGGACTGGATGGTGCCTCTGAAGGACTGGATGGTGTCTCTGAAGGTCTGGATGGTGTCTCTGAAGGACTGGATGGTGTTTCTGAAGGACTGGATGGTGTCTCTGAAGGACTGGATGGTGTCTACGTTCAACAGCCACAGGAGGAGTCGATCTTGGTGCCCGGCCAGGAAGTGCTGCCTGAGGTCCCTACTGTACTTGAACAAGTGTTCCATCAAACTGAAGACATCTCTAGTGCACCTGAACAAGTGTTCCCTCAGCCTGAACAAGTGTTCCATCAAACTGAAGACATCTCTAGTGCACCTGAACAAGTGTTCCCTCAGCCTGAACAAGTGTTTCATCCAACTGAAGACATCTCTAGTGCACCTGAACAAGTGTTCCCTCAGCCTGAACAAGTGTTCCCTAAGCCTGAACAAGTGCTCCCTCTGACCGGATATATCATCGATGCACCTGAACAAGTGTTCCCTCAGCCTGAACAAGTGTTCCATCAAACTGAAGACATCACTAGTGCACCTGAGCCTGAAGAAGTGTTCCCAGAGCCTGAAGAAGTGTTCCCTCAGCCTGAACAAGTGTTCCATCAAACTGAAGACATCACTAGTGCCCCTGAACAAGTCTTCCATCAGACTGAAGACATCACTAGTACACCTGAACAAGTGTTCCCTCAGCCTGAACAAGTGTTCCAACAGACTGAAGACATCACTAGTGCTCCTGAACAAGTGTTCCCTCAGCCTGAGCAAGTGTTCCCAGAGCCTGATCAAGTGTTCCCTCAGCCTGAACAAGTGTTCCATCAAACTGAAGACATCACTAGTGCCCCTGAACAAGTGTTCCATCAGACTGAAGACATCACTAGTACACCTGAACAAGTATTCCCTCAGCCTGAACAAGTGTTCCAACAGACTGAAGACATCACTAGTGCTCCTGAACAAGTGTTCCCTCAGCCTGAACAAGTGTTCCATCAAACTGAAGACATCACTAGTGCTCCTGAACAAGTGTTCCATCAGACTGAAGACATCACTAGTGCTCCTGAACAAGTGTTCCATCAAACTGAAGACTTCTCTAGTTCACCTGAACAAGTGTTCCCTGAGCCTGAACAAGTGTTCCCTCAGCCTGAACAAGTATTCCCTCAGCCTGAACAAGTGTTCCAACAGACTGAAGACATCACTAGTGCTCCTGAACAAGTGTTCCCTCAGCCTGAACAAGTGTTCCCTGAGCCTGAACAAGTGTTCCCTGAGCCTGAACAAGTGTTCCCTGAGCCTGAACAAGTGTTCCCTGAGCCTGAACAAGTGTTCCCTGAGCCTGAACAAGTGTTCCCTCAGCCTGAACAAGTGTTCCAACAGACTGAAGACATCACTAGTGCACCTGAGCAAGTGTTCCCTCAGCCTGAACAAGTTTTCCAGACTGAAGACATTGCTGGTGCACCTGAACAAGTGTTCCCTCAGCCTGAACAAGTGTTCCATCAAATTGATGACATTACTACTTCACCTGAACAAGTGTTCCCTGAGCCTGAACAAGTGTTCCCTCAGCCTGAACAAGTGTTCCATCAGACTGAAGACATCACTAGCGCACCTGAACAAGTGTTCCCTCAGCCTGAACAAGTGTTCCCTCAGCCTGAACAAGTGTTCCCTCAGCCTGAACAAGTGTTCCCTCAGCCTGAACAAGTGTTCCCTCAGCCTGAAGATGTTGGAACATCACAAGTCTCCCAACTGTCCCCGGTAGAGCCAGAGGTGGAGACAGATGTTATATCTCTCCTTCCTGGAACGACTGATGAAAGTGACCTCAGTGAAGTGTCACCTGTAGCTGAGGTCACCACTGAGTGTGAAGGACACACTGTCGACTGCACACCAAGACAGGTCAATGAAATCACTCAACTGTATGAAGTACCCGGTACCGGGGCCTTTGATATAGAAGTTGACGTCCGTCAAGGATCTCCGTCTGGTGTCAAGTCCGATCTTGGGGAGGAATTTATTGTACCTGGTGTGTCTCAACTCACCCCTGGTGAGAGCTTCCCTCAAGAGGAAGAGCATGTATCTCTGCCCAGTGAGCTCTCTACTGAGGATCAGCTCAGTACTGATAGTGAAAGTGAAACTGCTACTGATGCTTTCACAACGCCAATTCAAGTCCTGCCTCTGGATGCTGTCAAGACAGCAGAAGATACATATGAACCTATTCAGTTTCCAGTCCAAGACCAGCACAGTCTAGTTTCTCCATCTGGTGAGACTCCTGGGTTGTCCCAAGTCAGTGATGACGTGCCAGCTTCTGTCCCAGTAGAAAGTGGACTGGAACAAGAGACAAGAGTAGAATCTGGAGATAGTACTGTGACGGGGGAAGTGGTATCAGTCGGTCCATTGCTCTCTGCTTTCCCAGCCACACATTCTGCTGATTCTACACCACAAAATGTGACTACACTCGGACAACAAGAGATCCAGGAAGGTCAGTCTGTTCCACTGGAAGCGTCTGAACAGACATTTCAAGGACAACATGAGGAATTACATAAATTTGACCTGACAGAAGAAATCACAGCCATTCCCGATATTTCAGATACTGAGCAATCCACAGACAGTTTAATTCAGTGTACTCAATTTGTCTGTGTAAGCCCACAGCAAGACAGTGAGGTGCAACATGAACCGTCTACTGAGCCTCTCTTCTCCACTGGTGTTGCTGAAACAGTGAAGGAGCAAGACTTCCCTCAGGATCCTTCACTATTACATGAGCCAGTTACTGACGCTCCACATCCAAGAGAAGAGCCTGAAGAATCAGATAGTTTTGACAAACCTCAGGAACATACATACGATACAGAAGCTCCACAAACTTTAGTTCCGTCTGACGAGACTGACAGCCTGGGAGATAGTTTATCACTCTTTTTCCAAGTAGCAACAGATGTACCAGAAGTGATCAGTGAAACTGTACAGCCTCAGGTACTGGAGGCTGAAAGTGAGACTTCAGATGATCAGCATCCACCTACGCTCAGTGTGACCCATACAGCCCAGGATTCTGAGAATGAAATTGCTGATAGATTTGCTCCTGAGCTCCATGTTGTGGCAGAGCAACAGCCTACCCCTGGCACCCCTGGATCTCTTGACCATCTCTCAGTGGCTGTGGATCAGCAGGAGGCTGAGGCAACAGTTGAACATCATGTACCAGCTGCTCAAACTATTGAACACCAAGACACTAGTATTATTTTCCCAACTCAGGAAACTGTCACTTTACCTGAAACACAAGAACCAGTAACCTTGATTCCAGTCGCGCAGAAAGACCACCAAGACGAGAGCGCAACGCTGATCTCAGATGACCAAGCAGTAAGTGCCACATTACCTTCAGCCAGTCAAGATGAGAATGTCACATTCATCTCAGCTCCCCTGGAAGATAAGAGTCATCCAGGGGATGACGAGAGTGCCATAAGTCAAGGTGGTGCTCAAGCTGCAGTCTTCCCCACCAGCCCAGACACAGACACATCCTTCTCAGTCTTCATACGTGAAGGAACCGCCTCAGAGCTCGCTGCTGGAGTACCCACGTCCCTCTTTCCTACCGAGTTAGGGACAAAAGAAGACACAGTTTCCCTGGACGTATCACAGGTGGTGCAAGAATCACGACCACTGCAGGAAGAAGCTGAGGCAGTGGAGCGGCCTCAGGTCAGGTTCCCACCACTAATTCCCAGTTCCTACCTTCCTCCACATAAATAAATCAATCGCTGGCTCTCTACCCGGAAATAGGAAAATCTAGTTTTATATTTTTACTTATATATTTATAATGTCTGTGTGTTGTACGAATATAGTATTGCTCAATATGTGTGTGTAGTGGTACGTAAGGGTATATCTACCTGTGAAGCCACAGGCTGGGAAATATTGGAACCAGCGTCTTCTAACGTTGGTTGGGGAATTTGTAGGCGCTATATTTAGTGGTCTTCTGAGTGACTAAATTTTTGTATGTGAGTAACCAAAGAATAATGGACGATAATCTATAGCTTAAAAAATAAAAACTCTTCATATTTTCTGCTTGTGTCATTATCCTAGAGTTTCTAATTTTTCAAGCACCTGCTAGGTGGTGCACCTGTGTGTGGTGCACCTGCTAGGTGGTACACCTGCTGGGTGGTACACCTATGGTGCACCTGCTAGGTGGTACACCTGCTGGGTGGTACACCTGTGTGGTGCACTTGCTGGGTGGTACACCTGTGGTGCACCTGCTAGGTGGTACACCTGAGTGGTGCACCTATGTGCAGTGCACTCAGCAGAATGTATATTATTATTATTATTGTTGCATTCATGGGAAGGCACTAAACCCATATGGGTCATACAGCATTTGGATTATTATTATTATAATCAAATAGAAGCGCTAAACCACAGGGGTTATACAGCACAGCATTTGGAGGAGAGGAAGATAATCAGATCTGATCCAAGGAAGGGAAGGTCAGGTCAAGTTCCATGGATCAAGAGCCCCTCAAATTATTATTATTATAATCAAAAGAAGTGCTAAACCACAAGGGTTATACAGCAGAGCCCCTCAAAGACCTCTGAAAATCATGGTAATTACACAAGACATGTGAAAGGGCACAAGTCATGAGCAATGTAATTACATTCATGGGTGGGAACACTAAACCCATAGGGGTAGGTAATCAGGTTTGATCCAAGGAAGAAGAGGGCATTTGTTTCCCTGGATCAAGAGCCCTTCATCAGCCTTGAGGGGAAAGAAGAAGGGAAAGTTCAGGATGTTAACAAAAGAATGTTAGTTTACATTAATGTGTAAAACACCATGATTATATTCATGATAATTATACTCATGAGTTATATTCATTGTAATTATTATATTCATTGCAATTATTATATTCATTGAAATTATTATAAACAGTCATGAGAACAACAGTGGACCCTCGGTTTTCGTTGAAAATTCTTTCCAGAATGCTGTTTGAGTGCCGTTACCCAACGAATTTGTTCCCATAAGGACAAATATAAATTAGATTAGTTATTTCAGACCCCCAAAAAATACACTTACAAAAGCACTTACGAAAATACACTTACATAATTGTTCGAGTTTGGAGGTGAACGAAAACCGAGGGTCCACTGTATATTATTAGTTATGAAAATTATATTTATTGCATTTATTATAGCCATGAATTATTATATTCATGACAATTATATTCCTAAGAGCCATTATTATATTCATGGAAATTATTATATTCATGATTATTAATTATATTCAAGGTAATTAGTATTACATACTATACTCATGTGGTGAGTGGGAAGAGTGCTTTCACCTGGCCAGTGTCAAGGGCGTTTATGTAATGGAAATTACAGTGTAACTTCGGTACTTGAACAATTTGATATTTGAATGCTTTGTTCGGTAAACAAATCGCTAGGTAATTGACCGTTTGCTCGGTACTCGACCAAACAAAGACGATCTTCCAGAACTTCGCTGTAAACTATTGCGTGTTTCTTCGCATTTTTTGGTGTTTTTTTTATATTATTTGTATAAGTCACCATGGGGCCTAAGATTGATAGTGATAACAGCCAACCAAAAAGAAAACTGGTTGGGGAAAATTCGTTCTCTACTCGAACAGCCTTCTGGAACCAATTAAGTTCGAGTGCCGAGGTTCCACCGCATTATTATAATCATAACTAAGCACTAAACCCATAAGGGTAATACAGCACTGCTGTTGTGGAAAATCATTGCTGGTAATGCTACACAGTTTAGTGTTCAGTGAAGGTAAGGGATGCTGAGAAGGTAGCTAGGTTAAGAGCATCTCGATAGTTCCATCAATGTTACAAATGGTTTCTACAGTCAGCTCTCTTGTAAAGCACCTCTATTTAGTGCGATGCTTTCGTAATCGATTGAAAAAATACATAATTTTTTTTTTTATTAACACATCGGCTGTTTCCCACCAAGGCAGGGTGACCCAAAAAAAAAAAAAAACTTTATCATAATTCACTCCATCAGTCTTGCCAGAGGTGCACCTACACTACAGTTTAAAAACTGCAACATATCTCCACCCCTCCTTCAGAGAGCAGGCACTGTACTTTCCGCCTCCAGGACTAAAGTCCAGCTCCACTCCAACAGCACATCGTCATAAAAACCATTTTCCTCCATTCACTCCTATCTAACACATGCTTGCTAGAAGTCAAAGCCCCTTGCACACAAAACCTCTTTTACCCCCTCCCTCCAATCTTTCCTAGTGCATGGAAAGGCATTTATGGTCTGGGATAGTGACAGCTGGGAGAGACTATTCTCAGCTGTCGTATCTGAGTGCCTCTGCAAAGACAGTGATTATGTATGTGGTGAAAGTGTTGAATGATGATGAAAGTATTTTCTTTTTGGGGATTTTCTTTCTTTTTGGGTCACCCTGCCTTGGTGGGAGACGGCCGACTTGTTGAAAAAAAAAAAAAAAACATTTGCCATTTAGTGTGCATTATACAAACTTTAAAATCTTATGATAAACTAAGCACAAACAAATTGTTCCTGTAACTAAAATAGGAGAACACAGTAAAACTAGGGCATATTTCATATAAATAAGTACCAATTTTATTAGTCGAATATTTCAGTAGTATTTAGAAAAGGGTAAATTTACAAAAGATTTAGATTAGAATAGTACTCTTAACATAATGAAATTGCAATGTATAAAGCAAGCACAGGGGGACACTAGGTACTACTTCAGGTAACTACATAGCAGTAAGCAGCTCATTGTTTACTTTCATTATTTCTGAGAAAAGACAAATTTCATGGCCTACACCAGCAACACTTTTTAATTACTGCAAAAGAACAAAAAGATACTATTACCAATCCCAGCAATTATGAAAGCTATTAATACATTAATCATTCACTTATCTGCAATAATGCAAACACAGGCGCACTTGAATTCAAGGAAAAAATAAAGGGATAATAGAAATCTGATGCCTCTCATAACTGGATAAAAACAATCCAAACTAGAATAATTTTCCAAAACAAAATTTTTAAACCTGGCTTTCAAAAAATATTGAATCTGACATCATTCCAAAAATATAATAGTAAAGTATTCTCTATTTGGAAGATCTCTAATATGGATATTTTAAGGAGAATTTTGAATTTAACGATTCACTGAAATTATTACTTTTTCTGTTTCCTGCATAGAAAATTTAAAAATACAAAGCTCATTAAGAACCAGTTCTGTAATAAATCAAAGCAAAAGATGGTCTTAAAAATACAAATGCATAAAGAGATAAACATTACAATATCAGAATAAAAGCCAGAACCATGGAGAACAATAAATTACAAAAAAAAAGGCACAATACCGTGACTGGAACAGTTCCAATTTTTAATCTTTACAAATATTTGAGACCAGTTCTTTAATAATTCAAAACAAAATATGCAGTCTTAAAAAAATGAATAAATATAAACATTACAATATCAGAAAATGACCCAGATCCACAGAGAACACTTCCAGTTTTGAATCTTGAATCCTTACAAATATTTGAGATTACTCTACATGATCAGAACATAAGAGGACAGAAGAATATCTAATACTACTCACTGAATCTACAAATAAAGTCTGACCAGACTGCACCATTTATAAGCATCAATGACAGCTTTTTATTTCATTTACTATAATTAAAAAACAGGGAGCAAGGGGCTAGTAACCCATTCTCCTGTATACATTACTAAAGTTAAAAAGAAAATCTTTTGTTTTTCTTTTTGGGTCACCCTGCCTTGGTGGGATATGGCCGGTGCATTGAAAGAATAATAATTATAAAACAATACAATAATTCATCTGACACATGCCTTTTTATATTAAAAACTGTTTGTTAAGTTTTTCTCACAAAAAACATGCCTGCAAGATGAAAATACAAATATACTTTACTTGTGGTACTTCAACAATTTGCACCTTAAAATAAAAAAATGCTTAGCAACTTCGAGCAAGGAGTACTGTGCTGACAATAAAATGCCCATTAGATAAAGTAGCAATTATCCAGATGCAGTGCTGAGCTACATAAGAATGCCATGTCATGTTTAATATGGTGTCTTCCAACAATAATTAATAATGTTATCACTATTTTATATCATTGCATATAGAAACAGTGCTATCTACATCAGTAGTTTTCCATCACGGCAAATTAATACTGAACCTAAATGTACTTTGGAAATACAGTTTACCCAGATAGGTAACTTACATATTTGTTGCTATTTTAAAGCCTTTGAGAGTGGGGTTATCTATTACAAAAGAAAGACAGGTAGAAGCAACCTGAAAATCTTTAAAATTCTCCGCTTTCATTTCTTCCCTATTAAAAATAATTGTCACATATAGTATAATGTGTCAACATTATGGGTAAATATTGGATACTTATATATGCACAAATACAAAGATTAGGAAACATCTTCACAATACCTTTATTTAACACGTTCGCTAGGAAACACGGGACTATTTTACATTCAAGAAACATCCACAAATTACACATTTTTGGCAAAGTGAAGACAGGCATCCATCAGAATAAATTCACACAATTCCATGTTCAAAATATATTCTAAACATCTGCCATTGTTTACTTTTTTGTACCAAGAAAAGTTTTCTGTCTCAGTTCACATACCACTACTCTCTTTCTTCACTGAATATCTAAATACCATGACTGAGCTTCCCCTAAACAGAAGAACTTACAAAATTAACAACTATATATATATATATATACTGTATGTGTATGAGCACGTGCACTCACAAACACAATTTTAATATTTAAAATTCAGTAAGATCATAATAGAACTTCTATTTTCAAAAGCAAATCAAATATTGAATGTTGCAGTATAGACATACAGGCAAAACAAGTCATCCCTTCCAGGACTCTGCAGAAAGATGTGTAAGGTAGTGTGTGGTGACCATGTTTAATTCAGTCAGGGCATAGTCATGAGTGAGGGGCAGACCAGAGAGTTGCTGGGAGAGCACTTGTGTTGCATCTGTGCTCTCACCCACCACTGCTCTCAACACTCCCACCACAACGCGGCTCATCTCCGACACGCACAATCTAAAAATAAAGAAGTTTCAACAGTTACTCTCTATACAAAAACTGCAGCAGATTGCTTTTCTCTCTCTCGGAAAATTATATGCAAGACTATTAATGATATATAAGAAATAATTTGGGATACTCAGATAAAAATATAATCCAACAAGCCTGGCCCAGAGCTGGGCTTCGAGAGTAGTAAAGCTCTCGAAACTCATCAAAGGTATTTCAGGTCATCATGCTCTACATTCACAAAATCACATACAGCAGACCTTTGGATAACTCATGATCTGTTAACATGTTTTTGCTTTAGCACAGTTGCAAAACTGCAGCATATTTTTTGTGAAAACTAAAAATCGGTGTATACATAGTGGAGTACCTGTAGGGGGAAATGTGGCAAGTGCCACGTTCCTTTCCCTCCATCTCACAGTGAATCTTGGGTCAAGTCCATTATTTTGAGGAGGAGACCTAATTATGCACACAACCTCCATTACCCAGTGCTTCATTTGTACATATCCAACACCATACTCGGCCTGTGTTAGTGAATCGACTTGATTGTTTCATCATCCTATCTGACCTCTGGATAGTATCTATGGCACCAGGAGGAATGTGAGTGATCCTGGAACTCCAAAGAAGCATATGCATTTAAGTCTTGGTGTTTTGAGGAAAATCAATATTAGATGAGCTTAATCCTTTCATTGTCCGTGCCAAGTCACTGTCAGTGCCGTAGTACTACGCCATGAGCTCAGCTCACTCAAATTACCTGTGAGTGGTAAATTTGGCCTAGATATGAGAGAATGGGTCTATGTAGTAAGTAAGCACCATATAAAAATCCTTCATCATGGAGTGCATGAGGAAAAAACTGAGTGTTTTGGGTTTAAAATAGTGATTTTGAAGTGTATTTTCATATGGTTTTTGTGGTTGTATGCTCGATTTCTTTGTCTCATTTGATAGAATGGAAGATATATTACAGAAACAAAGATGATTTTGATTGGTTTCAGGACAGAAAATAGCTTGAAATTGAGCTCAAAGTAGGAGAAATGTCCAATTTTTGTTGACATTCAAGAGTAAACAAATCATGTCGCGCGTCCAATACACGTCCAACTGATGGGTCTAATATGCATTCATGAATGTGCTGATATTATTTATACAATTACAGTGGAACCCCGGTTTTCATCTTTAATCCGTTCCAGAAGGTCAACTGAAAAGCAATTTGTACGAAAACTGAAGTAATATTTCCCATAAGAAATAATACAAATCCAATTAATCCATTCCAGACACCCAAAAATATAAAAAAAAAATAAACTTTATAAAGAATAACTATAGTTTTATATACAGAAAACAATGAGAAATAAATATAAAGCACAATTACAGTGGAACCCCGGTTTTCGTCTTTAATCCGTGCCAGAAGGTCGGCCGAAAACCGATTTGTACGAAAACTGAAGCAATATTTCCCATAAGAAATAATGTAAATCCAATTAATCCATTCCAGACACCGAAAAATATAAACAAAAAATAAATTTTATAGAGAATAACTATAGTTTTACATACAGAAAACAATGAGAAATAAATAAAAAGCACTAATGAAATGGATAAATGAACATTTAACATCACTTTTACCTTTATTAAAGACTCTTATTGGCATATGGAAGACGGCAAGGAGAGGAGAGGGAGGAGAGGTTATTGTTTGGAAGGGGAATCCCCTTCCAAAAGTACTTCAGGTATCAAAGCCCTATCCGGGGTTACTTCCCTTCTTTGTCTTTTACTAGCACTAGGACCAGATTGAGAGTCACTGGACCCATCGCACAAAAAATCTGTCCAGAGAGGCCTGTTTCTGGTGTCTCTTTAAGATTTGCCTAAAATGGGACACGGCTTTGTCATTGAACATGTTGCTGACACAGCTTGCAACAGCTTTGTAAGGGTGATATTTCTCCACAAAACTTTGCACCTCACTCCACTTTGCACAAATATCCTTAATCGCTGAAGAAGGCACATTCTTCCCTTTCTCTTCCTCCTCTGAAGTAATTTTCTCAACTAAGGTCTGTTGCTGTTCCGGATGAAGGTCTTGCAGCTCTTCGGTGGTTAGCTCTTCCCTGTGGTCGTCCACCAACTCTTCCACATCCTGGCCACTCACCTCCAACCCCATGGACTTTCCCAAAGACACAATAGATTCCACGACAGGCATAGGGTCATCAGGGTCAGCCTCAAACCCTTCAAAATCCTTCTGGAGGACACATTCTGGCCACAATTTTCTCCAAGAAGAGTTACTCATCCTGGAAGTCATTCCCTGCCAAGCCTTATCTATAAGGCTTATGCAGTTGAGGATATAGAAGTGATTCCCCCAGAACTCTCTTATGGTCAATTCAGTGTCCGAGGTCACTTCAAAGCACCTTTGAAACACTGCTTTGGTGTAGAGTTTTTTGAAGTTTGAAATGACCTGCTGGTCCATGGGCTGGATGAGAGGAGTGGTATTAGGGGGCAAGAACTTCACTGTGATGAAACTAAACTCCCCCAACAGCTGGTCTTCCAAGTCTGGAGGATGAGCAGGAGCATTGTCCATTACCAGGAGACACTTGAGTGGCAATATATTTTCCAAGAGGTATTTCTTCACACTCAGGCCAAACACTTCGCTGACCCACTCAATGAAAATTTACCTCGTGGCCCATGCCTTATTGTTAGCCTTCCACATCACACACAATTTACTCTTGTTGACGTTGTTTTTCTTGAACACTCTGGGATTTTCTGAGTGATACACCATTAAAGGCTTCACTTTGAAATCCCCACTAGCTTTACGACAGAACAAAGGTTAGCTAATCCTTCATAGGCTTGTGTCCTGGCAGTGCCTTTTCCTCCTGCGTAATGTAGGTCCTCTTTGGCATTTTCTTCCAAAAGAGGCCTGTTTCGTCACAAATGAAGGCTTGTTGGGGGAGGAATCCTTCAGCCTCTACGTACTCCTTGAATTCATCAACAAATTCTTCGGAAACACGTTTGTCCGAACCAGCAGCCTTGCCATGCCTTACCACACTGTGTATTCCACTTCGCTTCTTGAATCTGTCGAATCAGCCTTTGCTGGCCTTAAATTCACTAACAACAGCACTCGTTCCAGGCATTTTCTTTGCGAGATCTGCATGCAACTGCTTTGCCTTTTCGCAAATTATCACCTCCACAACACTATCTCCCACTAACTGTTTTTGGTTGATCCACACCAACAACAACTTCTCAACATCTTCGATTGTTTGCGATCTCTGTTTCGTTAGCACATTTACCCCTTTCGCAACATCAGGTTCCTTGATTTCTTTTTTCTTCGCCAGGATGGAACTGATCATTGATTTGGAATTCCCATACTTTCTGGCGAGCTCAGCCACACGTATGCCACTTTCGTATTTTTCTACGAGTTCTTTCTTGAATTCTATCGTGTTTCTCACCTTCTTTACCCAAGGGCTGGCACTCGGAACTTTCTTTGGCCCCATGGTGGCTTATTTAGCAGTCGCAAGCACAAAAAACAATGGATTATTACGAAATGTTTCAGATGAAAGCGCGGAGTAATGCTCACTGAACGAGTAACAAAAGCAGACTGAGTCACGAACGTATGAGCGGCCACGTCCCGCGGGCGGGCAGACGCGCATGGTACTGACGATTTCTGAGCTGATGTACAAAAATGGGGAAAATTTGGCAGAAAAGTGTGATCGAAAACTGAATTCTATGATAACCGGACCAGACGAAAAACAGGGTTCCACTGTATTACAACATTGCCTAACAGTAAATCTTCTATTTTTTGTGTGAATAAAAAATCAAAATGGAATTCATGTGTGAAGCCTGGAAACGTAAGTAATGAATAGAGGAAATGTTATTTTAGTGCCAGGAATGCCTGCACTGTTTATCCTGGAAACTTATTTTGAAACTGGAATATTTTGAAATTTGTGTGAAATTGGCCAATTTGTGTGAAATTGGCCACCAGTTTCTGGTGCTCAATCAATAAAGTGGAAGGCATACTAGCGAATTAGCTAAGAATTTCATCAACTGCAACAATGTAATTGGCCTAAAATAGGACTCAAAGTGGGCAAAATTGTCAATGCGTAAATATAGCCGACAGCAAAATTCACGATAACATAATTTCATCAATTTTCCATCAACTTTCGTACTTTTTGTTTGATTACCTTCAGAAAAAAGATTCTCTACCATTTCATGAGAAAAAATAAAATATTTTTTTGAAAATTCTTGGACCTTGTGGACAAATTTCAGATCAGGGGTCTGGACCCTGAAAGGGTTAAGTGCTTGCATTTTACTTCCCACCTAATACAAAATACTAAGTTTGAGAGATACATAACAAATACACAGGTGAATCTGTCAACACATATGTATTAAAAACATTTTGGGAATGAAGGTGAGGAAAAATAAGTTTAGGGACAATGGCTTAGACAATTATCAGGTATTGGTCTAGTGTATCTGTTAATATGCCAGATGACCATCAGTCTTTTAAGGAGTGTCCAACTCACAGCCACTACTGAGAAATGGTGTGTTAGACCAAGCAAACAACATTAGACTGAAGTGTGTGAAGGAGAGTGTACAGGCGGGCCCAGCTTTCAGTACTTCTCTTTACAGCAATTTGGTAATGCAGTGGTTTTCAATTATACCCATTCTTCATTTACTCAGACTTCCTAAAATAAATATATTCATCACTCACTATAAGCAAATACCTTTGATGAATTTTGAAAGTTTGTCTACTCTCAGAGTCTGGTGCTTGCCTGATCAACCAGATTGTTATAACAGCATTGTACCAGAAATAGTACCTGTAAGCTCATTAACCCCAACAGACACAACAGAGAGTTACCAAGACTCTGTTGGCTCTTAACAGATAATAGAAATTACAAGAGAGAACCTCAGATATAATATACAGTGGACCCTTGATTTTCATCGATAATTATTTCCAGAATGCTGTTTGAGTGCCGTTAACGAACGAATTTGTTCCCATAAGGATGAATGTAAATTAGATTAGTCGTTTCAGACCCCCAAAAATACACTTACAAAAGCACTTACAAAAATACACTTACATAACTGGGAGCTGTACAAAAACCAAGGGTCCACTGTATACAGATTACAACCTCATTTCAGTATAGACAAGCACCAGATGAACCTGACCGAATGCCAGGGAGTAGAAAAACTCTCAGAACTCATCAAAGGTATAACAAAGATACCCAGCATAAATTCACAAGTACATAACCGAAGAGCCAATGTGAAGTGAAGTTCACTGAACCTCAACAATCCAGGAATCAACTGGCACACAAACATAGGAACATAAGAATGGAGGAACACTGCAGCAAGCCTACTGGCCCATACTTGAATGTGATGTTACTGTTTGGTGGCTTATTTGAATGCTGATGGCCTGCCATACTAAGGATGAAAATATTTTAAGGTTATGTAAGAAGGTTTTGTGTGTGAGGGGCTTGGACTTCCAGCAAGCGTGCTTGAGCGTGTTAGATAAGAGCAAATGGAGACAAATGGTTTTTAGGACTTGACGTGCTGTTGGAGTGTAAGCAAGGTAACATTCATGAAGGGATTCAGGGAAACCAGCAGGCCGGACTTGATTCCTGGAGATGGGAAGTAGAGTGCCAGCACTCTGAAGGAGGGGTATTAATGTTGCAGTTTTATAACTGTAGTGTAAGCATGCCTCTGGCAAGACAGTGATGAAGTGAATTATGATGAAAGTTTTTTTTTTTCAGGCCACCCTGCCTTGGTGGGAAAACAACTGATGTGTTAATAAAAACAAAAATATGTAATGTATGTACTGTATATGCATATTTTAGGCTTAGCTCTACTGCTCACTTAATATATGATTGTGTAGACACATTATCAGGCTTTAATATAAAAAAAAAAATAAAGCAGTTTCACTTTACAGCAGTAGCCTGGAACCTAACCTACTATATAGCAGGCCCTCCTGTACCATCTTTAACGGATACTAGATCTGACATACTCTTGCTGTTAAGAAAGGAACATCTATGAAGTGACTCCGAAAACCAGCTATTCAAATTAATTTTGGAAGACTGGAAGTACAGTGAATGCGCTTTTAATGTTAGTGGGGAGGTTCCACTTATGTAGGTCACCAATGGACCTTGTCTGTGCTCCTCCAGAAAGGCAACCATGAACAAGGCAACCAGTGAACAAATTCCCTACAAGCATTATGGCAACAACTGTTTTGACATCCTTGTGTGTTACATATTTACCTGTGTGTAGCTGTCTGGCACTTGAGATTGTTCAGTCTAGAGCACAGTGCTAGAAGACGAGGTCGAAGTTGTTCAAGCTGGGCCGGAGTGGGGTCAGCAGATTTCTTCATGTCATCCACTACAGAGCACACATCTAAGTAATCTGCATACACCCCACCACCGACAGCCCAATCAACAAGAGTACTACGGATGCCATCATCACACAATTGGTCCAGGAAGCCATGCAAGTACTGATGGTCCTCTGCGAAGAAATATTTAAACTTAGCTAGAACAACATATCTCGACTGATGACAGTTAATATTTTTTAATAGTTCCAGGGATTATCAATCACACAGCCTAGTCCTAGACTACACCTCCTAAACTGTCATCAATAAACATACATATTTCCATCTGAAAAGAATTCTTTCTCTGTAAGCCATGTGTGTCATTAGAGGTGACTAAAATGCTGGGAGCAAGGGGCTAGTAACCCCTTCTCCTGTATATATTACTAAATTTAAAAGGAGAAACTTTCGTTTTTCCTTTTGGGCGACCCTACCTTGGTGGGATATGGCTGGTTTGTTTGAAAGAAAGCAGCAGCTTCACACCCACATAAGTGTGTTGGTACCACTATACTCTCGAACATTTCCTCTTTGACTCCATGGATAATGTTCATTGTCTCGACAGATACCTCAATGCACAACTCACCCTCTTTCCTTCATCAGTTCTAAAATGTAGGTTTGAAGACAGCAACTACCCAGGTAGATACTACTGTTCTGCCAAATGAGTGTAAGACAGAAACCTTTGTTTTACATGATGGTATGAGTGCTGGTGTCTTTTTTCCTGTCTCAAACACACAAGATAACAGGCATATCTTGCTACTTTTACTTACAATTAGGTCACACTGCACATGCATGTACACGTTTATGTATACACACTCATCTGAGTTTTCTTTGACTTTTTCTTAATGATTCTTGTTCTTATTATTTTCCTCTAATCTCCATGGGGTAGTGGAAAAGAATTCTTCCACCATGTGTGTCATAAGAGGCGACTAAAATCCCTGGAGCAAGGGGCTAGTAACCCCTTCTCATGTATAAATTACTAAATTTAAAAAAAAAACTTTCGCTTTTCTTTTTAGGTCACCCTGCTTCAGTGGGATATGGCCGGTTTGTTGAAAAAAAAAATTTTGAAAAAAAAAATTATGTTAAACAAACATTTAATTATGTTATCATTGTACTCCAGGTAATATTTGCACTTCTCTTGTTATAGGTAATATAAACTTACCATTTATTATAGAATTTGGAGCAATGGTGTCAACAATAAGCATGTGGGCACGATTGTAATCCCCAGCCTTCAACAAGTACCAGGCCTCCTCATCAACCCTAGAGAAAAAAAATTCATTTACAAAAGCATCAATAAAAATAAATACAAATCATATAAGTATTAATGGGTTTTACCAAACAACTACGTAATTTTTAATGTATATCATTTAACTTCAAGGAAGTTAATTAATATTGAAAAATACAAAACATACAAGATAAATATTACTGAATTTTATCAACTACGTAATTCCTGTGAAGTTATGTGGAACACGTTAAAAATAGTCTGGTACAAAGTGAAGCCAGGATTGACTGCATTTTTATAAATTTATTTTACACAACAATTAATAATACTTACATATTCAGAGACCGAGCCTTGGTTGCCTTCGCTTGGTGTATCCACTTTGTAGGAATGTTGAGCTTGGTGATGACAAAATCTTCCCTCATAGCATACTTAGGGTCAGACTCCTCCTCTTCACCAACAGCAACGTGACGTTGTAGAAGCTCTTTAACTTCTTTACTGCGTCTGTAAATTTTTACTTCGAATAGTGTAACCTCGCCTAGATGTACCAAAAGTTCCTTACAGTGCTGAAGTTACGGGCTAATAGCTTTTATTCTGTCTTGACTCATTTCAGAACCAAGCCTTAAGTATGTTAGCATCCCCCAAGATGCAACCTGCAACACTCACCTAACATACTGGTACCTACTGTGCTTACTGCTCTGTGAACAAGGTCAAAAGGTGCAAGGAATATTGCCCATAGTCACAACTCACTCAGCAAATATTTGACTAATAAGGATTTTTTTTTTTTTCAACAAGTCGGCCGTCTCCCACCGAGGCAGGGTGACCCAAAAAGAAAGAAAATCCCCAAAAAGAAAATACTTTCATCATCATTCAACACTTTCACCACACTCATACATAATCACTGTCTTTGCAGAGGCGCTCAGATACGACAGCTGAGAATTGTCCCTCCCAGCTGTCACTATCCCAGACCCCTCCTTTAAAGTGCAGGCATTGTACTTCCCATTTCCAGGACTCAAGTCCAACTAAATCAATTAACTGGTTTCCCTGAATCCCTTCACAAAATGTTACCCTGCTCACACTCCAACAGATCGGCATGTCCCAAAAACCATTCGTCTCCATTCACTCCTATCTAACACGCTCACACATGCTTGCTGGAAGTCCAAGCCCCTCGCCCACAAAACCTCCTTTACCCCCTCCCTCCAACCTTTTCTAGGACAACCCCTACCCCGCCTTCCTTCCCCTACAGATTTATACGCTCTCCAAGTCATTCTACTTTGATCCATTCTCTCTAAATGACCAAACCACCTCAACAACCCCTCTTCAGCCCTCTGACAATTACTTTTAGTAACTCCACACCTTCTCCTAATTTCCACATTCCAAATTTTCTGCATAATATTTTTTAATTAACTAAGAGCCAAATAACAGTTCTTATTATTCTAAGAATAGTACATAAGTTACCATCAGTATCAAACTTTTCTTATACATATATGTAACATATACAAATTGAATCTTCTATGCACAACTTCAGTAGATGTACTAACCTTTCTTCATCATTAATGCTGAGAAGAACAAAAATGGCCCAATGCCAGTGTCCTTCTGACTCCATGAGAGCTGCCATGCTCAGGTGTAAGCTAGCACTTAATTGTGGTGAAAGATGCTGGTAACTGAGGCTCTCCAGAATGCGCCATAGCAGCCAGCTAAAAAAAAAAACGAAAATTATATATTTTTTACCTCGATAGCCATTTAATGCCAAGGCAAGGAGACCCAAAGAAGGGAAAACATTCACCATCATTCATTAAACTGACTTTTTTTTTGCCAGAAGTGTCTGGGCATCACACTTAACATTACCCTCTCTTCCCATAAGCCATGAATGCCATAAATACCAGGAGCAATGGGCTAGTAACCCCTTCTGTACTTAATTACTAAAAAGACAAAAATGAAATTATCATTTTTTTTAACTTAACAGCCATCTCCCTTGGAGCAGGGTGATCCAAAGAAGAAAACATGCTCAACAACATTCATTCAATCACTGTTTTCCAGAAGTGTGCCGACATTATAAATAGATTACACGAGACTGCAACATCCCCACCCGCTCCTTCAGTGTAGGCACTACCCTTCTCACCTCCAGGAGTGAAGTCTAGCTAACTGGAGTTAAGAGTTGTTGCAACAGTTGTTGTAGCTTTATTAGTAGTTGCAGTTGAAGTAGTTGCAGCCAAAGTTATTGTAGTAGAAGTTGTAGTAGTAGTTGTAGCAGTAGTTGTAGTTTTTGTAGATAATGATTTTTTTTTCAACACACCGGCTGTCTCACACCAAGGCAAGATGGCCAAAAAAAGAAAGAAACACATTCACCATGATTCAACACTTTCACCATCATTTACACATAATCCTTAATTTTTTTTTAACACGTCGGCCGTTTCCCACCGAAGCAGGGTGACCCAAAAAGAAAGAAAAAACTTTCATCATCATTCAACACTTTCACCATCACTCATACATAATCATTGTCTTTGCAGAGGCGCTCAGATACGACAGTTTAGACGTCCCTCCAAACTGCCAATATCCTAAACCCCTCCTTTAAAGTTCAGGCATTGTACTTCCCATTTCCAGGACTCAAGTCCGGCTAACCGGTTTCCCTGAATTCCTTCACAAAATATTACTCACACGGGTGTTCTGAAGTTTGGAGCATTTAACAATGTAATGGGAAAGGAAAGCATCTACAGAGACCTCTTTCCTCTTTCTCCTTTCTCCTCTGGGTTTTCTTTCTTTTGCCTTGTATTTGTCCTTCATTATTATTTTTTACCCCCTCTGTGTTCTTGCCCCTACCCTATGTGGGCCGCTAGCTCCCTTGCAGTGCTCCTCTTTCCTAGAACATGACTGACTCCACTACTACTACCACTATTACTCCTCCACCACTTTCTTGTTCCCGTCCCTGTCTGCTGGCCTCTATATATACTCCCTCCTTCTCTTCTTTTTGTTAGTGTGACTTTGTAAATGGTCCAAGTCTGACCGAAATGTCATCGTAAGCTCCTCTCTTCTATGTGCGGGTTATTTGAGTATTGTTCCAGTCACGGTATTGTGCCTTTTTTTGTTAAATATCTGAAAACATTCACTTCTTCCATACTCCCTCCCTCCAATGTGATATCCAATTTTTCTTTACCTAAATCATTTGATACCCTCATCTCCTTACTCTTATCTATATTCACTTTAACTTTCTACCTTTACACACCCTCCCAAACTCGTCCATTAACCTTTGCAACTTTTCTTTAGAATCCCCCAAAAGCACAGTATCATCAGCAAAAAGTAACTGTGTCAACTCCCATTTTGTATGTGATTCCCCATAATCCTTAATATAAAGATAAAAGAAAACTCTGGGTGTACTTGTACAAAATTTATAACCCTATATGGAGGTGCAGTAATTATAGTTCAGAGGGTTATTTAAATTTTAATGTCCTCACAATTATTATTAGGTAAAAGGGCACATATGCAACTAATGTGACATTTCCCTCTCCAGGAGCTTTGTCAAGCCATGACAAAGCTCCTGGAGATCAAAACATTGCCACATTAAAATGTCACATTAGTTGCACATGTCCTTTTACCTAATATATTGTCAGAAATTCTACCTTTATTAGGACAGTAATTGCATGAATGATGGTGAATGTGTTTATTTTTATTGGGGTGTCACCCTACTTCACTGGGAGACAGCTGGTGTTAAAAGCAAGTAGGTTATTACATTTCAACCTACATACCCCTCCTAACTGATACACATACATAACCCTCCTAAAACTGATATAGGAGAGTGCGTAAATAAAATGCAGTAATTATAAAACAAACAAATTAATAATCTAACCTGACAGTAACATCAAGTGGGTCCGGTGTGATGGTTGCAGGATTAAGAAGAGCTTCCAGCTGATGCATGGGATCAGTAAACAGCTTCAGTAAGTGGTAGCAGATATCATAGCTAGCTGAAAAGTGAAAAATTCTTCTTTGGAAGCCAATTCAAGAAAAAGATTTCAGGTGACCCTCAAAATCTTCTAAGGGTAAAGATGCAGAGAATCGAAAAGTTTGATTTGGTAATTGGAAAATTGGTTTGATGCCCCACCAATGACTTCGCACAAAATGCATGATAAAGGAATAACAGGAAAAGTTGGTAGGATCGATCTATAACTTCCTAACAAACAGAACACAAAGAGTAATAGTAAACAAAGTAAAGTCAGAGGCGGCCACAGTGAAAAGCTCTGTTTAACAAGGTACAGTACTTGCTCCCATCCTGTTCCTCAACCTCATATCTGACATAGACAGAGATGTAAGCCACCATACAGTGTCTTCCATTGAAGATGACACCTGAATCTGCATGACAGTGTCATCCATCGAAGACACTGCAAGTCTCAAAGCAGACATCAACCAAATCTTTAAATGGGCCCCGCAGAAAACATGAAGTTCAATGAAGATGCAATATCTCCAATGAAAAGCAGGGGTGCCATGAGTACGCTAAGAGACAATACAATAAGTGGCAGAGGCCCAAAACTGTTCAACTGCCTCCCAGCATACATGAGGGGGATTACCAATAGACCCCTGGCTGTCTTCAAGGAGCTGGACAGGCACCTGAAGTCAGTACCTGACCAGCCAGGCTGTGGCTTGTACATCAGTTTATGTGCAGCCAGCAGTAACAGCCTAGTTAATCAGGCCCTGATCCACCACGAGGCCTGCTCACGGACCCAGCCATGGGGGCACTGACCCCTGAAACCCCCTCCAGATTCTACCAGATTCATGTTAAAAGTTCTAAAACAGAGCTGTGGATCACAGTGAGGCTTCAAGACTCTCACCATTAAAGCCAGTACAAGGTAAGTCTATATGACAATGCTGATGATTGATGTCAATCCATTCCACACTTCACACGAGAATGGCAATCCTTGATTTAACATACCACGATTTAATGAACCTCAGAAATACAGGCCAATATCAGCTTAGTCAACTGATATGGAAACAATGGACAAAGTTCGCTGTTAGTTATTGTCATGGCAAAACGATCTATCCACCACATTCGCCATTACCAGCTACACGCTCCCCTTATTAGTCCATTAAATAAAGGATTTATAGTAATTTAACAGCTAATTTACATTAGTTAATCAAAATTTAAAAAGCTGGCCTATAAGCTTGGGCCTGTTGTCTGTAATATCCAAGGAAGATAAGTGGTTCAAGTAAATGGTGATTACCAGAGAATTCTTCAGATGGAAGACAATAAGATGCACTTAACAGTATTCTATAGTTGCTGCCATACCTTTCATGCCATTGGGTAAAGCTTGGTATGCTAGATATGGAGGTAATGGAGCCTCACAGTAGCTAGGAGCATCTCCTCTCAGACCAGCTGCTTGCTCATACTCTTGAAGAGCTTCACTTATGGTTGATGTTGCTGGACAAACATACCTGTAAAGCCCAGTTGTTCATCAAGAGTAGAGAAAAAAATCAAGTTAAGATACTGTATTTAAATCTAAATTGGTAGTACAGAAGCCATTTTATTTTTCCTGTAATTCCTCACCTGTTCATAATTAAAAAATAAAAATTGTCATTTAATCAACATTTTTCTTTCAACACACTGGCCTAGGAAAGGTTGGAGGAAGGGGTAAAGGAGGTTTTGTGTGTGAGTGGCTTAGGCTTCCATTGGATGTGTTAGATAGGAGCGAGTGGATGCAAATGTTTTTTATGACTTGACGTGCTGTTGGAATGTGAACAAACTAACATTAATGAAGAGATTCAGGGAAACCGGTTAAATAGACTTGAGTTTTGGAGGTGGGACGTACAGTGCCTGCACTCTGAAGGAGGGATGGAGATATGTTGCAGTTTTTGAACTGTAGTATAGGCACGCCTCTGGAAAGACAGTGATGGAGTGAATGATAATGAAAGTGTTTCTTCTTTTTCGGATCACCCTACCTCGAAGGAAACCAGCCTATATATTAATAAAAAAATCACACTGGCTATCTCCCACCGGGGCAGAGTGACCTGAAAAAGAAGAAACACTTTCACCATCACTCACTCCATCACACTCTTGCCAGAGGCACACCGACACTGCAGTTCAAAACTGTAAATATCAACACCCCTCCTTCAGAGTGCAGTCACTGTACTTCCCACCTCCAGGACTCAAGTCTGGCTAACCGGTTTTCCTGAATCCCTTCATAAATGTTACCTTGCTCACACTCCAACAGTATGTCAAGTCATAAAAACCATTTGCCTCCACTCATTCCTATCTAACATGCTCACACACGCTTGTTGGATGTATCATTTTTTGTAAATGACCAGTTGAATTTGAATACCAACCAAAGATGAAGGGCAAATGCTCGTCTCCAGTCAAGTCCTTGGCAGGTATTGACTGTGGTGTGAGAGGCTTGATGAGTGGGTGCTGCCGCTAGCAGTGAGTACAGTACCAGTCGAGATGGAGCCATCAGGGCATCAGTTCCACCCTCTGCCCAGTTTGACAGCTGTTGGGCCAAAATCTGGCGGGGAGTATCCTGGCCAAGGCAAGCCTGGGCCAGCAACAAGGCTAAGTGATGATCACCTGAAATACAATTTAAAATATAGTATAAATTTTAAGGAATTTTTTTTCCCATGTGAACCAAGAATTTTTCAAAATTTCACTATATAAAACTTAAAAGTGAAATATTCCAAGCAGCAAATAATTTTAACACAAATATATACTGTTAACAGGAGATATGAGCAACTATTAGTAGACAGGTGAGACAGAGAATACAGGTAATGAACATGAAGTCAGAGGTGCTAGTTATGTGCAGAAGTTGTGGTTATAGAAGAGCAGATGCAGGTGGGAAAACAAATGACTGATGGAATAAGTAGAGTGGAAAGTGAGAAAAGGTTAGTATTGCACATGAGAGAGTTCCAAAATGTAAAAAAAAAGATACATGAATGAACAGTATATGGAGAAAGAAAGAGAGGTTAAACAAGTAGTGAGGGAGTGCAAAATTAGAGCTAATGAGAAAACATGTGGGTCTTTTTCTTCAGCATATTTCACTGAGAATGAGAAATAACCTGAGAAAGCTTGAGGAGGAACTGGACAATGACATTAAAAACTGAACGTGGGGAGATGTTAAATGAAGATAATATTTTGAATTAAATGTGGATGATAAGAGGAAAAAGGTGATATCATGTACTGAGCAAGGAAAGATTATTCTCCACTTCACCATGGAGAATTTCTATAATTCTAGCACTATTTTTTATCACATCTGGAGAGGCGGAAGTAGTGCCTATACTCTGAAGGAGGGGTAGGGATACTGCAGTTTAGAGGGGCATCTGAACTGTAGTATCGGCACACTTCTGGCAATACATTGATGGAGTGAGTGATGGTGAAAGCGTTTCTTCTTTATCGAGTCACCCTGCCTCAGTGGGAGACAGTTGGTGTATTAAAAAAATAATTTTGAATTTCATGTTTAAAAAACAAATGAATGTTGTACGTCTCAATACATTATGCAAGCATTAATCCTGACAGTGACATTGCTATTACCTTACTCACAATATTTAAGGTACAGTGGACCCCCGAGTAACGAACACCCCGGAAATCGTACAATTATGTAAGTACAGTGGACCCTCAGTTAGCGGCCGGTTTTACGGCTCCCGGTTAGCGGCCGTTATTCCGGTTAGCGGCCGTATTGGATGCGTCAACCCGCCAGCTGGGGACACTTGCGCTTCAGATTGTTTGTGTCTCTCGGTACGTAAAGAAGCTTCTGCTCATTCATACAAACATTTCGCTTGTTTTCCATTGTTTTTTGCCAGTGCAACTGCGAATAAGTAACCATGGCTCCGAAGAAAGTTCCTAGTAAAGTTCCTGTGGCAAAGAGAGTGAGAAATACCATGGAATTTAAGAGAGAAGTGATTGAGAAATAAGAGAGTGGTATGCGGGTGCTGGAACTTGCCAGGATGTTTGGGAAAAACAAATCAACAATTACAACCATCCTGTCAAAGAAAGAACAGATCAAGGAGGCTGATGTTGCCAAAGGAGTATATGTGCTTACGAAACAAAGGTCACCAATAATGGAACAAATGGAAAAGTTATTATTATTGTGAATTAAAGAAAAACAAATGGTGGGAGACAGTGTAGTGGAGTCTGTTATTTGTGAGAAAGCAAGGCGTTTGCATGAAGATCTTGTGCTGCTGGTAGTGAATTTAGGGCCAGCAAAGGATGGTTTGAGAGATTTAAGAAGCATAGTGGCATACACAGTGTTGTAAGGCATGGTGAGGCTGCAAGTTCAGACAAACATTCTGCTGAAAAGTTTGTGCAGGAATTTCAGGACTACATAAAGAGTGAAAACCTGAAACCCCAACAAGTGTTTAACTGTGACGAAACAGGCCTGTTTTGGAAGAAAATGCCCAACAGGACCTACATCACGCAGGAGGAAAAGACACTGCGTGGACACAAGCCTACGAAAGACAGGCTAACTCTCATGTTGTGTAGCAATGCAAGTGGGGATTTCAAAGTGAAGCCTTTACTCGTGTATCACTCTGAAACTCCCAGAGTGTTCACGAAACACAATGTTCACAACAAAAGATTGTGTGTGATGTGGAAATCAAGTCAAAATGCATGGGTCACAAGGTCAATTTTCAAAGATTGGGTTGATGATGTGTTTGGCCCAAGTGTGAAAAAATACCTTCAGGATAACAATTTGGGACTCAAGTGCCTCCTGGTACTGGACAATGCTCCTGCACATCCTCCAGACTTGGAAGACCAAATGTCTAGGGACTTCAAATTTATAAAAGTGAAGTTCTTGCCTCCTAACACCACTCCTCTTCTCCAGCCCATGGACCAGCAGGTCATTTCTAACTTCAAGAAACTCTACACCAAAGCAGTTTCAGAAGTGCTTTGAAATGACCTCAGACACTGAATTGACCCTTAGAGAGTTCTGGAAGATTCACTTCAATATCTACAACTGCATAGGCCTTATAGGTAAGGTTTGGGAGGGAGTGACTACCAGGACTTTGAACTCTGCTTGGAGACCACTGTAGCCAGATTGTGTCCAACAGAGGGATTTTGAAGGATTTGCAGCTGACGACCCTGTGCCTGTTGTGGAAAATATTGTGACATTGGGGAACAGCCTGGGGTTGGAGGTGAGTGGTGAGGATGTGGAAGAGGTTGGTGGAGGACCACAGGGTAGAGCTAACAACTGAAGAGCTGCAAGAGCTTCATCTGGAACAGCAAGAGACCACAGCTCAGGAACTTGCTTCACAGGAGGAGGGAGAGAGAGAGGAGGTGCCTTCTTCAGTGATTAAGGAAATGTGTGGAATGTGGAATAGGTTACAAAGTTTTGTTGAAAAACACCATCCTAACCAAGCTGAAACAAGCCATATCTGCAACATGTTTAGTGACAAAACCTTGTCCCACTTCAGGAAAATGTTAAAGAGGCGCCAGAAACAGAGCACTCTGGACACTTATTTTTCTAGACAAGGTTCTAGTGACTCTCAAGCTGGTCCTAGTGGCATTGAAAGAAAAAGAAGGGAAGTAACCCCAGAGAGGGACTTGTTACCTAAAGTCCTTTTGGAGGGGGATTCCCTTCCAAAAACTAACTCCTCTCTATTTCCTCCTCCCTATCTTCCAGAAGCCAGCATTAGTCTTCAATAAAGGTATGTAATACTAATTTATTTGTTAAAAAAAAAAATTTTTTGGTGAATATTTTTGTCTGGAACGGATTAATTGTATTTACATTAATTCTTATGGGGAATATTATTTCGGTTAAAGGCCATTTTGGTTAAAGGCCTAGCTCCTGGAACGGATTACGGCCGCTAACCGAGGGTCCACTGTATAATATTGTAAGTGCTTGTGGAAGTGTATTTTTGGTGGTCTGAAATAGACTAACCTACATGACATTATTCCTTAATGGAGTAAATTCGTTCGGTAATAGCACTTGAGCAGGCTTCTGGAGTGAAGTTTTTACGTTACTCGGGGGTCCACTCTATTTCCATAACACCTGAGACAATTACATATCAACCTTATATGAACATGATGTTTAACCAAAATTGTATTATTTGCTGTTTTTTCTGAAAGACAAGGCTAAAGAGATCCTTTCTCCCGTATTAATATAAAAAGAAAAGCTTTTTTTTTCTTTTTCAGGTTACCCTGCCTCGGTGGGAGATGCCGGTGTTAAAAAAAAAAAAGGCTGAAGAGGCTGCTTGTGACACCTACCTTTGTCCTGTGCCAAGAGACAGGCCTCTGATATTTGGCGAGCAGTGAGATGAGCAAACACAGCATCCAGGTAACCTTCGTCATTCTGTTTCTTATTGAGAGCATCACTAACTTCCTCTTGGACAGTTGTGTAGCTCACGGCTTCTAACCACTGACTCACAGCTTCCACTCTTGCTCGAGACACACTGTAGTCGCTCTCTCCATCTATGAGGAGAGAAAAAAATTACACATAATTAGAAACTTAAAAAATTTAATTCTTTTCATATTTTGAAAATATTTGTTAAAAAAAAAAAAAGAAGAGTAAAGAATGTGAAAGAATTCAGAATACAGCCTCTCCTCACTTAGCTACGTACTCGTTTACCGATGACTTGGACTTACGATAGGCTCTCTGCCAGTATGCATACCAAAATAATGTATATTAGAGCTGATTTCCTCTATTCTGTTTATTACAATATACAGTACACTACTGTATAAATATTTAAAAAATAAACCAGAAATGTTATAAATGGTGCAAAGGTAACATTAAAATAATATCAAAGATGATTGACACCAACCCTCTACCATTATAGTATGCTCCTCATTTACCAACGAATTCATTTACCAACGAGGTCTTAGGAACAGAACTCCGTCGTTAAGTGAGGAGAGGCTGTACTGCACATGGAATTCTAAATGCAGCCATGAAAAGTCTGGACTTGTACAAAAGTTCTGATTTTGACCAAAACAAATTCTGAGAACTAAAAAATAGCCTCAAGCTTAAAAAAAAAAAATTAATCTATTCAATAACCAAAACAACATGAATATCCAATAATTTCTACATTAAGTTAACCTCAAAATTTGCAAAATTCACCTCTCCAATATTTACTGAAGGTCTTCCACAAACAAATTTAATAATTTGCAATTTTATTTTTTCGCAGTGCGACCTCTAAACTGAAAATTACGCATAAATTATTTTTAACTGGAATTCTTTCTAATGAATGTTAATGAAGTTAAAACAATATTTAGACTGACACAATATGAGGCGAAATCCAAAACAAATTTACTAATGGAACATAATTAAGTATGTAGTACATATGTATTTGTTGGAGTGTGAGCAAAGTAACATTTATGAAGGGATTCAGGGAAACCGGCAGGCCGGACTTGAGTCCTGGAGATGGGAAGTACAGTGTCTGCACTCTGAAGGAGGGGTGTTAATGTTGCAGTTTTATAACTGTAGTGTAAAGCACCCCTCTGGCAAGACAGTGATGGAGTGAATGATGATGAAAGTTTTTCTTTTTCGGGCCACCCTGCCTTGGTGGGAATCGGCCGATGTGTTAATAAAAAATATTATTAAAATGTATTTGTCAGGTCCAAATTCATAGTGACTGCTAGACATGAACCTCCTAAGAATCTACAGGGATGACTGCATCCAGCTTATCAGGCAAATAATTAAATACTGAGCGAAGAAGAACCAGTTGTGAGTGTGGGGAAGGTGTGTGAAGCAGTGAGTAAGAAAGGGGGGTAAAGCAGCTGGGATTGATGGAATAAAGACAGAAATGTTAAAAGTAGGTGGGGTTAAAGTTTTGGAATGGATGGTGCTTATATTTAATAAAAGTATGGAAGAGGGAAAGGTAACTAGGGACTGGCAGAGATCATGCATAGTTCCTCTGTATAAAGGCAAAGGGGATAAAAAAAAAAAGTGTAAAAATTATAGGGAAATAAGCCTGTTGAGTATACAGTGGTCCCTCGGTTTTCGTGCATCTCCAAACTCGAACATTTATGTAAGTGTATGTTCGTAAGTGCTGTTGCAATTGTATTTTTGGGGGTCTGAAATAGACTAACCTATGTGACATTAATTCTTAAGGAAGTAAATTCGTTCGGTAATGGCACTTGAACAGCATTCTGGAACGAATTTTCGGCGAAAACCGAGGGACCACTGTACTGGTAAAGTGTATGGTAGAGTTATTACTGAAAGAATTAAGAGTAAAATGAAGAGCAAGATTGCAGATGAACAAGGAGGCTTTAGGAAGATTAGGGGTTGTGCAGACCAAGTGTTTACGATGAAGCATATTGGTGAACATTATTTAGATAAGGGAAAAGAGGTTTTCGTTGCATTTATGGATTTGGAAAAGGCATATGATAGGGTGGATTGGGTGCAATGTGGCAGATGTAGCAAATGTATGGAATAGGTGGTAAGTTACTGAAAGAATTGAAGAGTTTTTACAAGGATAGTGAGGCTCAGGTTAGAGCATGTAGAAGAGAGGGAGATTATTTCCCAGTATAAGTAGGCCTTAGACAGGGATGCATGATGTCAACATGGTTGCTCAATGTATTTATAGATAGGGTTGTAAGAGAAGTGAATGCTCAGGTGTTGGCAAGAGGTGTAGGATTAAGAGATAAAGAATCTAACACAAAGTGGGAGTTTTCACAGTTGCTTTTTGCTGATGACACTGTGCTTTTGGGAGATTCTGAAAAGAAGTTACAGCGGTTGGTGAACAAGTTGGGAAGGCTAAGTAAAAGAAGGAAATTAAAAGTGAACATAGGAAAGAGCAAGGTGATGAAGGTAACAAAAAATTTAGGTAATGAAAGATTGAATATCAGATTGGAGGAAGGGAGTATGGAGGAAGTGAATGTATTCACATATTTGGGAATGGACTTCTCAGTAGATAGGTCTATGAAGGACGAGGTGAATCATAGAACTGATGAGGGAAAAAAGGTGAGTGGTGCACTAAGGAGCAAGTGGAGACAAATGATTTTTGGGACTTGCCATACTGTTGGAGTATGAGCAAAGTAATATCTTGTGAAAGGACTCAGGAAAACTGGAGGTGGGAAGTACAGTGCCTGCACTCCAAAGGAGGGGTTTGGGATATTTGCTGTTTGGAGAGACATCTGAACTGTCACATCTGTGTGAATGATGGTGAAAGTGCTTCTTTTTCTGGTCACCTTGCCTTGGTGAGAGATGGCCAGCATATTTAAAAAAAAAAATTAACTTATCAATGCATTTATCCTCTGAAACAATAAAAGACCATTATTAATAAAAAAATCATCAGTAAATTTAGATAGCCTACCAGACTCTGGAGAGTAGAAGTCTAATCTTCCCCAAAGTGCCACACACAGATTGAATATATTAGAGATAGTGGAATCCTCTTGACTAAATGATGCAGCAGTTTCAGCCAGCTGATGCAGAAATTCTATATCCTTTGATGGCCGGAAAAAGGGGCACTTTGGATCTTTGGACTCACTCATCTCATCAATGTCCAAAAAGCTATGTTCCAACACACATTCTAAACTGGCCTCAGTTAGGTGCTGAAGGATACAATTCATTTAGATCCTAGCATTGTATATAATTCAAAATTCTGTGGGGTCATACAACAAATTTTAGAAAAAAATGTGTCCAACAGTAATTTAAAAATCAGACTAACAATATTTGATACCAGTATTACTAAACACTTGGTAGTCAAGGAGATGAAGATGTTAATGATTTTTTTTATTTCAAAAACCTTGAATTTTTAATGACAAAAAGCATCTTCATGCATGATATTAACTAATGACCTAGGGAGGAAGGAACTATTTTCTACACACACTGAAATGAAAATTTTATTAAACCTGCTAAAACCTCCATGTCCTCTCTAATTTTCATAGATTTAGTATCTGTTATTTTCCTATAACAATACTCAGTACAATATGCTCTCTTTATGCAAACACTGTAATGCCTCCTGAAACACTTGCTGAGCTTAATGTTGTCCTGCTACTACACGTGTAGTAACAGGGTATTTATTGAGACAGTCTGGTCGTCGGACATTTACGATCCAAAGAATAATGTCCCACAATTGAAACATCATCTTAATAAAGAATGAAAAGTCACAATACTGTGACTGAAACAATACACAAATACAGTGGACCCCCGAGTTTCGTAAAAACTTCACTCCTGAAGTCTGCTCAAGTGCCATTATCGAACGAATTTACTCCCTTAAGGAAAAATTTCACGTAGGTTAGTCTATTTCAGACCCCCAAAAATACACTTCCACAAGAACTTACAAAATTATACTTACATAATTGCACGATTTCCGGGGTATTCGTTAACCGAGGGTCCACTGTAACCTACACATAGGAGAAGGAAACTTAAGATGATGTTTCAGTTCAAAACGTCATAAGTTTCTTTATCCTATGTGCAGGTTATTTGTGTATCACCTTAATAAATATTCTGCCACTATACATGTCTTATTTACATACCTGCTAGTATATGATACCAACTTTCACTATTTGGATGATTTAAAACAACTGACTACATGAAGCCAAGAGGGGTATAAACCCTAATTGCAATGTATTTGATGGAATCATGAACTGCACTATGCCTCCATTCTTTGTTCTTGGTGATTGGGGCAGCAAGACAACAAGTGAGTAGAAAGACAAATGTAAAATGCCTGCTTTAGAGCTCGCAATACCGTGCTGGAACAGTACACAAATACCCACACATAGGAGAAAGAAACTTATGACAGACGTTTCGGTCCAATTTGGTCCAATTCATCATAAGTTTCATTCTCCTACAAGCGGGTTATTCGTATAATGTTACATTTAACCTAAAAGACCTCTCCAAAATATCCAAAATAAGACACTATCTGCTGAAAAGGGACTCAGTTGTTTTTAATAATGCACTTAAAGATTTTACACACCATACTGCATTTTTTTTTTTTTCAACAAGTCGGCCGTCTCCCACCGAGGCAGGGTGACCCAAAAAGAAAGAAAATCCCCAAAAAGAAAATACTTTCATCATCATTCAACACTTTCACCTCACTCATACATAATCACTGTCTTTGCAGAGGCGCTCAGATACGACAGCTAAGAATAAGTCCCTCCCAACTGTCACTATCCCAGACCCCCTCCTTTAATTAAAGTGCAGGCATTGTACTTCCCATTTCAAGGACTCAAGTCCAACTAAATCAATTAACTGGTTTCCCTGAATCCCTTCACAAAATATTACCCTGCTCACACACCATACTGCATGTTTTTTCTAATTTAGGATCCCTTTGTTATGCATACAGTATACATTACTAATCAGATACCTTATGTAAAATTGATCATATTATCTAGTTCCTATCTCTTACCAAATAAAACATACGCTGATCTACTTAGTTGCAAAAAAATGAAATAAAAATTACTTACATGAATGGTTCGAGATTGTGGAGGGACTGTATGCAGCTTTTCTATCAACAAGTTGTATCTGCAAACATAAAAGTAACTAACTACTGAAGTGTCAAATACAAAGTTACCTTCTCCTCCTCCTACACATATTATTAGTTAATGACTTCCTATGGTCATATATTCAGCAAGCTAAATTACATTCATTATTTTATCATTAATTGATGAATATTAAGATTTCCTTACCTAGGAGACTCTGCATTTTGAGCAGTTTTGGGCTGGGAAGCAAGAGAGCCCAGGAACAAGAAACAAGCAGGTGAAAGTGAAGGCTTCATTGCTACTGCTGAGCCCACATCCTCATTGTACTCTTCCATAGCAGTTGAAGCAAGTTGTGAGCCTGCATGTACCAACTGCCAGCCAGGACCCCAGCCAACCCTGAAGGACCGCCCCATGAAAGCTCCCATGTCTGACAAACAATGATCTAGTCCATTCATAAGGGAAGTGGCAAATGGAACAATGCTGGTCTGGTGCTGGGGAGGAACATGGCCCATCTCTTTACCCTCATCGTGACCACTTGGCAGCACTTCGTACTCACAACGGGCATCACGAAGGAGAGGGATAAAGCAGGTTTCACTCTGTACATCTGAATAAATAAATATAAACACAGTGAATTCTCTATGGGGAAGTGGAAAAGAATCCTTCCACCATAAGCCATGCATGTCATAAGAGGCGACTAAAATGCCAGGAGCAAGGGGCTAGTAACCCTTTCTCCTGTATAAATTATTACTACATGTAAAAAAAAAAAATATCTCTCACCCTGACTCAGTTAAAGATGGCCAGTTAAAAAAAAAAAATTGATTATAGATGTAATAGATAAAATCCAGACAATGGACAAAGTCACTTTTTCAGAATTGTCAGTATTTTGTTACAAACCACTAGGTAAATGATTTCAAAAACAGCAGACAAGTCCAATATATCATGAATTGCTTTCAGTTGTTATAATAATGGCAAAGCAATCTCATTACTATATAAATTTAAGAAACAACTGGCATTAGTGGAAATCCCCTTCCCCGTCAGTACATTAAATTGAGGTTTCACTGTATGTGTATTTTAAGAATCAGTGGAAAGCACTGAACTTGTAAGGAGGAACTCATAGTACCTGGGGAATGGGAGGAACAGTAATCAGGCTTGATCCAAGGAAAGAAAGGGCAGCTTCATTTTCCTAGATCAAGAGCCCCTCACCAGCATTAAGGCAGCCCCCCAAACCTTGAAGGGTAGTCAAATATCATTATATCCAACTCTGCAGTGAGATCTCAATCCCTCAACCATGACCACATGTCATTTCATACAGATGATTAAAAACTACTTGATGTTCATATATGGGCTAACCATGAAAGCAAAGGATGCAAGAGATAAATAATGATCAGCACAAGGGACTCACTGGATTTTGGTGGCGATGCCATGGTGAGTGGCTGAAGCTGGAGTGGAACACGTGACTTGGGTTCACTAGGAGCTGGACTCATTGTTGCTCCCTGACTCCGATTTAAAGATGAATCTGGAGCCAACATCAGCTTCTTGCTTGATACTTCCAGACCAAGAAATTCAAGGATTAGTGGGGAAATATTTTGTAAAAAAATGAACACCTAGATAAATTAAGATAACTATGACAAACTACAGATGCTCCTCACTTTACAATGGTTCAACTTGCGATATGTCAACTTTACAATGGTGCGACAGTGATGCACATTCAGTACTGTACATTTATTGATAGGATAAACTGTATTCATTTAAGTCAAGGAGTACCTGTACTGCTTACATTTTTAGAAGAGCTGTTCAATAAATCTGTTAAAACATCTTTCTCAGGGATTTCTACTACCCCCCTTCCTCTCATCTCTGAACTTGGCCTTCACCTACACATGCCCAAATAGTATGACCTTCAAATACACATGCCCAAAAGTATGCCTTTAGCAGACTATTTGCCTGAAAAATCTAAAAAGTGCCAGGGCAACTTTTGTATGGAAGACAATGCTCCTTAACATACTGACAAAGGACCCCTTTATTGTAGTTTTTTCAGACTTTAATGACTGGCCTGGAAATTCACTGGACTTAAATCCAATAGAGCATTTGGAACCTTGTTGAATGTAAGTCATGGCATGAACATGTCCTCTAATCCCAAAATCTCAAGTGCCATAAGTTCAATTTTAATTTATTTATTTCAGCATGATACAATATTTGTACAAAGATGGGTGACATTTAGGTGTGTATGCAGAAAGCTCCTTAGTATACAGAGCATTTTGGGCCTTATCAGTGCCTAGGAGACTTAAGGAGTGCATCAAAAGGAAGGGCAATCCTATGAAATACTAGTTTAGGTGAGGAACACATACATATTTCAGTATTATACATTTTTTTAACACACTGGCTGTCTTCCACCAAAAAATAAACACTTTCACCTTCATTCACACTATCACTGTCTTACTAGAGGTATGCAGATACGACAGTTCAGATGTCCCTCCAACAGCAAATATCAGTTCGGAGGGACATTTGAACTGTAATATACACTGGGTATAGCTTCTAGAAACACCTCGTCAGCCGACATTGTTGGATTCTGATATATGTATTAAGCTCAATAATTTCTTTCAACACAATGGCCATTTCCCACCACGGCATGGCCACCCAAAAAAAAAAAAAAAAACCGCTCATCATTAACACCCCCCATCCCTGATGGCTTCTATTTTTAAATTTCTTGCCCTTCTAAGCAAAACGTTAATTTTTTTTATAAATAAATGGCCAAAATTAGCCTGAAAAAGCAAGATATTACTCAGTGGTAGTGCCCTGTACTAGACCCTGCTGGATATAACTCAGTGGTACGGCTCTCTACTGGACCCTGCTAGATATAACAGAACAGTAGGGCTCTGTGCTGGACCCTGCTGGGAGGAGCTTACAGGGCTTCCCTTCAGACCCTCTAGATGATACCCACTACATTTCTGGGTTCATCACTGTACAGCATTAATTAGCATTATTATATTCAATAGAACCATTAAACTAGCAAAGATCATACAACACATACAGGAAGGGCAGACATGGGGGGAAATCAGGTTTGATCTGAGAAATGGGAGGGCAGTTGGATCAAGAGTTTTTCACAGCCCTCAAGGCACCCTTATTGAAGGAACATATTGCATTAATGTATGCCAAATTGTGCAGCAAACCCAACTTACTTCTGTGACCTTGAGGTGTAGGTGTTGATTCTCTGGTAGTTTGGATTGGTTCCTCATAATCATCATCAGCCCCAAACAACTGGGACTTGGCCAGCTGTACAGTCCTGGGGACGACTCGGGATAAAACAGCAAGACGCTCCGAACTTGGAGATAAGACACTCAGAGAGGCACTCTCCTCTGTGAGAGGAACATTTTTATTTGCAAAATAATACATATACATATAAGAGTTATAAAATAAGATCACAGTAAACAGGTGATATCACAATATGCAAAATAACCACTGAAAAAATATTGAAATTCCAAGAGCTTTCGTGAGAAATCATGAAAGAACTTGGAATTTCACTATTTTTTCACCGTGGTCATTATGTCATGTTCAAAGAAGTTTCTGCGCAAATATTACACCAGGTACAGGTTGAATATCCCTTATCTGAAATGCCTGGGGACAGAAGTGTATTGGATTTTGGAACTTTAAAGATTTTGAAATATAATGAGATAGCTTTAGGATGGGACCCAAGTCTAAACATGAAACCCTTTTATATTTCATATACATTTATACACATAGCCTGAATGCAGTTTTATACAATATTTTTAATAACAAAAGAAGGTTTTCAGTCACCACCTACGATACTGTTTTTTGATTAAAAGGCTACTATGTATTATTTTTCTTATCACTGTCACCCATAGGGATATCTGCAGGACTTTTTAAAATTTTCAACAATATCTCTGCACCACAAAGCAGAGAATAAACACAAAACGCACGGTAACCACAGTGAGTTATACACAAGTCTGGCGGTGATAACTGTTGATAACAAATTGGTGCCAACAGAGCATCAGAGCCCCATCCAGGGTATGAGATCACACGTTGCAACTGTCTGGGTATGCAGAGACCTGCACAATGCACAATGCCTGAGAACTACCCCAAAGCAAACTGGAATTTTCTATTTCTGGTGTCATGTCAGCACTTAAAAAAAGTTTTGAATTTTGGAGCTTTTTTTAATTTCATAATTTTAGATATGGGATACTCAACCTGTACTATGAAACTACAGACAAATACAGTTAACCCTCTAATAAATCAACACTACATAGTGCAATTGTGTGTAAGTAAAACTGAGAAGAGCAACCAAAATTGCATAGTGCATTACAAAGCCTTGATAGCACACTCAAGTGTGGAGGTACTAAGTGCAAAATCTGTATATTACACCTGAAGTATACCTGGAGAGTGTTTCGGGGGTCAATACCCTCACAGCCCAGTCCATGATCAGGCTTAGGCAGCATGAAATTTTCCCCTCTGGCTAAGAATCGAGTGTTTAGAAAGTTACAGTTCCTCCCCTTCCCCACTGCCACCAACGATGCTTACAGTTTATGGAGTGTTACATGAATTACTCACACTGTCTTTACAAAATAAATTTAGATAAACCACGGAACAGGTGGGATTTGAGCCCATGGAAAGTGAGTCCTAAAACTCTAGGCCAGTGCATAACCCAATCGGCCAGCAAGGTTCAAACCCCACCCATTCCGTGGTTTGTTTGTAGCATGTTAATATCCATCTCTGGATATTAACCATGGGAATCAATAAGCATTAATCTCTTAATGAAATTCAAGAAAGCAATTCCATATTATTAGTAAAGTTTCGGGTTTTTTTGCTGAAAAGGACCCTAACATGCCTAGAAGCTTCGCTCTGAAACAGGGTCTGGAGTAAACGATGAAGCCATAGTGTCAGTGCTATGAAATATTGCAGGGTAAAACAGACAAGAGATACATTACAGCACTTCACTGAGCACTTCAGTTAAATCATCTTGAACTGACAACTTTGCATTAACATCAACACAAGAACCAAAATCATCCATCTCAACCCAGTAGGGACTCTTCAACCTTTTCCATATGCAGTGGACCCTCGGTTAACGAACACCCCGGAAATCGTGCAAGTATGTAAGTATAATATTGTAAGTGCTTGTGGAAGTGTATTTTTGGGGGTCTGAAATAGACTAACCTACATGACATTATTTCTTAAGGAAGTAAATTCGTTCGGTAATGGCACTTGAGTAGGCTTCTGCAATGATTTTTTTTCGTTAACCGAGGGTCCACTGTGCTTCCATGTCAACAAGCAACAACAACTACAATATAACATTAGATAAACTGTATTAGTCTGTTTGTATTGTGAAAAAATTATATGGGAAATTTGGAGTTTTATGGAACATAACCCTATTTTTCTCGTGTGTTCTTCACTTCATATACTGTTAATTTCCATAAGGTGATGATTTTCACAAATTCATCTCATGTGTTATGAGAGGGTTTATTGTATACAAGTTGCAATGGCTGGATGTTAATAGGAGTACCCTAGTATGAGCCAGTAGGCCTACTACAGTGCTTCCCTATTCTTATATTCTTAAGAACCAATGTGTTAATGAATATGAATATAATCAGAAGATCAAAAAGGTGAAGATCTGAAGGAAACATGAGACATACCAGGCTCCTTTGCAATTGTTGAGTCCATGACTTCATCCTCTGGCACCTGTATATCTTGATGAGGGCTGTCTAGGTACCTTGGCTGAGACACCTATCAAGAGAATTTAACATAGAAAAGTAAAAACATTTCACTATAAAATGACTCAACCTGGATGTTTGGTAATCACCAGGGAAGACTGGTCTTATGAACACACTGTAGGCAAACACTAACACTTGAAACCAGCAACTAATAAAAGATTTACAGTTAGCATCAAACTAGGGTTCTTAATTCCCTACAATCAAGAAAACACCTAAAAGGATTAAGTATTAGAAATGTAAGTGTAATGGGTGTATGAGAATAATGGCATGTTAAGTAGTACACCACAGAAGCATTATTAACCATGTTGACCTTGTGTATCCCACAAATGTGGGATACACAAGGTCAACATTAACTATCACACATTCAGTACATGTCTTGCCATTAAATGCATGATGCTACAATTCAAAGAACCCCTCATAGCACCCTCACCCATCATCAAGTGCTGCAGTCCTGAACACCTGTTTCTAGGCCCAGGAATTGATTACCTCAATTTCTACCTCTCCAGTCTTCTGTATTGTAGTGATAAAGCCACTGGTTGGTGAAATGTCTACATAGTGAAGATACCCAGATGTTGATGAAAATTAGACACATGTGCAACATCTGGGTATCTTTATTGTAGACGTTTCGCCATCCAGAGCCTTTATCGATACAAATTCAAGGACATACCCAGATGTTGCACATGTATCTAATTTATCATCTTGTTGGTATTGTATACCATTGATATTCATGCTTACACATCCCATACTCTATGTTTAACCCCCCACCTATCAAAACATTTCACACCTTCCTTCCCACCCTGCCTCTGATGTATCCTACACCACCTTCCATCTGCCAATGATTCATATACCTTTTTTTTATCAACTACAAGGCTACAAATTAGAAATAAAACCTCAAAAATTGTTCATCAATAACAAGCTGAATGGAATAAAGCCAAGTAATATACAAGTTTTATCATCCTGTTGGTGCATGGAAAAGATAATAACTACATGTATGAGACTTCAGGAGGAAGAGAAAAGGGAAACTAGTCAAGATTTTGAGTTCTGAAAGCTGGGGCGGAGTGGTAAGGTTGCAGTTCAGTGGGTCAACATTGGACAGCATGTCCTGTGTTCTTCTGGGAAGACAGCCAAAGTGATTGACATTTTCGTTTTTTTTTAAATTGCCAGCCTAAATGAAAAATAGCCAATAAGAATATTAAAAAAAAAAAATTGTGCATAAGAGTACATTATGTGAGAACCATGAGAAAAGAAATGCCTTTCTGGAAACAACAAAAGTATTTAGAAGAAATTATGTATATAACTGTCTATGCACCTCTATATTTTGGCATTCATTTCACTTGAAAACAATGAATTGAAATGCATCACATCTTGTAATGTTTGTAACAGATTGACAAAGCCACAATAAAATGTCACATTAGTTGCATCTGTGTCCATTTGCCTAACATTTTGTTGGCAATTCTACCATTACGTATTACTAATCACATCTACTTTACTCTCAGTAAAACAGAAAGATAATCACTCATATAGATTTTACCTCAAGAATAAAAAGTAAATGAATGATGGCAAGAGAAAGTAATCACTAGTGGCAGCTCACCTGCTTGGAAGAAAGACCTGACAATGCCATTTGCCCAAGACCAAACTGTGGAGAGGATGTCAGTGTCGTCACGGGAGGACCTGAAATACGCATGGTTAGAGCAGGCAGCTGGGTTGTGGCCGCAGTAGCGCCACTTTGAGCTGTACTTTGGGGTGGGGTTGGTTGACTCTGATTAGTCTTGGGAGAAACGGTGACCATCGCTTCTTCTTCATTATCCTCTTGTAGCCCATACTTTGAAAAATGTTTCACCTAAAAATAATTAAAAAATATTTAACCAAATTATAAATTTTGGTCAAGTTCACAGCCAAAGTTAAAAAGTACTGAAGAGTTTACAATACCAAAAATGATACATAATAGTCCTTCCTAAGCTGCCTGAAAGGCATAATGAAAACATGAATGAAAATAAAACATAAATAGCAGAACAAGCCTTCACTGGGTCAATGTTAATTCTAAGTATTTTTAAGTCATGACTTCAAAAAACTCTGCTCTAGAGTGAATTATCTGAATACAGGCACTGTTCTGCTTTATGTATCTTCCTTAAAATAATAGTGGACCCTCGGTTTTCGTTCACCTTCAAACTCGAACAATTATGTAAGTGTATTTTTGTAAGAGCTTTTGTAAGTGTATTTTTTTGGGTCTGAAACGACTAATCTAATTTACATTTGTCCTTATGGGAACAAATTCGTTGGGTAACGGCACTCGAACAGCATTTTGGAAAGAATTTTCAACGAAACCCGAGGGTCCACTGTATCTTTTTGGAAAATAGTGTTTTTAACACAGGCTGTCTCCCACCAAGGTAAGGTTATCCAATAAAAAGAGGAAACACATTCACTGTCATTTGTTTAATTACTGTATTGTCAGAAATGTGCAGACATCACAGTTCAAACAGAACTCTCAACTACAACATCCTCACCCTTCCAGAGTGCAGACTGTACATTCGACTTCCAGGGCTTAAGTCTAACAGGTTTCCCTGAATCCCAGCATTACTGAGGAGCCATATTCTATAGGGAACCATACATAAAACAGCCACTTTAAGAATTTTTTTTGTACACTACTGTACATAGAACAATACAAGTAAAGATTATACAATGCCTCAGCTTTCACACTAACAGACAACACTGCCCCCTACCCTCCCAACTAAGGGTCAACACCAGTGGTACTATGTGCTATTGTATAATGTAAAACAAATTATATACACCAAGAGACCAACATGGAGAAATATGTAAATTTATTATTATTATTATTATCATTATTATTATAAGGAAATGGGAAGTACAATGCCTGCACTTTAAAGGAGGGGTCTGAGATAGTGACAGCTGGGAGGGACTTTTCTCAGCTGTCGTATCTGAGCTCCTCTGCAAAGACAGTGATTATGTATGAGTGTGGTGAAAGTGTTGAATGATGATGAAAGTATTTTCTTTTTGGGGATTTTCTTTCTTTTTGGGTCACCCTGCCTCGGTGGGAGACGGCCGACTTGTTGAAAAAAAAAAAAAAGTGCTAAACCTATAGAAGTCTAACAACACCTATGGAATAGGAAGCAATAAGGTTCAAACCAAGGAAGGGAAGCTAATACCCTAGATCAAGAGCCCTTTACTGACATAACATATAAGTTCTTTATAGGGTCTTCACAAAAAAATTATTATTTTAATTATCATTCAAGTTTTATCTGTAATTAATAATTAAATACTTAAAATGTATATGAACAAGACTTTTAAGAAACATTTATGTTAAATGAGCCTTCCACTCTTGAGAAATTATGTAAATTATGTTTGGAAGTTTAGCATCATTGAAAATTGTCACACTTTAGAAAAATAAAGTTACAGTATTGTGGCTGGCACAACTCAGCATAAACCTGCACTTAGAAGAGGAACCTTATGACAAACCTTACCTAACCGAAAACTTATGAAGTTTTGGTCCGTCCTTCCTGGACCATTCTCAAATCACAACTGGGGACTTGAGAATTCAAGAACAAAAGTCATAATACCGTGACTGGAACAATACACAAGTAACCCAAATGTAGGAGAGAGAAGCTTACGACAACGTTTCGGACCGACTTGGATTTTGTAAATGGTCCAAGTCAGACCAAAAGGTCATCGTAAGTTTCTCTCTCCTATGTGTGGGTTATTTGTGTACTGACAATTCAAATTCAGATTTTTATTTCTTTTTATGCTGTACAAAGATAATGTAGTTTACATGTAATAAAATATTTTTAGGCACAAAAGAAAGCCACTAATATGCATTTCAGACACACTAGTCCTGATACTTGTAGTACACTACTTAATAATTAGACATAGACTATTAAGTAGGATTTCTTATGCAGTTAACTACAATTGCAATGATCTGGTGGCTTTTGGAAAATTTTTATAATTTCTTGAGGTGGAAGGCAGATACAAACATTATTATTATATTTTCATGAAAGGTTTAAACAAATGTGCATCAAGTTCCTACTAAGAAAATTTACCTGTAAGATAAAACAATCTTTCTTGATCTTGTAAGTAAAAAACATGCAAGACAACAACCGATTTTAACAGAAATACAGTGGAACCCCGAGTAACGAACACCCCGGAAATCGTACAATTATGTAAGTATAATATTGTAAGTGCTTTTGTAAGTGTATTTTTGGGGGTCTGAAATGGACTAACCTACTTGACATTATTTCTTAATGGAGTAAATTCGTTCGGTAATGGCACTTGAGCAGGCTTCTGGAATGAAGTTTTCGTTACGAGTTCCACTGTACAGTGGACGGTTTAGATATTTCATTCAGAATGCTGTTCAGTGCCATTAAAACATTTATCTCTTAAGAAATGTGTAAATAGACTAGTCCTTTTAGACCCAAATTACACTTACAAAAGCATTAAAATAAATTTACATAAGGTGGTTGGGACATCGAACCGGTACCATGTATTAAATCAGTACAGAGTTATATATATATACAACAAGTGGTCCAATTCTATCTGAAGTAATATTATCAAGCATGGGGAAGCAGTAAACTCATTAAGGTTATACAGCACCTGGGAAATAGGTTTGATCTGAGGAAGGAAAAGGCAGCTTAAATCCTTGGATCAAAAACCTTTCAACATCATAAGGCCTTTAATATTTATAAATTAACTTAAGGTTAATATTTTGAGTCCATTGATAAATAAGCAACTCAAGGAACAGCCTAACTGATGAAAAAATATATATGTATATAATTTTGATTATCTATCATTACTAAGAAAAAAAATAATAAACATGGAGTGCTTTTTTTACAGTCAGGCCTCATAAATTCAAAATTCTTACCAATGAAAACATCTCTGTAACAAAAAACTGGAGAGATAAGGGAACACTAAAGTAAAATATCTTGTACAGACATTAGTTTTATTTAGAAAAAAGTAAATGTGCCAGCAATATATGAAAGGGAGCACATCAGCAGGCTATATTGCAGTGCAGTCACTCCTCTCATGTGTTAGTCCAGCTACAGCTTTGCTCATGCTTCAGAAGATAAAAGAAGCAGTGTGAGGAAAGATGTTAATAAAGAATGGAGAAGTGACAGCAGTCAGACATATGGTGCTCATTATTATAATAAGAATTTATTTCTTTTTTCTGCAGTATACAGGTAATGTAGTTGACATGTAATAAAATATAGCATTGTTGTTATGCACAAAAAAAGGACACTAGCATGCAGTACATTTTGGGCAAGGAAAGATGGGAAGATTGGGGAGGGGGAAGGCAGGAAGAAAAAAATCTAAACAAAGAACAGTAGGACTATACACAGGGATAGTTCTTGCAATCTAAGTCAGTTAAGTCATGAACTTGACACAATTTTGTTACTTTCATGTTAGGGTGTACAAGGTCTGTGTAGTTTTGGGAAATTTATATAAAATTGGGCTGAGTTGCAAGATATATAATGCATAATGATCCGTTTTTGAATCAGAAAGGAAATTACTGTTCTAATATTTCTTCTAGAAATTAGGGACACTAAGCAGTAGTTCATGGCTTCTCACCTGTATTTTTTCAAATATTGTACAGTACAGTGGTACCTCGAGTTACGACTAGCTCCCAACTCGAATAATTATGTAAGTGTATTTTTGGGGGTCTGAAACGGATTAATCTAATTTTCATTATTCCTTATGGGAACAAATTCGTTGGGTATCGGCACTCGAACAGCCTTCTAGAATGAATCAAGTTCGTAACTCGAGGTACAACTGTATATTGTTTGCTATCTTACAGTCATCTGTCACTTCATCATTAAGATTTGTGAAAGATGTGAGTGATCTGTATATTATTATGGCATCTCTTTTCATTCATAACATTCTATTAGATCCTAATACCTTGATGTATCAAGTTTCACCACGAGTCTCATTACTTCATTATTCAAGATTTTATTTTTTCCACTTTACTTATTCTCCCTTCTAATTCTGAAACTGACTCTTGGCCATTTGTAAACAATGAAATCTTCTATTAAAGGCATTGCATACTTATGTTATTTCCAGTATGTTCTCTCCTGTTGTCTCACTGTTAGCACCTGATCCCTTATTGTTACTTTTCTTTTTGTTTTGTCTTTACATTGGCTGCTATTTGGATTTCACAGTTCTTCAATATCGCTTCAACATTCCTCACCTGACCCTTTATATCATTATGCTCCTTATATATATTCATGTACTCTCTGCTCAGGTAGATCTGTGTGTGACTTGAAAAGTCCACTGTGGGGACAACATGTAGTCAATGAAGGATCACATTATACTGCATTTGGGTAATTTTTTCATGGCTTCTCACCCATTTTAAGACTCCAATGTCTACACCTGGTGAAATGCATTACTGCACTAGCTTTCAGCCTCCGGCTCTGTCATTCTCAACTCTGTTGTAGTATATGTTTTTGCTTCATCATCTGTCAAAGATGCCGCACTTTAATACTCGCTACAACATATACAATCGTCAATTTGTAAGCATATGTAGCAATAGTTTTTAAGTAAAAAACCTACTGTAGCTTCTTGATATCTATTATATGTACATATTTGATATACAGTATATGTCCATTAAGTGAGCTACTTATAATTACTGGCATTTTGGTTTCATCCCTCTGTAACCGAGTCCTTCAACTCAATTTTCCAACTTACAACTTCACAAGTACGAGTTATCACACTGCCCTCATCGTCAGCAGCGGAAGTCTTCCAGTTGAATGCCTCACGGTTGTCAAACTTCTGTAGTTACTGAACAATAATTCACAAATAACCAACATTTTCATGAGGAAACTAGACAATTCAAACCTTTCTGAACCATTATCATGTCCCATCTTGCAGTTCTCCATGGGGAAGTGGAGAAGAATCCTTCCTCTGTAAGCCATGCATGTCGTAAGAGGCAACTAAAATGCCGGGAGCAAGGTGGTATTAACCCCTTCTCTTATATAAATTACTAAATATAAAAAGAAGAAAATTTTTCTGAAAGCGTTTCTTCTTTTTTCAGGTCACCCTGCCTTAGAGGGAGAGGGCCGATGTTTTAAAAACAAAAAAATCTCGCAGTGACTTAAGATTATCATAACCTGTCTGCAGTGATACCATTAACCATCACACTGGCATTACTGACATTCTGTCTCATTACTATTATGGATTCATGAGGACTGGATATCTTTATGTTCTGTCATTCTTTCAGCATTTTTTATGCAAGTTTATGAAAGTTTTCTTTAGTAGATTAAGACTATCCTTGATATCTTGTTTCCACATAGAATTTCCCTTCACAAAGGGGCTATCATCATGTAAAATTTTGTCTGGGCTTTTTGCCTTCAAGGGTTAAAAGATTTTTTTTGCAAGAACACCTAGAACATTACCCAAAGCATTTAGTATATTCTCTGTCAGCCCATCTTCTTAATCACAGACATTTCACTGTTGTAAAGACAGTCAGATGGGAGACTGATGAAGATTACCTTAAACAGTGAAAATGTCAGTTTCATCTACTGCACATGGTGGATGCCTACTCATGCAGCAAAACTTTTTGTATTTATATTATATTTACATTTTCTCCCATTGTGGTATGTTCTAATTGGTAAGTTTTTAAGGATAGAGGACAACATAACCTAATCAAGAAATTAGCTGCAAACTGTGTTAGAAACCCACAGACTCTTCTGGGAGTTAAGAGGTTGGTTTGTCTCTATTGCTGTATCTATTTGTGAAGTAAAACAAATACTGTATTTTTCTAGTCTTCAGAAAAACCAACTGAAAGACCAATTTTGAAAACTTGTTTCACATACTAACTCCCAAGCTTTATGGGGATGGACACATTTAGAATTCTCCCCAGAGATTTTGAACACCTGCAAGTACGTCAGAGATATATGAAGTGCCTGCAACATGTTAAAATATTTCAAGCATTTTTTGAATGCACATGTGTAGTATTAACCACTTCCTCCAACTCATTAACAAAAACATGAAAACAAGACAAGTGACTACCTTAGTCACACTTGGGCATTGCTACTGCCTCATTGTCTTATTGACAAAACTTACTAAACCCTTGTGGATCATTCACACAGTCTTTGTTAAAGCAAAGAAACTGAAAACACATGGAAAAAAAACTTACAAAAATACCAGCAGCATTTACAGAAAGGTCACAGTGGTGGAGGTAGAGGAAAAAAGACTTGTGCTGTGCTTATATGCTAGGACTAGAAGTACAGTACAGTGGACCCCCGAGTTTCGTAAAAACTTCACTCCTGAAGTCTGCTCAAGTGCCATTACCGAACGAATTTACTCCCTTAAGGAAAAATATCACGTAGGTTAGTCTATTTCAGACCCCCAAAAATACACTTCCACAAGCACTGACAATATTATACTTACATAATTGTACGATTTCCGGGGTTTACGAAACTCGGGGTCCACTGTACAGTAGAACCCTCGTATCCACGAATTTAGTTTCCGCAGTTTCAGTTATTCGTGGCCCGAAAATAACCCTTAATTTTGCTTAATAATGGCTCCAAAGCGCAAAAGTAGTGAAGACTATGAGAAGCCAATTCCCATCAGTGAAAAAGTGATAATTTTCGACTTATTGTGCATAATTTATCAATTAAAATTTATCATAGGTATGTATATAAACAAAAAAAATGACTCGTATATTGGGTTCACTACTATCCACGGTTTCAGGTATCCACAGTATTTCTTGGAACGTATCCCCCGCGGATACAGGGAAGACTACTGTAGTATGTAAATTTTAGGATTAGTTTGTCCTAGATGCTTTGCATAATAAGTGGCTTTCTAATGAACATATATTTATGTCAAATTTTATTGATATTATATTTGTTTCTATTACTAAATATAAGAGAAGATAAACTTTATAGTTTGTTTCTTTTACAGGTTACCTTGCCTTGGTGGAAGACAGTCAGTATGTGGTACAAAATACACATCTGTTAATAAACTGTATTTAATGATATGTAAATTTAACTACTGTAACTTCTATGGATGTATGATAATTGAAAAATAATAGTTATTTTTAGCAAAGAATCTTGTCTGTTGTGGCTCTCCTCATAGGAAAATTACCAGTTTGGAATAAGGCATTAAATATATGATCCTCAGAACCACTTAAGATATTACACAAAAAAATAAAATAGAATTAAGAGACAACTAAGCAGCAGTGCAGTCTAAGTGAAGGAGAATTACCATAGTGTTTGTTAGACAAATAAGAAGAGTACACAAGCTCCAATGGGAAGATGCATGCTGATGATACATTTCTATTTCATGTTTGATTTAAATCACTGCAAGTATTTTCAGGTCATTATATAGGAGGATTTGAGGATATCAGAAAAAAGTGAATATATTATCCAATCTTTATTACAGTACGTATAGTATTATGGCCCTACAGTGATTGGGTTAAATTATAAAACACTTCCAAATAATGAACACCCTTACTTCTCTCAGGAAAAACAAGCAGTGGTATTAAAGGCTTATTCACTACAAGTTTACTACTTTCCACATTCAAAATTAAACTCCTAAATAACTTGACATGCCACACAATTTGGCATTTTTAAGAATAAAAATGAATTACTCGGTTTATGATGAAATATTTAAACATACTCACTTAAGTAGTTTTAAGATTTGTGATAATGACCTGTGATTGATTTTGAGGGATTTTATACCCTATCAGCCAGAGACAATGGCAAAGCTTTCTTGTTGGATGCCTGTTCAAGAAAGTTGGAGCTGCTAGCAGCAAACTAGCCCACAGAGTCATCACAACTTGGTTGATCTGGTACTTCAAACTGCTGGTAGCAATTTGAAGAGTCTTGGGTCACAAATATTGACTGTTTTCTTATTATGCCTTTCTTTTTTATTTTACACTCCTGTATCTCTCACTTCTGTAAGTTATGGTAATGTGTAGAGTTAGGATCTGGTCCTTTATATTATTAGAACATTTAAAATAATTTCAGTCATTTCCAGTAGTTTCAGAACTTTACTGACTATGTGGACAGAAAACCTCGTGGTACATTTTTCAGCTCTGATTTCTCTTATGCCTCATTATGCTTTAATAAGCAGACAGTAAATGATCTCTGTATATTTAACAGCTGTGATCTCTCTCCTGCCTTAAATAGAGCTGTGAGTACAGCAATATTCTAGATGTGAGAACACTAATTATCTGAATACTATCAATGACTTTGTTTCTCTTGTTCTCAAGGTTCTCAGTATCTTCCCCATCATTTTCCTGGTCTTTGCTATATCTGCTTTAAAATGTTCTCTAAATGATATATCTTACATTATAATTCCTATGTCTAACTGGTTACATACATTCTATAAGATGATCTGCTTGTGTAACGTATTCTGTGCCTGTTTTCAGTTCTTCTCATTTCTAAGCAACTCAAATTCATCACCACTGAACACTATCTAATGTTCATTTGTCCTCTGGAAGACTTTGTTGAATAGAAAACAATAGAGTACTACTATAAAGGATAGATAGGTTTCAACATTTTGGTACTGTAACTCAGTAGGCTTAAATTTGTTTCCTAGTGCCCTGTTTTTAAAGTATTGATGTGTGTAACTTGTGAGACCTCCAATATATTTGTAAGCATACATAATACAGGAGGGCCCTGTGCATTCGGCACGATCTTTAAGATGTTCCACATATTCGTTGACTTTCAACTGAGCCACTGTTCATCATGTTCGGTGCTTTTACCGCTTTTTTTTTTTTTTTGCCATTTTTGCACAACAGTTGCATAAGGGAAGGGTAACTGGCAACATATTATAAGATAAGTATGTATTGTATGTAGTGCATTTATTTTACTTTTTTTCTGTATTTTTATACCTAGCTGTATTGAGCACTTAAATACATGACAGAGTAAATGCATTCTCAGTTGTTTCAGATGTATTCAATAATGAAAAAACACTTTTCCGCCCGCCAGTGATTTTTTGCTTATCGCACAGAGCCCTTCTGTACAATACTACAAAGATAGAAAGCTCATAAAATTTCAGTAACTACAAAATCACAAAGCTTATCAAGCTTCAATAACAAAAAACAAGACAAAGCAAGTTTCTGTAATTTCAAAAAGGGTAAAATTTTTGTGTTTGGCAATGGAGCAAGCTACTAAACCAATTACAGGGCACCCAAGACAAGACCTGAAAAACCTGAAAAGAAATTCATCTACACACAATGGAAGGGCAAGTGAAAAGAACTATCCAACTTTACCAAGGACAACCTATAGTATCCACAAGTCTCACCCAAAGGTCAATATGACAAAATTCCAAGGAAGTGTTTTGAAGTGTAAATGTTACGAGACAGTGATAGTGTGAATGGTGGTGAAAGTGTCTTTTTTGGGTCACCCTGCCTTGGTGGAAGATGGTCAGTGCATTTAAAAAACAAAAATAGTTGCTCATCATGGGTGCTAATATATGCTGCTACATTTCCAATAAAAATGTTGCAAGGTCAGCAAATTTGTCATTTGAGATAATCCAAGATGCCCTATGCAGCAACTGACTAAATGAGCTTAAGAGTACATTCTGTACAGTAGGCCTAGTTAATTTGCATAGAAATTGTCGCCTGCAGTGGTAATTTTGCCGCTATATATAATCTGAGACCACATGACAACCATCAAGCGAAGTGCAGCGTTCTGAACGGACGATATCTACAACCAATGAACCAAGAGGTTCTAGTGATGTCACTTCATGGACAGTCAACGTCATGTTTGAAGACAATCACACTGGCTCCCCCCATAGTTAAAGAAATACAGCATATACAGCTTAAACAATACATAAAGAACTACAGGTAACTCTTATTGCCCAGTACATATTTATCCTTCAAAGAAGCTGCAGCATTCTCCTAGGAAGAACTATCAAACAAGCATCAATCGGAGCCAAAATGGGTGGGCAAAGCCCACATGCACAAGTAAGCTCATGTTTAGTCCTTAAATTAAAGTGGGACAACCCGAAAGACTGAACTCTTCCTATCAAAGTTAGTGATCACGTTGAAGGAAGGAGTAAGCGGAGGCTGCTATTAACCTGGATTGCAACTAAAAGATAAGTACAGAGTTTCTTTAACAATACCCAACATGACCACTGACAGCCTCTCGTCTTGCTAGTAGTGCAGCCACAATTTTTAAAGCAATGGTTATACAGTGGTACCTCTACTTACGAGCTTAATTCGTTCCAGACGGCTATTCAAGTGCCGATACCGAAGGAATTTGTTCCCATAAGAAATAATGAAAATTAGGTTAGTCCATTTCAGACCCCCAAAAATACACTTACAAAAGCACCTACAAAAATACACTTACATAATTGTTCGAGTTGGGAGCTGCTCGTAAGTAGAGGTACCACTGTATTTAAAACGGGATTCACAGTGCTGTTTACCTGCACTACCTCTTCCAGTACAATCTCCACTTCATTCTTTTATTTTTCTATCTCTCTTTCTCCTGTCTCTGCCCTCCTCTCATATATATACTGGCTCCCTTACCTCTGCATGTGTGTGACTAGTTAATGGTCCAAGTCGGACCGAAATGTCATCATAATTTTCTTTCTCCTACATGCAGATTATTTGTGTATCACGATGCTCCTTATCCATTGAGTCCAACATTGTAATGCTCCTTATCCTGTGACTCCAGCATCATAATGATCCTTACCCAGTAACTCTGGTATTATAAGGCACCTTAATCAATGACTCTGGCATTAGTGTTACTTATATAGTGACTAGCTCCAGTGTTAGCTATCCAGTGTTGTGTATCCAATGACTGGCATCAGTGTTGCTTATCCAGTTACAACAAAAATTAGTTGCTTATCCAGGCATTAGTGTTTCCTGTCTGAGTGTTGCTTATCCAATAATTCCAGCATCAGTGTTCCTTATCCAGTTACTCCACATTTTATTGCTTAATTTGTTAAGTAGCACACTGACAGTTCTACTGCTCATCATTTTCTTCCCATTTCCAATAATAATTTTAGCTTTTTTGATATACTGTACAGTTACAATTCAATATTTTATTAAGAGTAAAGATACAGAGATTTCTAATTAAGTAATTAAAATATCACATATTATCACAGGAAAAATACATTTACATACTTAAATATAATAAAGACTACAATATAATGAAATTTGCCTTCTTGAGCTCTCTTGAACCCAAGCACATTAACCTTATTTAAAGCTAGGCAATTCTGAAGTCGTACATAAACAGTATACAATACCAACAAGATGAAAATTAAGACGTGTGCAACATCTGGGTATCTTTACTGTAGATGTTTTGCCAAGGGATGGGTAGCAGAGGAGGGCATAGTCACTAGTAGGTAGGATTCCCCAGTGGAAGTAGGTCATACCCAAGGGATGGGTTAGTGGTAGTAGTAGTTGTGAAGAAGGTTGTGGAGATGTCCTCTGAACCAAGATTCTATGATGTTGCAGTGTCTGACAAGTTGTACATGAATGGAATACAATACCTAGATGTTGCATGTGTCTAAATTTTCATCTTGTCGGTATTGTATATCATTCATGTACAACTTGTCAGACACTGCAACATCATGTTATCTTGGTTCAGAGGACATCTCCACAACCTTCTTCACGGCTACTACTACTACTACCACTAACCCATCCCTTGGGTATGACCTACTTCCACTGGGGAATCCCGCCTACCAGTGATTATGCCCTCGTCTGCTACCCGTCCCTTTCCACCTAACGCCAGTATATAAGCGCCAGCCTTCACACCTATGGTGCTCTTCACACCAACTCCAAGGCTGAGGGACTGATTACCTCATCTTTTGAATATAGTTCTTCTGTCTACCATTCATTTCCTTGAATTTGTATTGATAAAAGCCAATGGATGGCAAAACGTCTACAATAAAGATACCCAGATGTTGCACATGTGTCTTAATTTTCATCAGTTCTGAAGTCATCTACTAGAATGCTATAATACTACTGATACATATCTAATAAAACAACTTATGAACTTTTTATTGTACAGTTTAAAAATAAAGTATCAAACAACTCCTGCACATTAAAAAGCCCCATGACTAAGCTCCCAACTTGTACTAACAGAGAAATACAGACAAAAACTGATGCAGTTTCTACACCTCATATTCAACAACAATTCCCACTTTATTGATGCTTCTCCTGTCATGTCTTAATATTTTCTTTGCAACAATACATGAAACCAATAAAAAAGTCAAAATAACATTTGTAAAAAAAAAAGGAAAAAGATAAAAATGATAATTAATTACATTATACACAAGGTGGCAAAAGAGTAATTTAATATTTCTAAACTCTTAAAGAGAATACAGATAAATAAAGATTTTTATTAAAAATCTAAAACTAGATCATCTACACTATAAAAAATGATGTGACTTGCACCTATCAAATCTTAAGAAAAAATAGAGCAAGGTCTACAAACATATTTAGAGAATGTAAGGAAAGCAGTTGTTAAGATTTACAATGAATTTTGAATAATGAGGTCAAACAACGCTCCAAATAATAATACATTTTATACAAGCGCACTAACAGTCAAAGTAGAACTATACCTCAATATAAAAACCATTCACACTAACACACACACAAACATTTAGAGAAATGTCCCACAGTGAATTTTTGTTGTTGTTGTAGACAATATTATGACTGGAACAAACTTTATTCAGAGCTCCCTTAATCTGACGATCCTATAACCTGACCTCTCACCATTCCTTCCCACTGTGATGGGTTAAGCAGACATATGTTTTGGTGCACTATATGTATATTAAAAAAAATCCATAATATGGCTGCTGGAAAAACTCACAACCAGTGGTCTAAGACTGATCAAAACATCCTCGGGTTTTCACTTCTAATTTGCGAATTAATAAATCTTGCACCGGGCGGAAAATTCCCAACAATAAAGCCTTGTGCTTGAACAGCATTTCTCTTGTTTAAGCAGAAAATAAAAATCTATTTATCTTTTATCACACTCCTACATTTCAATTTAAACATTTTGGAGTGGAGAACAGGTATTTACTAATATTTACTAACATTACTGAAATAAGCTCCTACAGAATATGTTGGGAAGAAAAAAAAGATTTGTAGGATTAACTTGTGAATCTGGTTTTCATTGTCTTGTCTTAATCATCACAAGTGATATTAAAAAATACTGACAAAATCTTTACTGATACAGTTAACCTGTGAGTTATAGCAGCGTATATGGTACATTTTCTTGCTTAGACATACGAGCTGCATAATGTAATGCCAGGACAATTACAGTTCATTTTATTTCTCTACCACTTAGGTTTAAGAATTAATTGAGGGTCTTCCTGGGGCTTATATAGTTGTAGAATTTCTTCATGGTTTATCTCTACTATTAAACCTATCCTCGTCTACCTGATCAAAGAATGGATGGGATATGAACCCATGGCAAGAGAGTCCTAAAACTCACAGGCCAGTGTGTCAACAACTGGGCCACCTGGCTCTAATAAGATTCATCCAATTAGGCATATTTATATACACCATAGGGAAGATAGCATGGGTCACCACTGTAACCACAAATGCAGGATTTTACAAATGAATCCCACACCAGTATGGCTGTGGCATACTCTAACTCAAGTCCCCTTAAAGCCCCCATCATCACTTACAAAATGTTTGCAATTATTTTATTACGATTTCATGAGTCTTTTCTACCCTGTCTATGCCCAAGTGTAGAGGTATACATTGCAATCACGACCCATCGTCTCTGCTCCGGAAATAGGACAAGCTCAGTGTCAATTTTACATATTGCACCACACTGTGACTAACTGCATTACACAAATGTTTCTATATTTTTGTTTTTAATTAATTTGCATGTTCCTACAGTTAAAGGCTGAACTTTTCCCCACTAGAGCACATCTTCATAATGTGAAATTCATTTCTTGAAAGTCTGCTTTGCATGTGCTTTTTGGAAGACCTCTCCTTTGTTAAGTGGGGATTACCCATACGTATTAAAAAATAACCTATAGGTAATTTTTTGTAATATATAAATAAATATGCAGAAAAATAAGCAAATCACATTAAACTCTTTTCATTAACTCAACAAATTTATATAAACAATGCCACTCTTATATATACAACACGCACTATAAAGTATTGCATTTTTTATAAAATAATAATAATCATTACCAGTATCAGAGACATGCAAGATAAAAATAGTGATCTGAATTAAAAACAATCAAGATTTCTATTACCAGTAAAAATCATCCATGGGAGAATCACATCTAATGTGTGAATCACCACTTAATGCATCTGTCACTGAAAACTACATAAAATACAGTTAGCAATAAAATGAGACATTAAAAACAAGGAATAGAATACTGCCAGAACAAAAATTTAAACCAACTTGAGCCATATGCTGTTTAATGATAAAAATTATGGGTAATTGCCACCTGATTTTTTTTTAAAACATTCTGGCCATCTCCCACCAAGGCAGGGTGACCTGAAAAAGAAACACTTTCACCATCATTCACACTATCACTGTCTTGTGCCTGATGGGATTACCAGTGAAAAATCAATCATATGGCTGTTACACTGACAACATCATGCTTCCCAACAGTTTTTTTTTACATCAACCATTTCCCACCGAGGTAGGGTGCCCGAAAGATGGAAAAACACTCACCATCAATCATTCAATAAGTCTTGCCAAGAGTGTGAGGACACTGCAATTCAAATGATCCTCTGAACAGCCACATCCCCAACTCTTAATGTAAAAAGAGGGCACAAATACTTTCAGATAAATGTGCACAAATGCCACCCTGTACAAGTCACTATACTCAAATTACAGCAATCTACATCAACACTAAAATCCTGGTACCTTGAAGACCCATGATCCAGTTTCTGGGCGATACTCTAGGAAAGTGGCCTCCATCTTGACACACTGGCGTTCGAGATAGTCACCCCAAGCCATGCTCTGCAGACGATCGGATGACTTTATCACCTCACGAGTGGTCTTGTCAACTGGCCATACACAGTCTAGAGTAATCTGAAAGAGGAAATTAAAAAATTAGCTAAATTACCTCAAAGCTTCATAGAAAATTTAATAAATGATTAAACTAAGTATACATGTTACTACCTCCGTAAAAGGGTGAGAAAAATTATCTCTAGCATTTAGATACCTGTGACCAGTTTCAAGAGTTTTCCTACTATACTCTTTCATTCTGACATTTTTAATCACACTGACCATTTCCCACCAAGATGGGGTGACCCAAAGAAAAACAATCACTATCCAATATTTAATAGCTGTTCTGTCAGTAGTTCACAAGCATCACAATGCAAATGACTCTGAACTGCAACATCCCCACCCTTCCTTCAGAGTGCAGGACTAAGTCAGGGTAATCAGCTTTCCCAAATACCTTCATATATGTTACTTCCTCACACTCCAACAGGTCATCAAATCTCCAAAATCCCTTATCTCCACTCACTCCAATCTAACATCTCCCTACCCCTCTCTCCACCCACCTGGATTTATGCACCCTTCTTGGTTAAACTATTCAGTTTCATCCATTCTTAATGAAAAAACACCACAACATCCATTTCACTTTCAATTTTCTTCCTTTACACATGCCTCAAAGCTCCTCCCCCAACCTCTGTAATTTCACTTCAGAATCTAACAAAAGCACTGTCATCAGAACTAAACAACTGTGACAACTCCACTTCATATCTAATTCCTTGTTTTGTTTAAACCCAACACCTCTCCCCAACACTACCATTCACTAGTTCTACAATTCCATCAATAAATATATATTAAACAACCCTGCCTAAGAATTACTTTAACAGGAAAATAATACCATCTCTTCTACATAGCCTATCCTGAGCACCACATCTTTCATATATTTAAAATATCTAACACACTACTTTCCTATCCACCCTATTATATGCCTTTTTTAAATCTAGAAATGCAACCACTAGCTCCTTACCCTTGCTCCACTTCCAATATCATACACAAATAACCCACACTTAGAAGACACTTATAATGTTGTTTTAGTCCAACTTGTGACTTTGTAAATGGTCCAAATCAGACCGAAACATTGTTGTAAGCTCCTTTCTTCTATGTGTGGGTTATTTGTGTATTGTTCCAGTCAAGGTATTGTGCCTTTTTGTTCTTCTGTGCAGGTTATTTGTGTAATCTTTCAGCCACTGTATCATAGCTTTAATTTTTTTTAATTATTGTACTTATAATAAAGTTTTCATTCGTAATAATTTATTATGTTCATGTATTTCTAGCGACTCAACTCATTCATTATGTTAATATTAATAAAATATCTTTATATTTAATGTGTTACAGTATATATTTTTCTTTTAATACACCAGCCATTTCCCACCGAGGCAGGGTGACCCAAAAAGAAAGAAAAAAACCCAAAAAGAAAAAACTTTCATCATTATTCAACACTTTCACCATCACTCACACATAACTGTCTTTGCAGAGGCGCTCAGATACGACAGTTTAGACGTCCTTCCAAACTGCCAATATCCCAAACCCCTCCTTTAAAGTGCAGGCATTGTACTTCCCATTTTCAGGACTCAAGTCCGGCTAACCGGTTTCCCTGAATCCCTTCACAAAATATTACCCTGCTCACACTCCATCAGCTCATCAGGTCCCAAAAACCATTCGTCTCCATTCACTCCAATCTAACACACTCACATACACTTGCTGGAAGTCCAACCCCTTCGTCCACAAAACCTCCTTTAACCCCCTCCCTCCAACCTTTTCAGGGACGACCCCTACCCCGCCTTCCTTTCCCTACTTCCTTCTACTTTGTTCCAGTCTCTCTAAATGACCAAACCACCTCAACGGCCCCTCTTCAGTCCTATGACTAATACTTTTAGTAACTCCACACCTCCTAATTTCCACACTACGAATTATTATTTAGTCGTACTGACCAGGTTGTGGCAGCCACCACCAAAATTCTCATTGTCAAAAGATCGAATAATCCAAGTCGACAGTTTTTAAAATTTTGCGTGTCGTAAGAGGCACTAAAATGCCGGGAGCAAGGGGCTAGTAACCCCTTCTTCTGTATATATTACTAAATGTAAAAGGAGAAACTTTCGTTTTTCCTTTTGGGCCACCCCGCTTCGGTGGGAAACGGCCGACGTGTTGAAAGAAGAAAGAATTTTTTTTTTTTATTAACACATCGGCCGATTCCCACCAAGGCAGGGTGGCCCGAAAAAGAAAAACTTTCGTCATCATTCACTCCATCACTGTCTTGCCAGAGGGTTGCTTTACACTACAGTTATAAAACTGCAACATTAACACCCCTCCTTCAGAGTGCAGACATTGTACTTCCCATCTCCAGGACTCAAGTCCGACCTGCCAGTTTCCCTGAATCCCTTCATAAATGTTACTTTGCTCACACTCCAACAGCACGTCAAGTATTAAAAACCATTTGTCTCCATTCACTCCTATCAAATACGCACACGCATGCTTGCTGGAAATCCAAGCCCCTCGCACACAAAACCTCTTTTACCCCCTCCCTCCAACCTTTCCTAGGCCGACCCCTACCCCGCCTTCCCTCCACTACAGATTTATGCACTCTCGAGGTCATTCTGTTTCGTTCCATTCTCTCTACATGTCCGAACCACCTCAACAACCCCTCCTCTACGAATTCTCTGCATAATATTTACACCACTGCCTCCAGCCGCCTCCTTGCTGCAGCATTTACAACCCATGCTTCACACCCAAATAAGAGTGTTGGTACCACTATACTTTCGTACATTCCCTTCTTTGCCTCCACGGATAACGTTCTTTGTCTCCACAGATACCTCAACGTACCACTCGCCTTTTTTCCTTCATCAATTCTGTGTGTTATATGCATATTACATTTTATTATTAGAGGTTCAACTGTCTTGTCATAGCAACATGAATGAACATAGTCCACAAATAACAAATGTCATACAGAAAGCCCCTGATTTAACAGGCCTAAATTCAACAGACTTTGGAAACAAGGGACAAAATCCTCTGGGTCAGTCAATTCAGAAACAATAGATTAAGTCCATTACTGTTACTATCACAGCAAAATTATCTCATCTCTATCTACCACAACTCCCATTACCAACCATCCATTATCCCCTTGGTCCACTAAATTGAGTGTACTGAAGTTAAATTCATCAATCATGCTTACAACAGCAGGTTTGTTGAGTTCCTGGCCCTGAGGAGGTTTCTGAGTGCCCTCTGGATACACCTCTATCTGCTTCCTCAGGATAAACACCACTGCATCTAAGTCCAGGCCAGCTACGTCTGTCACACCCAGAAAGCACACGTTGCCATAGCCGTATCTTCCAACGGTGAAGTTCTCCACAAGGCATCTTCCCTCAGAATCTACCATTTCTCCCAGATCCTCCAAGGAAGGGAGTGTGTAGTATCCAGAGCGAGTTAACTTAACACCTGAAAATAAAAAGCACAATTTCCCTTATTCTAAGAATTTTAAAAAAAGTTGGCAAATTAAATACATTCACTTAAGAAACTTCTTTGACAACAATTAAAATATTTAAATAGAAAATCTAGACTAAACTCATGTCATACTGCATTATCTCCTGTAATATAAAAAGCAAAGAATTATACATGTCACAATGGTATTTAAAGCATTTTGGCCTTTTTAATGTACAGCACATAAAATGTAAATGTGTAAACCATGAGAATTTTTAATTTTCCTAGAAACAGCAAACATTAAACCTCTACTGATAAAATGTAATTGTGTAAACCAGGAGAATTTTTAATTTTCCTAGAAACAGCAAACATTAAACCTCTATTGATAAAATGTAATTGTGTAAAACAGGAGAATTTTTAATTTTCCTAGAAACAGCAAATGTTAAACCTCTACTGATTGAAAGGCCTAAAATTACCAAGCCATCACTCTCCCTGCTGTGCCAATGAAGTGACAAAAAGAGAACACATTCACCATCATTCATTCAATCACTGTCTTTCCAGAAGTGTAATTACATCACAATCAGATTACCCTCTAACCTCGACATCCCCACCCCTCCAGAGTGCTGGCACTGCCCTTCTAACCTCCAACATCTTTTTTTTTTTTCAACAAGTCGGTCATCTCCCACCGAGGCAGGGTGACCCAAAAAGAAAAAAAATCCCAAAAAAGAAAATACTTTCATCATCATTCAACACTTTCACCTCACTCACACATAATCACTGTCTTTGCAGAGGAGCTCAGATACGACAGTTTAGAAGTCCCTCCAAACTGCCAATATCCCAAATCCCTCATCTAAAGTGCAGGCATTGTACTTTCCATTTCCAGGACTCAAGTCCGGCTAAATGATTTCCCTGAATCCCTTCACAAAATAGTACCTTGCTTACATGTAAAACTGGCAATAACGTACACTCACCAGCAGGATGTGATTTATCTGAGGACCTGTTGAGGATTTCAGGAATGTCTTCGTCCACAGAATTGAAAAGGGAGACATTATTTTCCTTGTTGGCCTCTGCATCAAAATGACTTTTATCTTTGTCTGCCAAGTCATCAGCCTCAGTGTTTTCATCAGCAGGCTCTGTGACTTTTAAGTGATTAACATTGAGGTCTGTCAGTGTGTCATTGATCTGCCCATGTTTGTCTGCCAAATTAAGTCTCTTTACTTTGTTTCTACCCTGTAAAATAAATCGTTAGATATGTTGAAACAAATTAACATGGAATGACCGTATTTGCCAAAGTAATATAACCTGCGCAAATATATAAAAATTATTTATCATAGTCAATACAATATGCTCTATTTTGCTAAGTTCCCATACAGAATGCACAGATCATGAATCCCATTAAGTAGAGAATCTCTTACAAAGCACAATTTCAAAGTAAATTTCTAAAATATTATTACTATTTTTTTTTACCTCACTGGCCATCTCCCACCAAAGTAGGGTGACCCAAAGAAGGAAACACATTCACCATAATTCATCCAGTCACTGTCTTGCCAGAAGTGTACTAACATCACATTTCAGATTACCCTCCAGCTACAACATCCCTACCCCTCATTCAGAGTGGAACTGCCCTTCCCACCTCCAGGACTCAAGTCTGGCTATCCAGTTTCCCTTGAATCCCTTCATACATGGTATTTTGCTCACACTTCAAAAGCATATCCTTTAAAAACCACTAACTCCTATCTAACACACTTAACACAAGCCTGCTGGATGCTTAAGCCCTTCAACTTCAAGGCCTCCTTTATCCCCTCCTCCCAGTTGTTCCAAGGATAACCCCTACTCATCCTACTTTCCACCCCAGATTTATACACCCTCTTCACCATCATATCTCCCTCTATCCTCTCTACATACCCAAACTGCCTCAACAACCCTTCCTTAGCCCTCTGAATTATACCCTCGGTGAGCCTGCACAGCCTTTTAACTCTCGGATTATTGCTCATGTAGACATACATGATTGGGGTCAGTGGCACTTACACAGATCTACGCCTAAATCATAGCATCCTCAAATATGCATGGTGGCAAATTTCAACTTAGACATGAGAAAACAGGTCTGTGTGGTGGGTGTGCATAATATTAAAAAAAATAATCCTGCCTCCACACAGTTCATAATGGGAACAGCAAACCTCTGACTCAGTGTTAGGGTTAAAACAGCAACTTTGGTGTAATTCTTAGATTGGTTTTCTGGCTTTTTTGGCCGCTTCTTTGTGCCAATTGATACGTACATCGGAAGACATAACTCATGAAAAGATGATTTTGGTTGGTTTCAGACCAGAAGTGGCTTGAAATAGGCCTCAAATGACAGAACCAGTCTATTTTTGGTAATTTTTCTGCAAAAGGGAAGGGATCCCCTACCCACCCCCCAGTGTGTTTTCTAGGATTTTAATAGGTCTGCTTCAATTATTATAATGTCCTAAACCATAAGTATTCTTGGTTGTTGTCTGTTAGCAGACAACAAAATAGAGGGCAAGAGTTATATGGCCGAGGCCTAGAAATGTGATTAATGAACAAAGAGAAGGCTTCTTTAGTTGCTGGAAGGACTACAGTGTTTGTCTTGGTTTCTGTTCTTAAACTGGAATTTGTTAAAAATAGTGTAAAAATTGGCCAAATGTCCAAATTCTGGGTACTTTTTACAGTAGTTCTGATAGCCAATTAGGCAGATTCTTGCAATCAATGTATAGTGCAAAAGGCATACAGTACTAGCAAAATAGCCTAGAATTAGTCTAGAATTAGCCTAAAAGAGGCCTCAAAGTGGGCAAAATTGCTGATGCATAAAGTGCTACCTGACCTTCAACTTTGCACCTGCCTAATTCCTTAAGTTTTTTTTCTAACACACTGGCCATCTCACCAAAGCAGGGTGACCCAAAAAATAAAAATGTCTTTCTTTTTACATTTAGTAATAATTCCTTAATATATAAAATTTTGCACTTTTGGTGTTATTACCATTAGAATAAGATTCTCTACAATTTTAGATAAAATTATTTTTTAATTTTTACACTATGAATTCTCTGTATGATAGTTTTTTTTTATCGGCTATTTCCTACCAAGGCAGGGAGACCCGAAAAAGAAGAAATCCTTTCAACGTCATTCACTCCAACAATGTCTTGCTGCAGTTTTACGACTCACTTGCGCAAGTTCAAGCCCCGCCCATACAGTGGTTTCTTTCAAAACCCATACCTAACACCCGTGCTAAATCTGTGCAGCGTATTAAGCACTAGTAATTTCCCAAGCAGCTATAGTTACATTTGCTTTAGTAGAGATAAAAAAAAAATCCTTCAAAATCAAGAAGAAAGCTATACTTAAAACATTTTCTAAATAGTACAATTAATTAATGCAACAAGATCATTAAGAGTCAAACAATTAAGAAGGTACTGTACCTACAGTGTAATTCTGTTTATACTAACCTTCATGTCAGGCATAGGATAATTATCGTGTGAGGGCGGACCACTAGGACGCAGCGGAGTGTTATCACCTAGAGTACTGATAGGAGTTGTAAGAGGAGATGGTGCATTGCCACCACTAGAGTCCCCATCCTCCCTTGTTGTTGGACTGCCTAGAGAGGTTGTGTCGGGTTTAACACTTTTGAATACCCTCAAATTTAGTTTTCTCACACTAGGGTATTTCTTGGGCTTTAAGAAATCTTCTGAACTTTCCTCGCTGGGATCTTCCAGTCCCTTGAACAGCCAATGTCGATCATTCCTGTGGACAAAGCAATAGATCAGGCTCACAAAAAACACACGAGAAAGTTCCTTATATTTTTTAAACTGAAATAATAATGTGGGTGTTAAGGAGTAGGAATCTTGATTTTGTGTATTTTTGCTGCAAAGATGTGTAGTTATATTGGGGTCACCATACGTAACATTTGTCAGTCATCCCAGAAATCATGGAACATATTTGGTAATATGAATTCTGTTAATACCTTGTTTTTTCAAAGCTGATACAGTTTCTGAGCTATTTTGTGTTAATAGGGATATGTATATTGTGGAAGGAGTAGAGAGAAATAGTCTGTTTCTGAATACTCATTCAATTCCATTGATGAAGAGTTTCAGTATTTTAACTATTAGGACTTATCTAATAAGTGTTCAAGTCTCTGACTGTAATAAAATTGCAGCTATAGGATCCAGTTATCATTTACTGTAATAAAAAATAAACAAGTAAACAGAGAAAGCTACAATACAACAATGCATTTTTTTTTAACACATCGGCTGTTTCTAAGCTGTCATATCTGAGCACCTCTGCAAAGACAGTGATTATGAATGAGTGATGGTGAAAGTGTTGAATGATGGAAAATGGCCGACGTGTTTAAAAAAATAAAAATTGGCTGTTTCTCATCGAGGTAGGGTGACCCAACAAAGAAGAAATATTTTCATTGCTCACTCCATCACTGTCTTGCCAGAGGCATCCCACTACTACAGTTCAAAAACTGCAACATATCTCCACCCCTCCTTCAGAGTACAGGCACTGTACTTGGACTCAAGTCCAATACAAAATTATATACAGCCTCTCCTCACTTAGCAATGTATCTGTTTACCGACGACTCAGACTTACTACAGGCTCTCTGATCAATATGCATACCTAAATAATGTATTAGAGCTGATTTTCTCTATTATTTATTAGAATATACAGTACACTGCTGTATAAACATTTAAAAATATACCATAAATGTTATAAATGGTGTGAAGGTGACATTAAACCAACATCAAAGATGGTTGACACAAACCCACTACCATTACAGTACGCTCCTTGCTTAGCGACAAATTCATTTACCGACTGGTCTTGACGAACTCGTCTTAAGTGAGGAAGCTATTAAATTTAGAGTACAGTGGTACGTTCATGTCCAAACTCACCCTTTATGTAAGTTTATTTTAAATGCTTTGTAAGTGTAATTTGGGTCAAAGGACTAGTTTTTTACAACATTTCTTAAGGAGATAATTGTTAATGGCACTGAACAGCATTCTGGAATGAAAATATGTAAACGGTACCACTGTATTTAATTTATGGGAAACCCAGCTAATTTGCATCATAATCATGACCTATTTTCAGTCATATTGATGAAGCTGCAAAAATTTGTGGCCAACACTTGTGCAACATTTGGGTATCTTTATTCTGGAAATGTTTCGCCAACCTGTGACTTCTTTACTTCGATGCAGAGGAACGCGAAAGATGAGGAGGAGTTTGAATGGACTGAACACATCGACTCCAGGCTGAGGGACTGATTACCACAAAATCCTCTTCATCATCCACCTTTCTCTTCATTGAACTGAAGAAGCCACTGGTTGGCAAAACATGTCCAGAATAAAGATACCCAAATGTTGCACGAGTGTCTCATTTATCAATAGAGTCATCCGACATCAGTCCTAAAACTTTTACCTGTTCTTTTCATTCTGAGATAATCTGCTAGTGTTGTGAATCTTGTGGTCATTTTGACTTATTTTTTATGTTTCTAAATAGTTGGAATTTGACACCAATGAACATGAAATTATTTTAATTTGCCCACTGAAAGACTTTGTAATCTTTCCACATCTAATGTTTGTACTTGTCAGTGTGTTAATTCCATTTTTCCTTCAAAAGAAAGAACAAGCAAGTAAGGACAGCAATAACCAACCAGGCTGAAACTTACCCCTGGTTGTTGGCCTTGTTTATAGGCTTAGGCCGTGGTTTGTTATTTGCCACAAGAGAAGGTGAGAGGACATAAGTGGGCTTCTGATTGGAGCTGGCTAACTTAGAACTAACTTCATCACTGTTTGATGTGCTGCTGGTTTTATCTGAAAAGTTAAAATATATTAATATATCAAAATGTGCATTAATAACTTTCCAGAGTAATCAGACGACATTCAACACACTTCACCCAACAAAACAAATTAACTAACTTACACTCGCATACATGCAGAAGCACAAACACCATACACACACAAGCGCACACCCACACACTCTAGCACTTGTGATCTCTCGCACTTGAGGTCTCTTGCATTCACACTCTCGCACTCACAGATTCTTGCACTCAAGAGACTCGCATAATCTCTCACACTCACACCATGCACCACAGCTAGGCTGTATTACATATGCTGGAGTCTGTGCAGCTAGCACCAACAGCCTGGTTGACCAGGCTACCAAGAGACCTGGTCTGGGACCAAGCAGCAGGATCACTGATCCCTGAAATCACCTTCAGGTAACCTTCATGTAAACACAGCTTAGTTTCAAGTCTAGAATAACTTTTTTTTAACTCAAAGGCCATTTCCTACCAAGGCAAGGTGACCCAAAAAGAAAGAAAAACCCAAAAAGAAAGAAAAAACTCATCATCATTCAACACTTTCACCATCACTCATACACAATCACTGTCTTTGCAGAGGTGTCGAGATATGACAGTTCAGATGTCCCTCTAAACTGCCAATATCCCAAACCCCTCATTTAAAGTGCAGGCATTGTACTTCCCATTTCCAGGACTCAAGTCCGGCTCACCAGTTTCCTTGAATCCCTTCACAATATGTTTCCCTGCTCACACTTGAAATATACAGATCAAAATATTAATCTGCTCACACTTGAAACATTTTTTTCTTTTTCCAACAAGTCGGCCGTCTCCCACCGAGGCAGGATGACCCAAAAAGAAAGAAAATCCCCAAAAAGAAAATACTTTCATCATCATTCAACACTTTCACCACACTCACACATAATCACTGTCTTTGCAGAGGCGCTCAGATACGACAGCTGAGAATAGTCCCTCCCAGCTGTCACTATCCCAGACCCCTCCTTTAAAGTGCAGAAATATACAGATCAAAATATTACACTGCTCACACTTGAAATATACAGATCAAAATATTACCCTGCTCACACTTGAAATCTACAGATCAATTAATCTCCTGAGTTTCTGTCTTCATGTGGGCTATTATTGAGCATCTTTATTTTAGTTAATTTATAGAAGTTTACACTCCTCCTCCCTTACTTTTCCCCTCCACATTCATTCCTCCTTCCTCTCCTATACATATAACTCTCTCTCCCACATACCTGTTACTGGCGAAGATTTGCTGCCCCAAGGGATGTCAAAAATTGGTTTCTCAGTCATGGCCTTGACCAGTTTACCCAGATCAGGAAACATTCCACCACCAGTATTGCCCATCATATTTAATTGAGGCATGCCAAATCCTGAAATAAGTAACTTGTATTTCATACAGGCCTAATTCTAACAACCTACTCATAGCCTTCAAAAATGAGTAAGAAAACAATTTCCACATCTTGTCTCACAAGGAAAATCATATTTCAGAAATAAATACAGTGGTACCTCGAGTTACGATGGTCCCCAAAATCGCCCTTTTATGAAAGTTTATTTTTTAAATGCTTTTGTAAGTATATTTTTGGGGGTGTAAAAGGACTAGTCTATTTTACATTATTCCTTATGGGGATAAATTCGTTTGGTAATGGCACTTGAACAGCATTCTCGAACGAAAAAATATCGTAACTCGAGGTACCACTGTAATCTAATCTAAACTCAGATATTATACTATAAATATCTGCATCTCTGATGCCTTATACCCTATGAAAACTCTTAAGAGAAGATGGCTATACATTTAACCTTCCTTGCATATTTTAACCATACAAAATATTATTTAGCAATAACTATCTTCAGTTATAACAGAAAAAATTCCTTCTTACTGTCCAATTTTAACATTTCTGGTTGTGTACATCATTATATAACTAAGCAAATTAATAAAAAATCATATATAAAAAAGATAAACGTTTAAAAATAATTACATTTTATATAAAACTAATAGAGAATCCTCTAAAACATTTAGTATTATAATTTTAAACAATATGTAGGTTAAATTATCAAGTGAAAAGACAAGAAAAAACAGTTCTTGAATACCAGTGTTGGTGTTGAGGAGGCCAATCCCAGTCATGCCCATGCCAGTGTTTGTTCCACCGGGATTGAAGAGAACACCTCCAGGGTTGGTACCAAGACTCTGACCCATGGTGTTTGTGCTTCCAAACTGACTAAAGGAGAGTCCAGCACCAGGTTTTTGTTGGTTGTTGTTCTGTCCAAAAAGACCAGTGCTCCCAAAACCAGTGTTGCTATCTGAAAAGTTACAAATATACAAATATACCGCTCTTAATTAAACTGCTTTACCCAACTTTCTACTGTTAATAATCAATGCATTTACACTTAAGTTTTAAAATGCAATTTTCTTTTTTTAACACGTCAGCCGTTTCCCACCGAGGTAGGGTGACCCAAAAAAGAAAGAAAAAAACCCAAAAAGAAAGAACAAACTTTCATTTTCATTCAACACTTTCACCATCACTCATACATAATCCCTGTCTTTGCAGAGGCACTCAGATACGACAGCTTAGACATCCCTTCAAATTGCCAATATCCCAAACTCCTCCTTTAAAGTGCAGGCATTGTACTTTCCATTTCCAGGACTCAAGTCTGGCTAACTGGTTTCCCTGAATCCCTTCACAAAATATTACCCTGCTTACACTCCAACACCTCGCCAGGTCCCAAAATCCATTCATCTCCATTCACTCCTATCTAACATTCTCACACATGCTTGCTGAAAGTCCAAGCCCCTCGCCCACAAAACCTCCTTTACACCCTCCCTCCAACCTTTTCGGGGATGACCCCTATCCTGCCTTCTTTCCCCTACAGATTTATACGCTCTCCAAGTCAATCTACTTTGTTCCATTCTCTCTAAATTACTAAACCACCTCAACAGCCCCTCTTCAGCCCTCTGACTAATACTTTTAGTAACTCCACACCTCCTAATTTCCACACTACAAATTCTCTGCATAATATTTACACCACACCTTGCCCTTAAACAATACATCTCCACTGCCTCAAGCCACCTCCTCACTGCAGCATTTACAACCCATGCTTCACACCCATATAAGAGTGTTGGTACCACTATACTCTCACATACCCTTCTTTGCCTCCTTGGATAACGTTCTTTGTCTCCACAGATACCTCAACTCACAACTCACCTTTTTTCCTTCATCAATTCTATGGCTAACCTCAGCCTTCATAAACCCATTCGCTGACAAGTCAACTCCCAAATACAGTGGACCCCCGAGTTACGTACATCCCGGAAATCGTACAATTATGTAAGAATAATATTGTAAGTGCTTTTGTAAGTGTATTTTTGGGGGTCTGAAATGGACTAACCTACTTGACATTATTTCTTAAGGGAGTAAATTCGTTCGGTAATGGCACTTGAGCAGGCTTCTGGAATGAAGTTTTTACGTTACTTGGGGGTCCACTGTAACTGAAAACATTCACTTTTTCCGTACTCCCTCTCTCCAATGTGATATCCAATTTTTCTTTATTTAAATCGTATGGTACCCTCATCACCTTACTCTTATCTATGTTCACTTTCAACTTTCTACCTTTACACACCCTCCCAAACTCATCCACTATCATTTGAAACTTTTCTTTAGAATCCCCCAAAAGCACAGTATTATCAGCAAAAAGTAACTGTCAACTCCCATTTCATATTTGATTCCCCATAATTTACTCCCACCCCTCTCCCCAACACCCTAGCATTTACTTATTTTACAATCCCATCTATAAATATGTTTAACAACCATGGTGACACACCCTAACCTGAGCCTCACAATCCTCATAAAAACTTTTTACAGCATTTAGTAACTTACTATTTATTCCATACACTTGCAACATCTGCCATATTGCTCCCCTATTCACTATCATATGCCTTTTCTAAATCCATAAATGAAATGAAAACTTCCCTACCTTTGTCTAAATACTGTTCACATATATGCTTCAATGTAAACACCTGATCTACACATTCCCTACCCATTCTAAAGCCTCCTTGCTCATCTGCAATCCTTCTCTCTGTCTTACCTCTAATTCTTTCAATAATAACCCTACCATACACTTTACCTAGTATACTCAGTAAACTTCTTCCCCTATAATTTTTACAATCTCTTTTGTTCCCCTTTCCTTTATATAAAGGAATTATACACACATACACTGCCAATCCCTAGGTATCTTCCCCTCTTACATTCATTTATTAAAAAATAACAACCACTCCAACACTATCCCCCCTGCTTTTAACATTTCTGTCATGACCCCATCAGTTCCAGCTCCTTTACCCACTTTCATTCTACATAATGCATCACACCTTCCCCACACTCACATCCTGCTCTTCTTCACTCCTAAAAAATGCTATACCTCCTTTGGTCAGTGCATGAAATTACTGCCTCCCTTTCATCGACATTTATTAACAAAATTTTGGTGTTAGGATAACATGAATACTGTGATGGTTTAATGAGTTGGTAAGAAATTAAAGTTTCATAGAGTGAAGGTGGCTGTTGTGATAGTGTATACCAGGCAATTACATACTGTATTTATTAGGTAAAAGGACACAGAAGCAACTAATATGTCATTTTATTGTGGCAACGTTTCACTCCTGGAGAGCAAAACATTGCCGCAAAAAATGTTACATTAGTTGCCTCTGGCAAGACAGTGTTGGAGTGAATGATGGTGAAAGTTTTTCTTATTCTGGCCACCCTACCTTGGTGGGAAATGGCCGATGTGTTAATAATAAATTAAAAAAAAAAGAATGAGATTCTTTCTTTGGGTCATTTTACCTCAGTAGGAAACTGCCAATGCAGTACCAAAAAAAAAAAAAAAACCTGATTGAGTCATGTATGTTGTCAGTTTACTGTCATAGTCTACTCTTACACTGAAGAATTCTCCCTGTCTGTCAATGACACAGAGAATTGTGTCAACCAAATCCTCTACTGTTCTATTTTCCTTCAGGAATAAAAGAGTCAACTCCAACAGTCATTCTTAGTAGCATTATATTTTTTGTTAACACATCAGCCATTTCCCACCAAGGCAGAGCGACCCAAAAAAGAAGAAACATTTTCATCATCATTCACTCCATCACTATCTTACCAGAGGTGCACCTACACTACAGTTATAAAACTGCAACATATCAACACCTCTCCTTCAAAGTGCAGGCACTGTACTTCCCACCTCCAGGACTCAAGTCCAGTTTGCTGGTTTCTAGTAGCACAAGCATAATATTTAACTTCCAAAACATAAGCATTTACATAAAATTAGTGTAATTTAAAAAAAATGTAACTTACTAAATCCAGAAAAGATTCCAGTTTTGTTTTGAGTGTTCTGGGCACCAAAGAGCCCTCCTCCTGTGCTTGTGTTTGTAGCTGTACCAAAGGGAGTGACTGCGGATGTGTTGCCAAAGCCAGTACTAAGAGATGGGGTTATGCCTGCTGGTTTATTGCCAAAGAGACCTCCACCAGTATTTTGGGTGGAAAGGAATCCCCCTGGTTTGTTCTGATTACCAAAAAGCCCTCCAGTATTCTGAAATAAGTTTGGTAACACAGATGTAAATACACAAAAACCCACACATTTTTTTTTTTTATTAACACATCGGCCGATTCCCACCAAGGCAGTGTGGCCCGAAAAAGAAAAACTTTCATCATCATTCACTCCATCACTGTCTTGCCAGAGGATGCTTACACTACAGTTATAAAACTGCAACATTAACACCCCTCCTTCAGAGTGCAGACACTGTACTTCCCATCTCCAGGACTCAAGTCCGGCCTGCCGGTTTCCCTGAATCCCTTCATAAATGTTACTTTGCTCACACTCCAACAGCACGTCAAGTATTAAAAACCATTTGTCTCCATTCACTCCTATCAAATACGCACATGCATGCTTACTGGAAATCCAAGCCCCTCGCACACAAAACCTCTTTTACCCCCTCCCTCCAACCTTTCCTAGGCCGACCCCTACCCCGCCTTCCCTCCACTACAGATTTATACACTCTCGAGGTCCTTCTGTTTCGTTCCATTCTCTCTACATGTCCGAACCACCTCAACAACCCCTCCTCAGCCCTCTGGATAATAGTTTTGGTAATCCCGCACTTCCTCCTAATTTCCAAACTCCGAATTCTCTGCATAATATTCACACCACACATTGACCTCAGACATGACATCTCCACTGCCTCCAGCCTTCTCCTCGTTGCGACATTCATCACCCATGCTTCACACCCATATAAGAGTGTTTGTATAACTATACTCTCATACATTCCCCTCTTTACTTCCATGGACAAAGTTCTTTGTCTCCACAGACTCCTCAGTGCACCACTCACCCTTTTCCCCTCATCAATTCTATGATTCACCTCATCCTTCATACATAGAAGAATGAAACTTATGATGACATCTCAGTTCGACTTGAACCATTAACTAGCCTTATTCTTTACAGATGTAAACACATACAGTGGACCCGCGGTTTTCGTGATTTTTTCTTTCCAGAATGCTGTTCAAGTGCCATTACCAAAGAATTATTCCTGGAATATGTAATGTATAGTTTTAGACCCCAAAATACCTTAAAACATTCAAATAATACACTTATAAGGGCCCGAGTTTGAGCAGTGATCGAACACCAGTGTCCAATGTATATAGTATGCAGAAATACAATAAAACTTTTTTCTTATCAAGCTATTATTTCAATGATTTGTTCTAGTGTATACCACAAGATTATTCTACTGTACTTGATACCTATAGTTATACTACCAATATTCATCAATATTTTGATAAGGTCCTTTGCATATGAAAAGTGATTCCACACAAAGTAGCATTAAAAAGAGGCACTTGAAAGCAAGTCAAACCATCACTGGGTATTAAAATTAATATTATAGAATGAACAAAACTATTCTTCAAAAATCATTAATGCAACCAAATGCTTTCTCTTTCACAAAATACCTACATGAAAGCTACAACTTAAATACAGGGTTGATCTGTGTGTGTTTCACTGCAGAGTCCATTACTGATAATCCAATAGTATCAGGACCAGGAGCCTTTCATCATTAACGGATATAATCAAAAGCAATAATGCAGAGAAAAACATATAACTTGACGTTAGGGCGAATAATTATAGGCAAATGCAGCATCCCATATATACTCAAAACATCCATGAAAAACTCTACCTAATAATTCATAAAGAACTCAATATGATTTTTTCAGTAAACTACCTGTTGCTGGGTATTCTGGCCTAACTGAAATCCACCAAGGCCAAATCCTGATTGTTGCTGTTGTTGTTGTTGTTGTGGTGTGGACCCAAACAATGAAGGAGTGGTGGTAGCTGTACCGCCAAAATTGAATCCTGTACTTTTTTGCTGTTGCTGCGTGTTAAAGGAAAAGCTTGTGTTGGGTGCCGTACTAGTCTGCCCAAAGCCTGGAGTACTCGTACCTGTTCCAAATAGGCTTCACCAGTAGGGGTACCAAAACCTGTAAGTTATAAAAATTTAGGCACTACTCATATTCTTTCTATGCATATACATAAAATAAGAGGAATAAATGGAATAGAAGATAGATTACTAAAAGCAGTCAAGTATTTATGCACAGTGAGGATCATGTTAGGGTATGTAAGAGGGAGGAGGACTTTCCCAGAGCTAAAGATGTGTGATTTTACTATAGTCGTTTAATATATTTATAGCTGGGGCTGTCAAAGAATCAAATACTAGAGTGATGGGAAGAGTGGCAGTAAAGAGGCAAGGGATTAAAGAGAAGTGGTATTAAAGAGGTATAGGATTAAAGAGAAGTGGTATTAAAGAGGTATGGGATTAAAGAGAAGTGGTATTAAAGAGGTATGGGATTAAAGAGAAGTGGTATTAAAGAGGTATGGGATTAAAGAGGTATGATATTAAAAGGTGATGGATCTGATACAAAGTGGGAGTTATCACATTTGCTTTTTTGCTGACATTTCTTTTGGGAATTATTAAGACAAGTTGCAAAAGTTGGTGGAAGAATTTGGGAGAAGGAAATTAAAGGTGAACATACAAAAAAGCAAGAAGATAAAGTTAACAATAAATCTAGGCAATAAGAGACTGAACATCAGACTGGAAGGAGGGAGTATGAAGGAACTGGATGTATTCAGATATTTCAGAGCAGACATGTCAACAGAAAGACAAAGTAAACAACAGAATACATGAAGAAGAAAAACATGGGGTGTGTTCTGAACTGTATCTGTCAAAGGAAAAAATTTATCTATGGAAGCAAATAAGGGAATGCATCATAGTGGTACCAACAATTTTATATGGTATGGGTGATGAACGCTACAGTGAGGTTAGAGGCAGCAATATGTAGTATGAATATCATGCAGAAAAAATCAGAAAGTAGAGCTTAAAAGGCAATATGGGGTAACCAAGGGTATAATTCAGAGTACTAGGGAGGGGATGCTGAGGAGTGAGGACATGTAGAGGACAGGGAGGGATAGGATGATAGTGAGGGGACAGAGAATCTGGGACGGAAACCAGGAGGGGTAGATTTCATCCCAGGAATGCTTAGAGGAAGAGGGTAAGAGAGGCTTTGAATTTCATAGGTTTGAGCATCTCAAAGGCTTGTGAGCACATTAGATAAGAGTGAAGGGAGACAAATTATTTTTAATGGATATGCTGTTGCACTGTGAGCAAAGTAAGATTTATGAAGTGATTCAGAGAAACTGGTTAGCCAGACTTTACTCTGAAAGAGGACTGGGGATGTTCTAGTCAGAGGGCTATCTGAACTGTACACAAATAACCCACACATAGGAGAAAGAAGCTAACAACAATGTTTCAGTCCAATTTGGACTATTTACAAAGTCGCACTAACACAAGAGTGAGGGAGCCAGTGTATAAGGCAAGGGGGACAGGGACAGAACCAAGAGAGTAAGAAAAAGTAGTAGTGGCAGTGATAAGGCTGGTAGTGAAAGTAGTAGTAGAAATAATAGCAGTAGTAGAAAGTAGGGATAGTAGTTAGTGGCCCAAAAGAGAAATTGGAGTGAAGGATGAAGGGAGGCAATAGTAATGGTAGTAGCAATAGAGGCCTGGTCACAGACCGGGCCGCGGGGGCATTGACCGCCGGAACTCTCTCCAGGTATACCCTCCAGAAATGGAGTGGTAGTTGTAGTAGTAGCAGTAGTAGAAGTGGGGTCAGTCTAGGGACAAGGAAAGGAGCACTGCAGGAGAGCTAAGGGCCCACATGGGGTAGGACCAAAAACACATTGGAGGGGGGGAGGGGAATTGAAAGACAGAACACACTAGGCAGAAGAAAGGAAAACAAATAAAGAAAAAGGAAAAAAATAGGAAAGGAGGAGAAGAAAGCCTCAGGTCAAGTCACAAGTGTTTTGAAGTTTGGAGCATTTGACAATGTAATGAGAAAGGAAGGCATCAACAGAGACAAAGACAGGACTAAGATTCATACAAGGAAAGTTGTGTATAAGGGAGGATTCAATAAGACAAGTGAAGTCTAGAAATAGGGTAGACAGTTTTAGCAGAGGACCAGTCAACAGGATAACTGTGATCTCTAACATGACAGAAAAGAGCATTATTGGTGTTGGCAAGCCTAACACTTTTTTTTGTGTTTTTTGAGTCTGTCAGAAAGAGCAGCCAGCCTCTCCAAAGTATTGAAGAGGACAAGAGGAGCATGAAATAGAGTAGACACCAGGATAGCAGGAGGAGAGGTACAAACTAGATTACTGAGAAGGGTATTAGTGATGTCAGCACACTTCAGACAAGACAGCAGTTGAATTCATGATTGTAAATGTATTTTCTTCTTTGGATCACTAGCAGGAAAAAAGCCAGAGGTTAAAAAAAGGCAAAAAAAATAAAAAAAGGGAAAAGAACATAAAAAAAGCAAAATCACAAGTGTAATAAGTATATTTCAAACAAAAAATAAACAAGAAATTATAAAAAACTAACCAGTTGAGGTTGTAGTGCCAAATAAGGACTTATTCTCCGGAGGCTTGGTAGTTGCAAATAGTGATGTACCACTGGAGGATCCAAAGAGCCCTGTACTTCCTAACTGTGGCTGTGTACCCTGCTGCTGTGTCTGACCAAAACCAGGCATGGTCGTACCTGAAGTAGGGCCTTTTCGATTTGCAAGATAATCTTCAACACGTAGTTCTTCTAAAGACTTGTTTTCATACTCCTGAAGGTAACACAAATAATAGATATTACATAAAAACTGCAAAGAAATACAGTACAATTCAAGAAACTTTGATTTATTCTAACCTACCTTCTTTGTCACTTGTAATTACCTATTTGAATGACTCTCAAAATCGTAATGACACGATTGCAAACAAACCAAACCATGGGTGGGGTTAGAACCCGCGATCAGTCTCAAAACTCTAGGCCATTGCGTTAGCCACTGGGCCAGCTAGCTTCAATAAGATTCATCCAACTAGGTATATTTCTAAACCATAAGAAGGTTAGCATAGGCACCACTGTATCCACAAATGCAAGTTTTTTTAAAAATGCAAGTTTTTTTAAAAACTTGCATTTGCAAATGCAAGTTAGCATAGACACAACTGTGTCCACAAATGCAAGTTTTTTTAAAAACTTGAATTTGCAAATGCAAGTTTTTAAAAAACTTGCATTTGTGGACACAGTGGTGCCTATGCTAACCTTCTTATGGTGTAGAAATATACCTAGTTGGATGAATCTTATTGAAGCTAGCTGGCCCAGTGGCTAACACGACGGTCTGGAGTTTTGAGACTCTCTGATCGCAGGTTCTAACCCCACCCATGGTATGGTTTACCTATTTGAATTTATGGGGGTTCAGCTGCAGCACTTGATCCTGCATCATAACAAATATGATTGAAATTTTTCATATTTATTTTTGAGTCTCTGTAAGGAGCCCACTTCCACTGTCATTACTATGTATATGCTCACTCAGCAATCCTCATTTTAGTCTGACAATCTTGGTCCTCAGTATATTCAAAACTAAATATGTAGCACTCAGTAATAACCAGATTATGCTCTAACAAATGTATTTTTCATATCCTTAATATATCGAGCCATTCACTATCATGCTAGGGAGTACTTTTTTTGCCAGTTATAAATAAGTGTTCCTGTAGTGAGTACTGCTCACTACAGGATATGTAGATTAAGGATACAAGCAAGTTAGCTTTGTACTGTCTGAAACAAGGCAACTTTAATAATTAACGATTTAAAATTAAAGATAATTTCCATCTTTCTACTTATGAAGAGGTATCTCTTCACTATCTTTAGTTGAATTTCAATAGCAATGTTGATTATTATTATTCTTATTATTATTATATTTTTTTACCTCAATAGCTTTCTCCTGCCAAGGAAGGGTGATCCAAAGAAAACATTCACCATAATTCATTCAGTAGCTGTCTTTACAAAAGTGTACTGACATCACAATCCATATTACCCTCCAACTACAACATCCCCACCCTCCTTCAGCATGCCAGCACTGCCCTTACCACCTTCAGGACTCAAATCAGGCTAGCCAGTTTTCCCCGAATCCATTCATAAACATTACCTTGCTCATACTCCAATGGCAGGCAAGTACCTAAAGCCACTTTTCTGACATACTCACACACTTAAAAAGCACATGGATTTCTTCGGCAAATGCTGTACGTGTTCCTTTAAGACTTTTAAAACTTAAAATGCATTTGAAATGTTTGGCATCTTTCCCAGAGTTAACTTTTGTCAACTGAACTGATAGCTATAAAAAATATCTGTTAGTACCAGTTTATTTCTGAACAACATATAAACACACTTCAAAAATAAAATACAATAGTAGGTACTGTTGTTATTCCCACTAAGTAGAATGACTTGGAGAGCATATAAATCTGTAGGGGAAGGAAGGCGGGGTAGGGGTTGTCACTGAAAAGGTTGGAGGGAGGGGGTAAAGGAGGTTGGAGGTTTTGTGGGAGAGGGGATTGGACTTCCAGCATGCGTGCGTGAGTGTATTAGATTGGAGTGAATGGAGACTAAAGGTTTTTGGGACCTGACGAGCTGTTGGAGTGTGAGCAGGGTAATATTTTGTGAAGAGATTCAGGAAAACCGGTTAGCCGGACAAGAGTCCTGGAAATGGGAAGTACAATGCCTGCAATTTAAAGGAGGGGTTTGAGATATTGGCAGTTTGGAGAGACATCTACGCTGTCATATCTGAGCATCTCTGCAAAGACAGTGATTATGTATGAATGATGGTGAAAGTGTTGAATGATGTAAGTTTTTTTTCTTTCTTTTTGGGTGTTTCTTTCTTTCTCCATATGCTCTTGCGCTACTGTCCACAGGATGGATATGGGGTGCACAATAAATTAGCCACTTCGGTGGCAAAATCTAAATCTAATCTTTCTTTTTGGGTCACCCTGCCTGGGTGGGAAACGGCCGACATGTTAAAAAAAATTATTTTTTGATAATGACAAAGAGTAAAGACAAGTGGAGGCAGAGAAGGACAAGAAAGATGTAGAAAGGGTGAAGAGAGGCAAAAATTTATGGAAAAGGTGATAAAGACAGTGATGCAACAGCATAGACATGAATAGGTACTCACTTTCATAGTAGAGATGACTTCAATTTTTGTACGGATGTTGGTGGAAACTCCATTTCTGGTCATTGTGTCGCTGCCAGTAACAGGTTCATACTTGACTGTTGTGCCAGTGAGAGTTCCTGCTGCACCAAAACCTTGAAAATATGAAATTCACATTAAACATGAGATATACCACTATGGCAATTCATCTAATTATTTTTCATTACCACATCAGTCATTTCCCACCAAGAATGGGTGACCCAAAGAAAGAAACAATCACTGACACTACATCCAGTAGATACACTGTACATCCAGTCAACCAAACCAGCAACCTGAGTGAGAGCCAATATCAAAGTCACTAATATTTCATCAAAATCCATACAAGACCTAGTCAAAATGAAAGAAAAACTAATGACCACCTCTGCCAACATTTATACCATACTGTGTGGAGTGTGAAACAAGGTTAATGTAAGAGAAACTTCTAGGTGCCCGAATACCAGAATCAGACAACATAAGTATGTACTCATGCCAGAGGGACAACACTAGTAATGCATGCACTCTACACTGTAACACTGACATGATCATATACACTTGGAAAATCCTAGAGGGATTAATAATAAACTTGCACACGAAAATCACTCCCTATGAAACCAAAAGACTCGGCAGACTATGCAACATCCTCCCAATGAAAAGCAGGGGTGCCATTAACACGATAAGAGACTAACACAATAAGTGTCAAAGGCCCAAGATTGTTCAACTGCCTCTCAGCATACATAAGGGGGATTACCCATAGACCCCTGGCTGTCTTCAAGCAGGCACTGGACAAGCACCTAAAGTCAGTACCTGACCAGCCGGGCTGTGGTTCGTATGTCAGTTTGTGTGCAGCCAACAGTAACAGCCTGATTGATCAGGCACTGATTCCACCATGAGGCCTGGTCATAGACCGAGCCGCGGGGGCGTTGACCCCCGGAACCCTCTCCAGGTATACTCCAGGTAATAAATGAATTTCCCAGAGGCAAGACTTACCATCAAACAGCAACGGTTACAGATTACGTTTAAAATCAGCAGTAATAGCTACTACCACTACTATCTCTCAAAACTCTAAATCCTTCACAATCTGTCTTAGTGAGGCTTATTCTCCCCACACCTGACACTGCCATCACTTAACCTCCCCTATTCTGTGCAACATTTTTTCCACCCCAAGACCTCTCCCCAACCTTAATACACAGTATACGAAAGCATTGATAAAGTGTCTGGTGGACAAAACGTATTCATTAACAAAGAACGTTTTGTGTGCAAGGGCTTGGATATCCAGCAGGCATGTGTGTGTGTCAGATAGGAGTGAGTGGAGGCAAATGGTTTTTGAGATCTGACGAGCTATTGGAGTGTAAGAAAGGTAACATTTTATGAAGGGATTCAGGGAAACTCGTTAGCTGGACTTGATTCCTGGAGGTGGCAAGTACAATGCCTGCACTCTAAAGGAGGGGTAGGAATATTTGTTGTTTAGAGAGACATCTAAACTGTTGTATCTGTGTGCCTCTGGCAAGACAATGAGAGTGTGAATGATGATGAGAGTGTTTCTTTTTCAGGTCCCTCTGCCTCAATAGGAGCCAGTGTGTTTAAAAAAAAAAAATAGGGTACATTGTGTCTTATATACATGCACAACATAAGAAGTTAAATACTTGCACTAGTAAATAACTCCAAACCTATTAAGCTTCAAAAGAAAGAAAAAAAGCCATGATGGTGCACCTGAACTGCTGAAGAGTCCTCCACCAGTGGCAGGTTGTGTAGAACTGAAGAGTCCTCCTGCAGTGCTTGTGCTGCTGGTGATTGTCTGACCAAAACCAAAGGGACGATTCTGTGTTGATTGTTGTGCTCCAAAGCCACCAGTTGTGCCACTACCAAAAAGACCTGTGGGATAATACATAAACAGTTATGAACAAATTTAAAATAAATTTACAAAATATTGAAATAAAAAAATAAATTATACACGTATAATGCCCTGGTTATGTTGGCGAGCTTATGTGCAAATGATGATAAAGGTATTTCTTTCCTTGAGTTACCATACATTAGTGTGAAATAACTTGTGATAAAAAAAATTATATTATACAGTACAGTTGAACCCCAAATTCACAGTTTAACTTACAAAACTTTAAGGAAGAGAATTCTTCCTCTGTGAGCCATGTGTGTCATAAGAGGCGACTACAATACCAGGAGCAAGGGGCTAGTAACCCCTTCTCCTATATAAATTATTAAACAAAAAAAAGGACACCTTTCGTCTTTCTTTTTTTAGGTCACCCTGCCTCGATGGGATATGGCCAGTGTGTGTTGCAAGATTTTTTACTAAAGGTCATCTGAATTCTGTCAAGTATTTACAAGTTTCTTCAAGATACCCTCTTACTGTTTTTTTGCCTTGGTTTAACTGCTTTTTGCCAATGACACTGTTCTTCCGAGAGATTTTGAAGAGAAATTGCAAAGATTAATAGACAAATTTAGCAGGGTATGTAAAAGAAGGAAATTAAATGAATATAGGAAAGAGCAAGGTGATGAGAGTAACAGAAAAATCTAGGCAATGAAAGCCTGGATATCAGGCTGAAGGAAGTATGAAGTTAGTGTTTTTAGATATTTGAGAGTGGACTTGTCAGTGTATGGGTTTATGAAAGACAAGGTGAATCATAGAACTGACGAAGGGAAAAAGGCGAGTGAACTGAGGTATCTGTTAAGACAAAGAACCTTATCCAGAGAGGTAAAGAAAGGAATGTACCAGAGTATAGTGGTACCAACACTGTTATACCAGTGTGAAACCTGGGTGTTAAATGCCACCGAGAGGAGGAGGCTAGAGGCAATGATGATGTGATTTTTTGAGGGCAATGTGTGGAATGAATATAATGCAGAGAATTCAGAGCATGGAGAAAAGAAGGGGTTGGGTTATCAAAAATATTATTCAGAGGGCAGAGGGGGGCTGTTGAGGTGGTCTGAACATTTAGAGAGGATGGAGCAAAACAAGATGACTAGGAGGGCAATAAATCTGAGGTAGAAAGTAAGGGGTAAGGGGTCATCTCAGAAAGGGCTGGGAGGAACGGAGTGAGGAAGGTTTTAAGTGCTAGTGGTTTGGACATCCAACAGGCTTCCATGAGAATGCTTGATAGGAATGAGTGGAGAAAAGTGGTTTTAATGATTAGATGTGCTGTTGGGGTGCAAGCAAGGTAACATTTGTGAAGGAATTCAGGAAAACCAATTAGCCAGACTTGAATCTTGGAGGAGGGAGGTACAGTGCCTGCACACTAAGGTGGGGTTAGATGTTGCAGTTCAGGGGGTCACCTGAACTGTGATGCCAGTATGTTGCTGGCAAGACAGTAATTGAATGAATTTAATTGAATGAATTTTTTTGGGTTACAGAGGACCTTCACTGCACGTATAAGTATACAGTCAAGCACCTCAATTACTGAGAATGTTTGAAGTCCTTGGAGCTGTACTCCTTGATGAGCAGGCAAGAAAGGTACATCATAATTTGCACCTGGAAAACATTAGAGGGACTGCTCCCTCTGCACACAAATATCACTCCCTATGAAAGCAAGACAACATCCCCTCAATGAAAAGGAAGGGTGCTGAGAGAAAACAATAAGTATCAGGGACTCAAGACTGTTCAACAGCCACCTATCATTCATAAAGGGGATTACCAATAGACCCCTATCTGTCTTTAAAAGGAAACTGGACAGATACCTAAAGTCAGTGCCTGACCATTCAGGCTGTGGTTCATACGCTGGATTGCACGCAGCCTGCAGACACAGACTGGATGATCAGGCCCTGATCCACCGTGAGGCCTGGTAATGGACTGGGCTGCGCGGGGCACTGACCCCAAGAATTCCCTCCAGGTAGACCCTACCTCAGTGGGATGGGCAGTGTATTAAAAACAAAATATATAGAAGAATTAACATACCAGTGGCAGTAGGTTGTTGAGTCTGGCCAAAGAGTCCTCCACTACTTGTGCCAAAACCAGTGCTAGGCTGACTAAAACTTGTTGAGGTTTGCTGGGGTTGTTGCTGTCCAAACAATCCTCCTCCAGTTTGCTGTGTCTGAGTGCCAAACAATGATGTACCTGTAGAAGTGGCAGCCCCAAAAGGTGTTGTTGTTGCTCCAAAGCTTGTAGTTTGTTGCTGTGTGAGACAAAATAATTTATTAAAATAAAAAATTAAATATTTCATAAGACTCAAAAAAAATATTCAAACAGCCTCAAAAAAAAATCTCAATGCAGTATTTTTCTTGAAGCCTTCTTATTCACGACCATATTTGCAAATTTATACAACGACTTTTCTAGAGTAGATACGAGTCAGGTACCAGATTTTTCATGTGAGCACATTAAAAAAAGCATATTAAAAAAAAATTGCCAAGAATTATTTCAACCAAATGAAACCAATCATCATCTGTCAAGAACTATTGCAAATTCCTCATCACTAGGAATCATAATACACAAACTTCTGATGGCTTATACTACCTCAAAATTAAAATTCCAAAGCCCATGTTAGCAGCTTAAGTTATTACAGGAAGCTCCTATACAAATCCAATGTTCAATGTTCTTTCTAAATACTTTTAAATTTAACTTTCTGTAAAAGAGGTGAAAGGTTCAATACATTAAATCTTTAATTGCAACCCTTACCGGATTTCCAAAAGCAGTACGCCCAAAAGAGTTAGTTCCAAATCCCGTAGTACCAGTTGTGGTGTTGGGGGTTCCAAAGCCCGTGCCAAAGGTAGACGTGGTGCTACCAAATGGAGCACGTTGCTGCCCAAACATTGTTACTTTGCGGATGTCTGCAATGTTAAGATAAGATAAGATTTGTTTGGATTTTCAACCCAGAGGATAACCCAAGAAAGTCAGTGCATCATTGAGGACTGTCTTATTTCCACTAGGGTCCTTCAATCTTGTCCCCAGGATGCAACCCACACAAGTCAACTAACACCCAGGTAGTACTTACTTACTGCTAGGTGAACAGGGGCCGTAGGTGTAAGGAAACATGCCCAACTTTTCCACCCGGCCAGGGATTGAACTATGGACACTCAATGTGTGAGGAAAGTGTGTTCCCTACCAAGCCATGTAACAAACACACCAACATGGCCTTAAGCTTAATGCTGCAGACTATTTATCAGTATATGTTTATTTAAAACTGCTAAAATATTACAATACACACATTGTCTGGCAAATGATAGCCATATTATTTTTATAGACCAAAATTCCTTGCAGAAGCAACAAATTTAGAAACACGCATTCTTCAAATTAATTTGAATTGTTTAACCCAAATGAATAATACTCAAGATTCTATACTAAGGGTACACATATACAGTGGACCTTCGGAAATCGAACACTCCCAACTCGCCCTTTTATGTAAGTTTATTATTGTGAGTGCTTTTATAGGTGTATTTTTGGGGGTCTGAAACGGACTAATCTAATTTACATCATTCCTTATGGGAATAAATTTGCTTGGTAACAGCACTTGAACAGCATTCTGGAATGAAGAATGTTCGATTTCTGGGGGTCCACTGTATATATATAAAAAAGAAAGCTTTCTAAACTTTATGTTTGGATGATCACCCATAAGACTACCCTACTTATAAACTGGCACAAATAGCTTCTAGGCATAAATAAATTCAGTGAGCCAGAAGAGACCAAAATAAAATACAAAACTAATTTAAAAGAAGGATACAGGACCTGTAGAAACCTTAAGACATATTTGTCAAACTCAAATCACAAACTAGGAGAAGAAATATCCATTAGTTCCTATGCTCAAGAATTTCTCAAACATGATGCATAGCACTGCACTAAGCAATAAAGATAAAAAAAAAAAACTATCTTCCGCGAGGGAAAAAGAATCCTCAAAAACAGTCGCAAGTATACCTGGAATATACCTGGAGAGAGTTTTGGGGGTATCTCTCTCTGTGTAAGCAATAGCAATCAGAGTGAGCAATAACAACAAGTAAGGCTTACTCTAAGCGTAGAATAAAGGTTCTTTGATGTATGACGAGAATCACTAAGCTGCCCGACTGGTTGTCAACATGAAGTCTGAAAGTACAGTATGCATACATAAATTAATAAAAATGCTTATATGTACTTGTGAAAAGCTTAAAACTATTTGACTGACTTCAATAATTTAAAAATCCACTGTGACTACAAGTACATGGACAATCACTGCTCTATAATAATATAATAATTATATAAGGAGGGTGTGTAAAGGTAGAAAGTTGAAAGTGAACAGAGATAAGAGTAAGGTGATGAGGGTATCAAACGATTTAGATAAAGAAAAATTGGATATCACATTGGAGAGAGGGAGTATGGAAGAAGTGAATGTTTTCATATATGTATTTGGGAGTTGACTTGTCAGTGGATGGGTTTATGAAGGATGAGGTTAACCATAGAATTGATGAAGGAAAAAAGGTGAGTGGTGCGTTGAGGTATCTGTGGAGACAAAAAAACGTAATCTATGGAGGCAAAGAAGGGAATGTATGAAAGTAGTATAGTGGTACCAACACTCTTATATGGGTGTGAAGCTTGGGTTGTAAATGCTGCAGCGAGGAGAAGGCTGGAGGCAGTGGAGATGTCCTGTCTAAGGGCAATGTGTGGTGTAAATATTATGCAGAGAATTCGGAGTGTGGAAATTAGGAGGTGGTGTGGAGTTACTAAAAGTATTAGTCAGAGGGCTGAAGAGGGGTTGTTGAGGTGGTTTGATCATTTAGAGAGAATGGATCAAAGTAGAATGACTTGGAGAGCATATAAATCTGTAGGGGAAGGAAGAAGAGGTAGGGGTCGTCCTCAAAAAGGTTGGAGAGAGGGGGTAAAGGAGGTTTTGTGGGTGAGGGGCTTGGACTTCCAGCAAGCGTGTGTGAGCGTGTTAGATAGGAGTGAATGGAGACGAATGGTTTTTGGGACCTGACGAGCTGTTGGAGTGTGAGCAGGGTAATATTTAGTGAAGGGATTCAGGGAAACCGGTTATTATAGATTCAGCCGGACTTGAGTCCTGGAAATGGGAAATACAATGCCTGCACTTTAAAGGAGGGGTCTGGGATAGTGACAGTTGGAGGGACTATTCTAAACTGTAGTATCTAAGCACCTCTGCAAAGACAGTGATTATGTATGAGTGAGGTGAAAGTGTTGAATGATGATGAAAGTATTTTCTTTTTGGGGATTTTTTTCTTTTTGGGTCACCCTGCTTCGGTGGGAGATGGCCGACTTGTTGAAAAAAAAAATAAGTATGTTTTATAAAAAGTACTATATGAAAATGCCTGGACTTATCAAAGATACAATAAACTGTGAAATTATTAACAGTTATATGTTGATTATTGATAATTTGATATGCTACAGTTTAATAAAATACCCAAGTTTAATAATACAGTGTCTTCTTTCATCAACTGTAGTGTAACTTTTTAAAAAAACTATCTAGCCTTACACTACAAGCAAAAAAAAGGTGAGTTGGACCTCGGTCCACTTACGTCCACTTAGCGACGTACTCGTTTACCGATGACTCGGCCTTACGACGGGCTCTCTGACCAGTTTGCATACCTAAATAATGTATATTAGAGCTGATTTCCTCTATTCTGTTTATTACAATATACAGTATGTACACTACTGTATAAACATTTAAAAATACTATACCAGAAATGTTATAAATGGTGCAAAGGTGACATTAAAACAATATCAAAGATAGTTGACACAAACCCACTACTATTATAGTATGCTCCTCACTTGGCAACGAATTCGTTTACCAACATGGTCTTAGGAATGGAACTCCGTCGTTACGTGAGGAGAGGCTGTACTGTATGAATGTAGTTAAGCGAATGTGTTAGGCGAGTCACATTTTTGTAGACACTCATAATGCGAGATGTAGACTGGTACAATAATACAGTATTCCATGTCAATTTCTATTTTTTTTAGGGGGGGAGGGAATGTATCAAAAGGGAAATAAAATTCATAACTATGAACTGTACTCAGAAACTGACTTCTGTCTCTCCCATTACTTCCCTCACTCTCATAAATATCCTTTTTTTCCTCTCCCATTTCTTTCCTCATTCTCTCCAATACCCTTTATCCTCTCTCCCCTTCCTTCCCCCTCTCTCTCTCTTAAATACCCTTTTTCCTCTCTCCCATTCCTTCCCTCATTCTTTTATACCTTTTTACTTTCTCCCATTCCTTCCCTCATTCTTTAATACCTTTTTCCTCTCTCCCATTCCTTCACTCACTCCCAGCTGAGAGGTGTGTCACTGCAATTACACTTATCAAAGACAAACATAAAATACACTTTATTACACATCTGAATTGTCTGCCCAAAATTTAAGATGAAAGCCCCTGGGAGGGTGGCTTGCCACCCATCCCACTTGTCAAGAGTGGTGCCTTGATGCCAATGAAAGGCTCTTGGTCCATGGAATTGGAGTTACCTCTCCTCATTTGCAGATCAAATCTGCTAGACATAAATCCCACATTCACCATGGGCTGTATGACCCTTACATGTTTAACAACTCCTTAATAAATGTCCTAATTATTACATACATTATGTGTCTTTCTTACACAACTGTCAATGTCAATCACCACCTTTAACCCTTTTACTGTCATAGCCCCTGAAATTAAAAGTGCTGACAATGTCATGATTTTTCAAAAAAAAAATGAAATAATAGAAGGTAATGACATCACAAATACAAAATTAAGGAATTATGCTGTTGCAAAGTTGGTGGTCTGGGCGCAATTTATGCATTGGTGATTTTGCCCACTGAGTCCTACTTTAAGCCAATCCCATTGTTTGATTCGACCAAATTTCTAGCTATTTCACTAGTACACCTTCCACTCTATTGATTAAGCACAAAAAACTGTTCATTTAACTAATTGAAATAACCTATAAACTGCACACTAGTCAGTAATTAGGCCAATTTTATACAAATTCCAATTAAAAAGTCCAAAATAAACACTGTAGACATTCCAGCCACTAAAGCAACCTATCCTCTGATCATTTATCACATCCCCAGGCCTCTCCTATATGACATTTGCTCACCATATTTCTCAGATAATAAAATATAACCAAGAATGATTGGTCATGGTTTAGGACTTCCCAATAATTGAAGCAGACCTAGTAAACTTTCCTAAAACAGACCATGGGGTGGGGGCCCTACCTTTCCTCAGGAAAAACACCAAAAAGCAAACATTTTTCACTACTAGAAAACACCTCAAATTCGCTATTTTAAACCCAACATAAGGTCGGAGGTTTGCTTTTCCTAACATACACAGTGTGGGACAGATTTTTTTTTTATTCTGTGCACACTCCCTGCACAAAATGCCTAGGCCCAAAATGCCTAGGCATGCTAGTGGCCTTCTTTGTAATTAATATTTTATAATATGTAAACCACACATTGTAGGCTTTGCAAGAAAATAAACATTTTCATTTTCAAACTGATTCTCTCATGTCTAGGCCAAAATTTGCCACTTACATTATATTTGAGGGCACTGTGCTTAAAACGTAGACCTATGTGAGCAACACTGGCGTCATTAACAAAGACCTATGTGGGAGACAGCGAAAGGGTTAACCTCTTGTTTATGCTCACTTGGCAGTGTAGTAGGTTCTTAATTTTTGGGCACAATTTGGTCAATGTGAATTTTTATATTATGGCTGTGATTGATCAGATGTCCTGTGGCTTGGTTGGCAATGTGTTCGCTTCACATACTGAGCATCTGTGGTTCGATCCACAGTACAGGTAAAAATGCTGGGCACATTTCCTTATACAGTACCTGGCGTCTCTGTTCACTTAGCAGTTAGTAGGTACCTGGGTGTTAGTCGACTGGTGTGGGTTGCAATATGGGGGACAAGTTTGAAGGACCCCAGCCGAAATAAGACAGACAGTCCTCAATGATAGTATATTGATTTTCTTGAATTATCCTGCATGGCTAACCCTCTGGGTTAAAAATCCGAACAAATTTTATCACAATTACATTGAAACTTCAACCTAAAATTAAATCCATATAACAAGATTATTTTGCAATGATTGCAACACTAACGGATAATTCAGGAAACAAAAGAATTTCTCCATTGCTTCTGACATAAATTTACCCAGCAAACCATAACAATAACAGAAAGTTCTGAAACAATGGACTTTGTTTCCAGTCATTATCCAGACAAAGAATTTTTTCAAATATATATAAAATTTGTTAAACTGAGATCTATTATTAAACTGAGTTTTTTTTCCTTCTTTTCTTTTGTATTAAATATATTGATATTTACTCAAATTTTGCAAAAGCATACTTCTATGACTTTCTTATTATTATATTCACAAAAATACGCTCAACCTGTACAGGTCACAAAGTGCAACAAAGTTAAAGGAAGTTATCAACTAAGAGGAGCAGGGCAAGAGATGACCCTACAAGCTAACAAGAAAGTTAAATTTGGCATAATGAATCTGTTTCAATAAGAGTCAGTGTGTCAATACTGAAAGTGGGACTTTCCAAAAAGACAGCAGGTAACGTGGTGGTGCCCAGATGCTGAAAATACGACTTTGATGAAAGTTATAGTCGATGATGGCGGCATTGAGAAAAGTGGCCAAAAACAATAATGGGACAACTAAAACACTACTAACTGACCTACAATACCTTAATGTAATTACTCCAGGTCAGGTACATTCCTCCTAAGCAGCTAAATTGTTCAAATACATTCAAAGATGCCAACAGTATGTTGTACTATTTAATACTATGACAATCCCACCATCTTCAACATAAGCTGTGGCAACAGTACTAATATTTGCTTCCACAGCTAGGTGATAACAATCGATAATGTATAGAAATGTCATCTAATTATTATTTCTATACTTGGTAGAACAGTACCAATAGTTCACGTTTTTCAATACATACAACATATATATAGCGTGGAATATGCATTCCTTGTGCAAATTATTATTTAAAGGGAGATTAGAAAAAAAAATTGTTTGGTTTAGGTTAGCTTTAGGTTCAAAAATGTTAGGTTAGGTTTAGGTTAGCCTTTTCACTGTCTCCTCCAAAATTAAGTGCCGACAGTCACATCTTATCAAAAAAAAAAAAACCTTCTGAAATAGTAGGAGAATCTTTTTCTGAAGGTAATGACACCAAAAATGCAAGTTTGATAGAAAACTTATGGAACTATGTAGGCACAAAGTTGATGATCTGGGAGCAATTTACATAATCAGTGATTTTGTCAGTTTTGAGTCCTATTTTAAGCCAAGTCTATTGCTCAATTTGACTAAATTCCTGGCTATTTTGCTGGGATGCCTTCCATTCCATTGACTGAGCACAAGAAACTGCCCATTGAACTATTAGAATTATCATACAAGTGCACAGAAGTCGGTAATTTGTCCAAATTTGCACACAATTCAACAAATTTAAATTTAAAAACAGGTAGCCATCCCAGCCACTAAAGCAACCTTTTCTCTGTTCATTAATTATATCCCCCAGGCCTCTCCTATGTAACATTTTCCCTTCATTTTGAATCTATCACCAAAAAATCAAAGTTTTACCCTATTTCTCCCCTAATAAAATATGCTTTGCATACCAAGGGCCCTTCCATAAGTATATCTATTTCTACAAGTACATGTACAAGGTATACAGACCTAGCTCTGACATCAATGACATGTATATAGAAAGCCCCTGGTTATGCAGAGCATTTCAGGTAAATTAGGTCAATTTTGTCCCAGGATGTGACCCACACCAGTTGACTAACACCCAGGTACCCATTTTACCGATGGGTGAACAGGGACAACAGATGTAAGGAAACGCGCACAATATTTCCACCTTTGCCGGATATCGAACCATGGACCCTCAGCATGTGAAGCGAGAGCTTTGCCTACCAGGCCACGAGCCACCCTTAAACAAATATAAAAGTATTTATATTTGTCAATCACCCTAACTGTATAATATAGTGTATTCTACTTTATAGAAATAAAGTTTGTTTGTTTAGGCCATCCCAATAACTGAAGTAGACAAAGTAAAAACCCATGCACCAGACTTTTTGGGGGAAAAGGTAGAGGACTGACCTTCCTCATAAAATTGCCAAAAATAAAACGTTTCCAGTTCACTAGTATATCTTCCATTCTACATTTGATACCATAACAGGAAATAAACCCATAAAAAAACCCTAGAAAACACCTCAAAGTTGCCATTTTATACCAAACACAAGATCAGAGGTTGGCTTTTCCCCATACGTATTGTGTAGGGAAGTAATTTTTTTCATACTGTGAACAACCACCACACAGACCTATTCTTTCAAGTCAAAGTAAAAATCTACAGCTCACAGCATATTTAAGGACGCTGTGCTTAACGCATAGATCTACACGAGTGACAATGGCCTCAATAACATCTACATTTATATTGGAAACAGTGAAAGGTTAGGTTACATTTAGTTAAGATTCGGCAAGGTTATGTTGTGTGGGGTTAGATTATCTAACAACCTGGTAATGCCATCCTTAGATATGCATCACTGTATATATTGGGCCAGGCACGAGACATACCTCAGTGTGCTAAACGATTTAAATAAACAAATTCATTTTCCTTATATCTCCCAAAATAATATGAACAAGAAGTGATTCCTTATTACATGTTGTACGTAGGCAGTATGTGTTGTAAAATATAAACGAATGACTTGAGTTTCAACAAGTAGCTGTCAGTAACTAATACCTATTGAAGTACAGTACTGTACTAACTACTCACTCATATGTACTCGCAAGTGGTTGCAGGGGTCAGATCACAGCTCCTGGCCCTGCCACTTTGCTGTTCACTACTAGGTCCTCTCTCCCTGCTTCAAGAGCCTTATCATACCTCTTCTTAGTTATGTATGGATCCTGTCTCTACTAATTCTTAACCTTTACATCTAACCTGCTCCTTTCAAGGGGTATTCCTTGATGCCAGTGAAGAGCTCTTGATCCAAGGAATTGGAACTATCCTCCCTTTTCTTGAATCAAATCTTATTACCTACCATTCATCAGGCACTGCATGAACACTATGGGGTTACGGCTTCACTGTTAATATAATCAAATAAGATTTTGTTTGGATTACTAACCCTGGATAACTAAGTTTGTCCATCATCAGAATCCTTTAACCTTCTCCCCAGGATAAGATAAGATTTGAGATTTTTAACCCGGAGGGTTAGCCACCCAGGATAACCCAAGAAAGTCAGTGTGTCATCGAGGACTGTCTGTCTTATTTCCATTGGGGTCCTCAATCTTGTCCCCCAGGATGCGACCCACACCAGTCTACTAACACCCAGGTACCTATTTGCTGCTAGGTGAACATGACAACAGGTTTAAGGAAACACGTCGAAATGTTTCCACCCCGCCGGGAATCGAACCCGGGCCCTCTGTGTGAAACGGGAGCTTTAGCCACCAGAATGCCACCCACACCAGTCCACTAACACCCAGGTACCTAGTTACTGCTAGGTGAACAGGGGCAACAGGTATAAGGTAACATGCTTCCCCTCTTCACTCAGCAGTAAGCAGGTACTTATAATTATTATTACAAGAAATTATCATAATGTAAGCAAGTGCTTATAAACTAGGAAAGATATAATAGAAATTCTGGATACTAGTTACAATACCTGTCCAAACTTTCAAAACTTTTTTGCCTTATTTCTTGCTAGGCCAAAATTAAGAGAATATAAACACACAAAATAAAAAGTTTAAGCTTAAGCTGCACCCCTAAGACAAGTCTCAATCTTGAGCTTGTGCGTAATATAACATCAGACTGTTAGCTTTGCCCAGACTAAGCTTTTCGAGTCCAAAGTATAGACTAAGCTTCTTGTGTCCAGACTAAGCTTCTTGTGTCCAGACTAAGCTTCTTGTGTCCAGACTAAGCTTCTTGTGTCCAGACTAAGCTTCTTGTGTCCAGACTAAGCTTCTTGTGTCCAGACTAAGCTTCTTGTGTCCAGACTAAGCTTCTTGTGTCCAGACTAAGCTTCTTGTGTCCAGACTAAGCTTCTTGTGTCCAGACTAAGCTTCTTGTGTCCAGACTAAGCTTCTTGTGACCAGACTAAGCTTCTTGTGTCCAGACTAAGCTTCTAAGTTCTTGTGACCAGACTAAGCTTCTTGTGACCAGCCTAAGTTTTTTGTATCCAGATAAAGCTTCTTGTGTCCATACTAAGCTTCTCAAGTCAAAAGACTAAGTTTCTCGAGTCTGAAGACTAAGTTTCTCGAGTCTGAAGACTAAGTTTCTTGAGCATGGATTGTGAGAGACGTGGTTGTGGTGGTGTCAGCAGCAGGAGTGTGGTGAGCTGCTCACACCTCTCCCTCATAATGTTGATCAACAAGGTTGATCAATGTGGTGCAACAGCTTACACCAGCTTACACTAGCTCACACCAGCTCAAAGATTGCACCACAGGGGACTTCCCAGGGGGTGAGTCAGGCCAGGAGAACGCCACAACGGTGCCACAGGACCTACAGTGCCTCCAGTACACACATTAACCACCATACTTACAGTGTAAACAATATATGTAAAAAAAATATACACTAGTGCGCGCCATTTCAAAAAAATCCCCCCCCATCCTCTCATAGTATTGCTTTTCCTGCTCACTTTTGAGTGCCTCTGCCTCCACTGGCCTCCCCAGGATGTTATTTCACACCTTCCTCGCTCACCAGTAGATGAAAGACATTAAAAAACGGTGAAATAAGCGTTAAACATGGGTAATATTGTGGAGGAGGCGAGTGTGGCTCACGCTGCTACGACCAACAAGACATCCACAATTATATTATCTCTATATTTATATCTTATTTTACAATAATTATACACTTATTCTCCCCTTTATGCACTGATACGCATGTCTAAATTACTCAGTGTGTTATTAAAATATTAATAATAATAATAGTAATATGTTATAAACAATTTATGTCTAATAACCACTAGGCGAGTTTTCTTTTTTTTTAATTGTATGAAAGATATGGTATGGTTATTTATGGAGACGTTTCGCCCACCAGTGTCTTTATCAATCCAATACAACAAAATGATGATGCAGAGGGTGAAAGGCATAAAGAAATATGATTTAAAAACTCCCTCAGTCTTCCACCCTCTACAACAGTCATAAGAACATAAGATAAAGCTTAAGAGGTACGATAAAGCTCATGGAGCAGGGAAAGAGTGGACCTAGTAGCGACCTGTGAAGAGGCGGGGCCAGGAGCTGTGACTCGACCCCGCCAGTAGGTTAATTGAACCTGCCTAGCGTGGTTCAGTAGGCCTGCTGCTGCGGTGTCTATTGTAGCAGACCTACTAGCCCAAGCTAAGCAAGTCCAAGTCATGTAGGTAAATGGTTCAGTTAACTGACTTTTATCTAATTTATCAAGTCCAAGTCATCTACTGGCCTAAGCTAGTCAGGTCCAAGTCATCTACTGGCCTAAGCTAGTCAGGTCCAAGTCATCTACTGGCCTAAGCTAGTCAGGTCCAAGTCATCTACTGGCCTAAGCTAGTCAGGTCCAAGTCATCTACTGGCCTAAGCTAGTCAGGTCCAAGTCATCTACTGGCCTAAGCTAGTCAGGTCCAAGTCATCTACTGGCCTAAGCTAGTCAGGTCCAAGTCATCTACTGGCCTAAGCTAGTCAGGTCCAAGTCATCTACTGGCCTAAGCTAGTCAGGTCCAAGTCATCTACTGGCCTAAGCTAGTCAGGTCCAAGTCATCTACTGGCCTAAGCTAGTCAGGTCCAAGTCATCTACTGGCCTAAGCTAGTCAGGTCCAAGTCATCTACTGGCCTAAGCTAGTCAGGTCCAAGTCATCTACTGGCCTAAGCTAGTCAGGTCCAAGTCATCTACTGGCCTAAGCTAGTCAGGTCCAAGTCATCTACTGGCCTAAGCTAGTCAGGTCCAAGTCATCTACTGGCCTAAGCTAGTCAGGTCCAAGTCATCTACTGGCCTAAGCTAGTCAGGTCCAAGTCATCTACTGGCCTAAGCTAGTCAGGTCCAAGTCATCTACTGGCCTAAGCTAGTCAGGTCCAAGTCATCTACTGGCCTAAGCTAGTCAGGTCCAAGTCATCTACTGGCCTAAGCTAGTCAGGTCCAAGTCATCTACTGGCCTAAGCTAGTCAGGTCCAAGTCATCTACTGGCCTAAGCTAGTCAGGTCCAAGTCATCTACTGGCCTAAGCTAGTCAGGTCCAAGTCATCTACTGGCCTAAGCTAGTCAGGTCCAAGTCATCTACTGGCCTAAGCTAGTCAGGTCCAAGTCATCTACTGGCCTAAGCTAGTCAGGTCCAAGTCATCTACTGGCCTAAGCTAGTCAGGTCCAAGTCATCTACTGGCCTAAGCTAGTCAGGTCCAAGTCATCTACTGGCCTAAGCTAGTCAGGTCCAAGTCATCTACTGGCTAAGCTAGTCAGGTCCAAGTCATCTACTGGCCTAAGCTAGTCAGGTCCAAGTCATCTACTGGCCTAAGCTAGTCAGGTCCAAGTCATCTACTGGCCTAAGCTAGTCAGGTCCAAGTCATCTACTGGCCTAAGCTAGTCAGGTCCAAGTCATCTACTGGCCTAAGCTAGTCAGGTCCAAGTCATCTACTGGCCTAAGCTAGTCAGGTCCACGTCATCTACTGGCCTAAGCTAGTCAGGTCCAAGTTATCTACTGGCCTAAGCTAGTCAGGTCCAAGTCATCTACTGGCATAAGCTAGTCAGGTCCAAGTCATCTACTGTCCTTAGCTAGTCAGGTCCAAGTCACCTACTGTCCTTAGCTAGTCAGGTCCAAGTCACCTACTGTCCTTAGCTAGTCATGTCCAAGTCACATCCACTTAAGAAGGAAGAAACAATGGATGAGACTACCAGTTGAAGCCATCATGTAACTAAGTAACTTTTTAGATACATGTACACATAAGTAGAATTATCATACATAGTAACTTATGGGTAAATTACCTAGAATAATCCCCCTCCCCCCAAAAAAAAAGAGTTGAACAAAATAATTTATTTCCACTGGAGTCAACTAATGTGATTTTTTTTTTTTGTGGAAACTTTTCGCTCTCCAGGAGCTTTGTCAATCTACAAAGGACACAGAGGATATATATTCTTAATGTGAGGTGAAGCACAGTTTTTGGTGTCCTGTAGCTCGGTTGGTAGCGCACACAGCTCATACATTGAGCTCCGTGGTTCGATCCCCGGTACGGGTGGAAACGTTATTACGTGTTTCCTTAAAACACTTGTTGTCCCTGTTCATCCATCAGTAAAATAGGTACTTCGGTGTTAGTCGACGGGTGTGGGTCGCATCCTGGGACAAAACTGACCTAATTTGCCGGGCCGCGGGGGGCGTTGACCCCCGAAACCCTCTCCAGGCATAACAAGGGGCTTTCTATATAGTAGTATGTCATTGATGTCAGCTATGGTCTGTATACCTTGTACATGTACTTGTAGAAATAATAATAATTATTATTATTACGTTTCGTCATAAACTGTCACAGTTACATTCTTCTACGTGCGGGTTAAATATGTATTTTAAGATTTAAGATTCCTGATGATAATAAATAGGTAAAGGCCTGACGTACACCTGTACAGTTCTGTGAGGAACGGTTTACATATTTTTGAGTCTGAAGCGTCCCCCCAGTGCGAGTTAAATTCTTTCCTATTACAATAATGTAGCTTTCAATTCTTCCCTCTCCAGGCTAGTGCACTGTATGCTACATGAAGATGGTCGCGGGAACGACCACTGACCCAGCAACATGACGTGAAGTAATGATGGCTCACCTGGGAGATTGAGCACTGATGGCTGCAGTGCCTCGTCTAAAATACTAACTGCAGTCGCAATAACTGTGACATATTTTCCTCCACACTTCTACAAGGTAGAATATTTTTCCTGTCAGATAACGTTTGTTTACGGGTATTTTAATTTTTATCATCTTTAAACAAAATGATCATTTAGTTATAAAAGAGTCTTTCTAACTTAATTTGTGAAATATTTAATATATATATAACTCACGGGGAACCGCTATACCGTTAAGAATAACTTAGTGTCTGGGAAATGGGATGAAATCAAACTGATTCATAGAAGAGAAGGGTAGCCCCAGTTCCTTGGATCGAGAGGGTAGAGTACGAAGTGCGACATGAGCCTCCTCTGACAACCAGATACATGTCATATTACTTGTGAGACGCAGCATGACCATGGAATCTTGGTCCTGAGCACATCTCCACTTGCTAACTTCTGACCCAACTCTTGCTCTTACTTACTGGTGAGTCCCGCCCACCTGTGACAATGCCTTCATCTCCTGCACCTCATCTGATTCCAGTATATAAGTGTCCATCTTCCTGCCTGTGCTCCTGAACACCTGCTCGTAGGCTGACGAATTGATAACCTCTTCTATAGTCTTCTGTTTATGTCCCTTTATTGTACTTAAGAAG
>WNWK01000112.1:330000-595000 GCA_009830355.1 Cherax destructor | reverse complement strand
GGAAAACGTATGACAGAAAAAATGCGGAAACGAAGGAATTTGAACAATGCTAGATGGAGTGAATAAAATCTTGCAAACTCGCTTCGCCGTAAACAATGACTGATAGTAATTTGTTCTGGTGGTTGGTGCTTGATGGTCTAGCTGTTTAGGCATCACCTGGACTCTCTTCACTGCCACCTGGTCATTTCTCACCTCCCCCTCCTCACACAGGTGTATCCTCCCCTCCCTGCTACACTGGCATGTCCTCCTAAGCACCGCACTTCCCTCCCTCCCTGTTATAGCTGTTGAATGATGGACCAGTAATACTACTGATTGGGACGTGATTGCATCTCGGGGAAGGCAATGGTTCGTAAATGGCTCTGCTTATGCGTCTGGCAACCTCGTGGTTGTGCTCACGTGTCTTACAGCTCCGATTGGTGTGTTCATGCACCTGGTGGCCCCAGTGGTTGTGCTCATGCAACTGGCAGCCCCGATGGTTATGCTTCTACGTCCGGGAGCCTTGGTGGCTGTGCTTAAGCATTTGACACCGCCTTTCGTTTTCATGCGTCTGGCAGCCCTGGTGGTTTTGCTTATGCATCTGGCAACCTCTTTTGTTGTGTTCATGTGTCTGGCATCATTGGTTATTGTGCTCATGTGTCTGGCAGCCCTGGTGCTCATACATCTGGCACCACAGTAGTGTTCAGTGGTAACTTCCGTGTATTAGATTCGAACATTTGTGTAGCTGTATAATTAGTTTGGAGTTACATTAAGAAAGCTTATGTTTGTTGTGTCCCATCTTTTATAAATTTATATACAGTTGATTACGATTCCTCTCCTGTAGTCCCTTCACGAGGGCATTTCCAATGAAGGTTCTTGATCCAAGGATTTGGAGTTATTCTCTGGATAAAATCTGAATATAATAATAAACTCCATGGGAAAGTGGAAAAGAATCTCACCTCTGTAAGCCATGCTTATCGTAAGAGGCGACTAAAATGCCGGGAGCAAGGGGCTAGTAACTCCTGTATAAATTGCTAAATGTAAATAAAAAAACTTTTTTTCTTTTTTTGTGATCCTGCCTCAGTGGGAGATGGCTGGTGCATTGAAAAAAAAAAATACTTCATATCTCATATTTCTCAGTTTTGGAATAAATGACAGGCAGTACAATAATAAACATGGTATGTCAAAATATCTATATTAGTAAAGATATCAAATATTTTGAGCAGGTATATTGAATTTTCTTATAACGGATGAACTACAGTTTGAAAATAATATATATCCAAGTGTACGCCTGCTAGCCCTGTTAGAGCCCAGACTAAGACATTTGTGTATCCATGTATACTTGCTGTACCCTCCACAGGATGGATATATGTATATATATATGTGTACTTACCCAGTTGTACTCACCGGGTTGTGTTGGTGGGGGTTGAAACTAAGTTCCTGGCCCCTCTCCCTACACCACAATGATGGCATCACTGACTTCTGGCCCCTTGGGACTCATCGTATCTACTCTTGAAGCGGTGTATTTAGTTTGCTTCCACCACTTCAAGTCATTCCACTTTTCAGTCGCCCCGAGACTAAATAAATACTTCCTAACATCCGCATCGTTCAAATGTGTCTTCATTTTCCACTCTTGTCACCTTGACCCTGGTCATCTTAATTCAGTCTGTCCGTATCTGCTATATTAATTTCTTCTCTCCTTCCAGGTGGTCAGGTTCAGTTCCTTTATCCTCTCATCACAGTACCTTCCTCTCACTTCTAGTTCTAATCTGTTATCAAATCTTTGGATCTTTTCTAGTTTCTTAATGTGTTTGACCAGGTGTGGGCTCCACGCTGGGTCCACAGACTCGGTAATTGGCTTAATATATATCGTGTATAATGTTCTGAAGGATCGTGTATTCAAGTTCCTGAATGTTATGTGGTTTGTTAATCATTAGTGGTTGCAGGGGTTGATTCACAGCTCTTGGCCTCGCCTCTTCGCTGGTCGCTACTAGGTCTACTCTCTGCTCCAGGAGCTTTAGTGTGTTAGTTACCATTTTGTCCTAGGCACATGTCGATTAGACACTAGGATTGTTGTATATGAGTGTGGGTATGTGTGTATGTGCACCACCGGTGACGTGATGCACCCAGCGTGATGATTGGTCGAACAAGTCACACAAAACATTGCCGCCGCCGCTGTAACACCACCATAACACATGATGATGGTCATGGTCTCTCCACACTAATGTGAGATGAGTGAGTAATGTCTGTGAATAATGTGAGTAATGTCAGATGAGTTAATAACGTGAGCGAATAATGTGAAATGAGTGAATAATGTAAGCTGGGTGAATCATGTCAGTGAATAATATGGGATGAGTGAATAATTTTATTAATTAATTAGGCACCCCATAACAGGTAACTAATTAAACAGGTGAATACCTGTCTACCTTTCCCGTTGTTTGCTTTCCTTACAATAAGACGAGAATTCTTCCGATAAGCTTCATACCACTTTTTTTGTATCTTTTTGAGTTTCCTAAATAATGAATATTATTATTGTAATTATTATTACTACTACTACTACTAATTTTATATTATTATTATTATTATTATTATTATTATTATTATTATTATTATTATTATAGTAGGTCGCCACATAGCTTGGCCTTTTTTTTCTATTATCCTGGTTAACCAACTCTCCGGGTTAATAAGCCGTATGAAGTCATTCATCTTCCGTGTTATTAGTACGATAACATTTCCGTGTAGAAGGATTCATATCATTAACTACGATAACTTTTCCGTGTATAATGTACATCATTAAGCGTAGTAAATTTTCTGTGTATGATACATGTCATTATGTATGATAATGATGTACGTCATTAATTAACTGCATGTTGCACCTTGTAGAAATAAAAATTATTATTATTATTATTGTGTATGATAACTTTTCCCCGTATAATGATGTACGTCATTAAGTAATTGCTTAATGTACCTTGTAGAAATAAAATTTAATATTATTATTATTATTATTATTATTATTATTATTATTATTATTATTATTATTATTCTTGTTATGTACGATAACTTTTCCGCGCATAATGACGTAGATCATTAAGTACGATAAGACTCCTCAAACACAAGACGCTTGGCGAGCGTGTAATGAGACGCAACTATGTACTTCATCTTAATTAAGCTACTCTGTAATTAGCGCTGTATTTTCCAGGAAGAATATTCACTAACGGGATAACTAATCTGCGTATGCACCCGCTAACTCTACTACATACTACTATTACTACTTCTACTACTACTACTACTATTACTGCTGCTTTAATAATAATAAAGTGTGTGTTTTAGGGAGAATAATAGTACATTAATGTGTTGAAGTTAATGACAGTATCAGACTGTGTGGTTAGTTTAGGTGGTAGTCATGACCCTCAGACGGTAGTGTCAGATCAGTGACTACTACCATCTGTTGTTGTGATGGTGGTCAGGCAAGCTGTCATGGGGGTCCCGTCACGTTCTGTCACTGCCGTCACGGCTTCCCGTCACATTCCGTCACGTCCTGTCACTGCCCTCACGGCCTCCCTTCACGCTCGTGTGGTCCACTAAGACACAAACATTTTCAACTCGTACGTAACTTCTCTCATTCCAACCTTTCTCTTCAATTTGTTTTCCATTTTATTTTCATTCTGCATTGTGTGGTTGTTGTCCACTAAGCACTGCCGACAGACTTTCTTTGTTTTGTCCATCAGAGTTTCTTTGGATTTTTAGCCCCGGAGGGTTAGCCACCCGGGATAACCCAAGAAATTCATTATTTTCACTGGTGTCCTCAATCTTGCCCCCCAGGATGTGGCCCACATCAGTCGACTAACAACCAGGTACCTACTTGCTTGCTAGGTGAATGGGACAGCAGGTGTTAGGAAACACGCCCAATGTTTCCACCCTTGCCGGGGATCGAACCACGGACACTTTGTGTAAAGAGAGAGTGTTGTCTACCAGGCCACGGGAGGGTATTGTATTTTTTTCATGTATAGTATACATGTATACATGTTCAACATCTGGGTATCTTTATTGTAGACGTTTCGCCATCCAGTGGCTTTATCAATACAAAATCAAGGACAGTCTTCCTATTATGCTCTTGATCTTGTATTGATAAAGCCACAAAATCAAGGACAATTTTCCCATTTTGTCCTTCATTTTGTATTGATAAAGCCACAAAATCAAGGACAATCTTCCAATTATGTCCTTCATTTTGTATTGATAAAGCCACAAAATCAAGGACAGTCTTATCATTATGTCCTTAATTTTGTATTGATAAATCCACAAAATCAAGGACAATCTTCCCATTATGTTCTTGATTTTGTATTTGTAAAGCCACTGGATGGCGAAACGTCTGCAAATAAAGATATCCAGATGTTGCACATGTGTCTGATTTATGAGGATCAGGGACAATCATGAGCGAAACGTCGGTTAGTCATTTATCAGTGGGTTAGCTGTGAGTTGTTCCAACCACGGTATTGTGCCTTGATTTTAATCACGTTTCAGAGCATTTAAGACTTTTTCATTTTTTTTTCAAAAGAATAGCGATTCCTCTTATTCTTAATCTGTTTATACCATGAGTTAACACCTAACTAATCTTACCTTAAACCATACCACGGGTGGGGTTTGAACCCGCGGTCACAGTCTCAAAACACCAGACCGTCGGGTAATCTCACCTTCCTGGGAGTTTTAGGACGCCCTTGCCGTGGGTTTCAAACTCCACCCGCTCCGAGATTAATCTCTCCTAACTACCGCTTCCTAATTACATTCTAACTGCACGTTTAATAACAACGATAAACGTATGTTGAATAGTCATGATACCATCAAACGTTTTGTTTTACAAGCAGCCATTGCGGTGGCTTGTTTTACAAGCAGCCTCAGCGGTGTCTTGTTTTACAAGCAGCCCTCCCCCCCACCCTCCACCCAAAAACAAAAGTCAGACAAAATGACTTATTTCAATATATGAAATGATTAATTGATGAAGACATATAACATAGTTACCCTTCAAGAGGGAGGAGAAGGAGGGTTTCTTTATGCTGGGGATGGGGCTCTTGATTCGAGGAACTAGAGCTACCCTCCCCTACCTCCGTTCATACCTAATTTTTCTCCCATTTCCCAGACTGCGTGACCCCCTACGAGTTTAGCTCTTTCCCGAATACAACACCACCACCATTAATAATAATTGTAATAATGTTGATAGAATTACTGACAACGCTTCTCCGTCCAGGAGCTTGTCAAGCCAATACAAACAAAGGGGGACGTATAGGTAAGAAAGTAAGCTAACTGGTCCATGTCGTTAGTTGTAGTGGTAGTAGTAGCAGTACAAGTAGTAGTAGAGTAGTACCAGTAGTAGTAATAGTAGAAGTAGTAATAGTAATAAATAGTAGGAGTAGTAGTAATAGTAGTAGAAGTAGTAATAAAAATAGTAGTAATAGTAGCAGCAGTAGTAGTAGTATAGTAGCAGTAGTAGTAATAGAAGTAGTAGTAGTAATAATAGTAATAGTAGTAGTGGTAGTAACTCTTGGTTGCTATGTGATGGCAGGGTTTATTGTTTTGAGGAGAACTTTTGCTAATACTTCAGAGATGACGACGCTGCTTTTATTCTGTTTAATAGTGTTTGAAATGGCGATTAAAGATTATTCAAGGCATTTTCTTCTGCGGAAACTGGGTTCTTTTATCACAAGGCAGGAGACACTGAATCTCATCAAATGGTTGGTGGAGTTCCTGTTTTGCACACATGCGCTGTTTAACTTGTCGTTTCTGCATTCACTTATGTGTTCACTGAGACGTATTTCTAGGCTTGGTGCTGTTTCAGCAATGTACATCTTGTCACAGCCTCCACAAGGGATTGTGTAAATACCTGCATTGACTGGTTCAAGGTTCTTCACTTTGGTCCAGGTCAAGTCTTTGATGGAGGTGTTGGTTGCGATGGCGACTCTAGTGTTGGCTTGTTTCAAGTACTTTGGAGACGTTCAGGCAGCTTGGCTGTTGGGAAGGATTATAACTTTGTTTAAAGTGGTGTTAGTGTGTGAAGACTTCATTTCGAGAGCTCTTTTCATGCCGTTCTTGACGAAAAAAGAACGAAAAATGTAGTTCAGTGAAGGGTTGGTGTATGTATGTATACTCCTCGTCAAGAAACTTTGGGGCTACAAATTCGGTGCTTTTAGGAAAAATCCGACGATGATGCCTCTTTTGTTCTTAGTATCTTGATTGTATTAAGTGGGTGTCAGATCGTTTTTGTTTGTAGGCTTCCCGTAAACTTGGATTTAAAGGGTGTTATTTACTTTGTAAATAAGTACGATACAAATGATAACCTGTTATTGGACTCTTCTTTAAGTGTGAATTGAATGGCCGGTTCAGCCGGGTTGAGTTTTCTCTGTAGATTCTACAGGTCAAAACATTTTGGGGTTATAAGGACGTCGTCCACTCAACGTAACCTGACGTTGGTAGCAAAAGAAGAGCTTAATCCTACGAGGGTCATACAGCGCATGATGTTAGCGAAGCGTTCAACTTCCAGGTGCTTTCACATGCAAGTTAGCTAAGAGAGCCATTCCCCCACCATATGTTTGTGGAACCTGTTGTTGCAAGAGAAACAGTTGACGTCCATTCAGTGCTTGCACTTGTTTGTCCTATGTATGATTGTTTACAGTGTTCACAAGGGATGTTATGTTTATTAACTACTTGTTTGCTCTCTATAATTGTTTACAGCATTTTCAAGGCATATATTCCCGAGGAAAATAATTTTTATAATTACAACCCTAATTTTTAAAGGTGTGGAGAGGTAAGCCAGTGGAAGGCCTCGGTCAGATGACCATATGCTTCAGCTGTGGGTCATTATATGACTAAGACCCGCGTCAGGAAACACTTGTTTCCTGACAAACCTTACCTAACCAATTCCCGAGGTGCATCAAGGCTGGTTTATTTTATTAAACCACTCGTTATACAATTATCTATTTCGTCCGGGTAATAAAGACCAATTTAGTTGCCATAAAGCATTTTACTTTTACGTGTCGGTTTTACTGCGGCCGGAAAGTAAAAATTTAGTGACACCTTCTATTGTTTTTTCTCATACATAATAAAGCAAAATAAAAATTTGCAAGTTTTTATTAAACTTATATTTTATCACACATCTTCGTAGCCTTGCACAACCCTTGCAACATTATCAGTTATTTTTTTATTATTTTTATTGAAATTTGTAGTGTAATGGTCGTTAATATTAAAATTACTGTACTTTGTTAGCAATTGTGTGCCTTCCATTTTTTGTTTCGTGTTAAGTCTTCCCAAAACTGCTTTATATTGCCACTTTAACCACCGGTCAGATGATGGTACCTGAATTTTAAAAGAATTTTTGGATATGAAAGATAATTTTAATGCTCTGATATTATTATTATTATTAGTGAGTAGCATATGTGAGTCGCGTCATTCCTGGAAGTCAGTTCCGGCTGGAAAGGGGCAGGGAGGTAGAGGTAGGGGTAAGGGTGGAAGGGGTAAGGGTGGAAGGGGTAAGGGTGGTAGGGGGTAAGGGGAGGAAGGGTAATAGTATGCACAATACAAACTGACCACATTACCGCTTCGTGCTAAGTTGAATGTTTCCATCCCTACCCTTCCTTCCTTCTTTCATTCATTTACACCCTCTCTCCTTCCTTCACATCCTTCCTCCCTCCTTCCTTCACGCCCTCCATCCCTCCTTCACATCCTACCTCCTTCCTTTCTTCCCTCACGTCCTCCCTCTCTCCTTCCTTCTTCCTTCACACCCTTCCCCTCTTCTTTCTTTACATCCTCCCTCCTTCCTTTCTTCCTTCACACACTAACTCTCCCTCCTTCATCACAGTCTCTCTCTCTCTCTCTCTCTCTCTCTCTCTCTCTCTCTCTCTCTCTCTCTCTCTCTCTCTCTCTCTTTCTTTCTGTTTACTGATGTTTACATTTCCACCTGCACTGTTATACACCGAGCTCTTATAAAGCTCCTCTATACAGTGAGCTCTCATATAAAGCTCCTCTATATAGTGAGCTCTCTTATAAAGCTCCTTTATACAGTGAGCTCTCTTATAAAGCTCCTTTATACAGTGAGATCTCTTAAAAAGCTCCTCTATACAGTGAGATCTCTTATAAAGCTCCTCTATACAGTGAGATCTCTTATAAAGCTCCTCTATGTAGTATATTTTATAAATTTGATTGCAAAAACTCATTTTAAAATTTCAAAATACAGAGGAACTTTATGAAAGAGCTGACTTCAGAGCTTACTGTACTTGACCTGACTGTGACTGTATCCTCTCCTGACATGACTCTCACTGTATCCTCTACTGACATGACTCTCACTGTATCCTCTACTGACATGACTCTCACTGTATCCTCTACTGACATGACTCTCACTGTATCCTCTACTGACATGACTCTCACTGTATCCTCTACTGACATGACTCTCACTGTATCCTCTACTGACATGACTCTCACTGTATCCTCTACTGACATGACTCTCACTGTATCCTCTACTGACATGACTCTCACTGTATCCTCTACTGACATGACTCTCACTGTATCCTCTACTGACATGACTCTCACTGTATCCTCTACTGACATGACTCTCACTGTATCCTCTATTGACACGACTCTCACTGTATCCTCTGCTGACATGATAGGGAGGACATGATAACGACGTATAAAATACTGAGAGGAATTAAAAAGGTGGATAGGGACAGGATGTTTCAGAGATGGGACACAACAACAAGGGGTCACAACTGGAAGTTGAAGACTCAGATGAGTCACAGGGATGTTAGGAAGTATTTCTTCAGTCACAGAGTGGTCGGGAAGTGGAATAGTCTGGAGAGTGATGTACTGGAGACAGGATCCATACATAACTTCAAGAAGAGATACGATAAAGCTCTTGGAGCAGAGAGAGAGTGGACTTAGTAGCGACCAGTGAAGAGGCGGGGCTAGAAGCTGTGAATCGACCCCTGCAACCACAAATAGGTGAGTACAACACACACACCCAATAATTATCATGAAGGTGGGGTGCATGAACACCTGGTGTGGCAAAGTCTCTCTCTCTCTCTTTTACACGGGGTTTTACAAGGTTAGGTTAAGGTTCCTAACTTTATTGACAAGCTAAGAGCTGTTACCTACATCAGCTCATTTAAAAGCCTTTTTATTATTATGAAACATACAAGTAGGGAACAGGATGAAGTTGGAGCCATCTGTGGGCCAGCTGTGGGCCATCTGTGGGCCAGCAATTTCATTTGATCAACTGACTTTATTTCGTTGATATTATGCTGTACGAACATATTCTAGACTCGAGTCATCCTGGGAATAAATGATCTCAGATGAAGTGATGTTCTGAAGAAGGTTACAGTCAGAGGGAAGTTGGTGTTGGCTGCCCGTCTTTTGGTGTATTAGCCCACTTCTCGCTGTCCTCGGAGTGACAGCGAGAAGTGGGTGGTCTTATTGTTGTACATAAAAGTAAGGCCGCCCACATCCCTTCTGTGTTGAAGGCTCTGCTGAAAAGACAGATCTATTCAGGCTGGTCCAGGCGAGTGATGAGGCGTCTTGCTCTGTTCTCTATTGTCAAGAAGTCGTAGATGAGACGGAAGGGCAGGCAATCCAAGAAAGTGGATCATACTCAAGGTGTGAGCGTACTTGTGCTTCGTACTGTCAAGCAGATGCGCGATACCTCGAAGTGCTGTAAGCAAGATTTACAACGTGGTTCTTCATGATCAGTTTGGAGTCAAATTTCACCCCAAGGATATCAACTTCGTCCCCAGGTACCAACACTCTCCCATTCATTCATACAAGTGCTCTAGCATTCCCATCATAGTGCCTAGAGACCATCATCATTTGTGTTTTCTCAGGAGCAAGTGTTACCTGCCATCAATAAATAACAAAAAGGCCCAATACCGTGACTGGAACAATGCACAAATAACCCGCACATAGGAGGGAGGAGGTTACCACGACGTTTCGGTCCGACTTGGACCATTTACAAAGTCACACCCAAAGTCACAGTCCATTTACAAAGTCACAGTGTGACTTTGTAAATGGTCCAACTCGGACCGAAACGTCGTGGTAAGCTCCTCCCTTCTATGTGCGGGTTATTTGTGTATTGTTCCCTGCCATCGTTTACCCCAGGCTGATATAGCTGTAAGCTGGTGATTGATGTAGCTTAGAGCAGCTGGCATTTCCTCTCTTGGATAAGTAAATGTCAGAGTACAGTCGTCTGCATATGCATGGGATTCTGGGATGAGATGAAGGTCATTGAAGTAGACATTCCATAACAATGGACCCAGCACACTTCCCTGTGGAACACTTGCCCCAGTAGGATGTCTTGCTGACTCTGTCCCATTGAGAACTACACTTAGAGGTCTACCTTGAAGGTAATCACTGATGAGACATAGTGTAGAGCCTACAATTTCCAGTGCTTTCAGTTTTGCCAAGAGGCCCTGGTGGCATACTCGGTCGAAAGCGCCAGCAATGTCTACTGCTACTACACAGCTGACTTTGTATTCATCCAGTGACTGGTGCCACTCAGCAGCAGAGTAACCTTTTCTGAAGCCATGTTAACGGTCACAAAGAAGTGAGTGGTAGTCAAAAACTCTGTCATCTGCCGTGAGATTATTGTCTCAAGGATCTTGCCAGTGATTGACAGGAGTGACACTGTTCTGTAGTTGCTGATTTCTGCTCTGCTCTTTTTTTTGTGAACAGCGACTACATTTGCCTCTTTCCACAGAGAAGACCATTTACACTGTGCCAGGCAGTGCTGAAAGATGCGAGCTAGAGGTGCTGCTAGCTGGTCTGCACATCTACTCGGTGTTGTACCCCTGCGTACAACACCGAAATTCCGCCAATCATCTTATGAAATTTACGGACGCCCGACTAGTAATCAAAGAACCTAATTTCCGCAGACGCAAATGTCTTGAATCAACATTAATCGCTGTTTGTAACACAAACAAAACAAAGGGAGCGTCATCATCTCTGAAGTCTTAGCGAGAATCCTCCTGAAAACAGTAAACCCTGCCATCACATAATTGCTACTACATTAAGGACAAGCCCAGTTTGGGCCAACAGGCCTGCTGCAGTGTTCCTCCTTATGTTCTTATGTAATAGAGAAGGGACACTGAAACATGCCTTCTCAAATCCATCCATATACATTTGCCCAACCTATTTTTTTGTGCTACCCAAGCCATAGCTTTTGTAACCTTTCTCATGTACCAGCTGATTTTTCCACCACATGTATAACTACTACTACTACTACTACTACTACCTCTACGTGTACTACACCTCACTCAAAGCCTATATATACCCTCTGTGTCCATGTATTGTTTGACAAAGCTCCTGGAGAGCGAAACGTTGCCACAATAAAATGTCCCATTAGTTGCACTTGTCTCCTTTTACTTAACCTGGAGATGTTCAATGTAACCTAGCAGTAAGTAGGTACCTGGGTGTTAGTCACCTTACACCTGCTGTCACTGTTCACCTAGCAGTAAGTAGGTACCTGGGTGTTAGTCACCTTACACCTGCTGTCACTGTTCACCTAGCAGTAAGTAGGTACCTGGGTGTTAGTCACCTTACACCTGCTGTCACTGTTCACCTAGCAGTAAGTAGGTACCTGGGTGTTAGTCACCTTACACCTGCTGTCACTGTTCACCTAGCAGTAAGTAGGCACCTGGGTGTTAGTTACCTCACACCTGCTGCCACTGTTCACCTAGCAGTAAGTAGGTACCTGGGTGTTAGTTACCTCACACCTGCTGCCACTGACAGTCTCATTAACGCACCAAGAGCGTGTAATTACCTACCAGTGTTTGCTTTGGGTCGAGTCATGGCTCGTGGAGGTTTCAACTCATCACGCGGGTGAGTAAATATTGGATGAGTTACAGTGGCAGTAGTGAGTAGCACGTAGCTGATCACCTGTAATTAGTTAAGCTCGGTTTAACGTGTAGGTGAGTTGTGTAGGTGAGTTGCGTAGGTGAGTTGTGTAGGTGAGTTGCGTAGGTGCGTTGTGTAGGTGAGTTGCGTAGGTGCGTTGTGTAGGTGAGTGAAGGTGTACACTCACCTCTTACTGTATCACTCGGTCAGGTACAGTGAGGTCAGGTACAGTGAGGTCAGGTATAGTGAGATCAGGAATAGTGAGGTCAGGTACAGTGAGGTCAGTTATAGTGATGTCAGGTCCAGTGAGGTCATGTTTACTGAAGTCAGGTATAGTGAGGTCAGGTACAGTGAGGCCAGGTTTACTGAAGTCAGGTATCGTGAGGTCAGGTACAGCGAGGTCAGGTTTACTGAAGTCAGGGAGAGTGAGGTCAGGCATACCTGGAGAGGGTTTCGGGGGTCAACGCCCCCGCTGCTCGGTCTGAGATCAGGCCTCGTGGTGGATCAGGGTCTGATCAACAAGGCTATTACTGCTGGCCGCACGCAAACTGACGTACGAACCACAGCCCGGTTGGTCAGGTACTGAATTTAGTTGCCTGTCCAGTGCCTTCTTGAAGACAGCCAGGGGTCTATTGGTAATCCCCCTTATGTATGCTGGGAGGCAGTTGAACAGTCTTGGGTCCCTGACACTTACTGTGTTGTCTCAGTGTACTCGTGAGTCTTCTTCTACTAATCTTCCCAGGCGTTATATCAATGCTCTGAGGGACCTTGATAATGACCCAGATATTATCGTCACCACCGCCGACAAAGGAGGTGGAGTCGTCATACTCAACACCAGTGAATACAACACCAAAATGATGGACCTTTTGAATGACCAATCCACATACGAACCCATCAACACACAACAGTGGGAAACACTCACCAAAGATTTCGTATATAAAACCAGACAAATACTGAAACGCACCAGTGAAGGAAAGAAACTTCTGTACTTGATACCCAGCAACCCTAAACCAGCACACATGTATGGCCTACCCAAGACCCATAAACGTAATATTCCTCTCTGACCAATCACATCAGGTATAGGCAGTGTACCACACAAACTAGCCGGAGTTCTTTCCAAACATCTTTTCTGACTTCTGGGGACCATCAGCCCCGCTCATCTTAAGTATTCGGGCGACATTCTCAACTGCATCCGAAACCTCTCCATCCGTAACAAGAAACTAAGCAGTTTGTATGTGACTTCCCTCTTCACTAAAGTACCTACCACACAAGCCATCGACGTTCTACGACGTAAAGTCAATCACGACCTTAATCTTCCTCTACCTCTCGGAGATTTTGTTGACCTGATTGAACTCTGCGCTGATGGGGTCTTCCATCAGCGCCGTTCTAGCCAACTTGTACATGGAACACCTAGAGGCTGAACACTTCGCCAACATCATCCCCACCAGCGTCACTTGGGTACGTTACGTGGACTACGTCCTCGTAATAATAACTCCCAAACGTTTTGATGTAGGGAATCTTCAGGAAAGGCTCAACGCAGTTGAATCGGCGATCCAGTTTACACTAGAAGAAGAGTCCAATGACAAGCTACCTTTTCTAGACGTCCTCATCCACAAAGTAGATAACAATCTAAGATTTCAAGTTTACCGGAAACCTACAAATAAAAATGATCTCACACACTTTTATTCCAATCAAGATACTAAGACCACTTATATACACTTATATACACCAAACCTTCACTGATTTACATTTTTCTCTTTCTACGTTTTAGTGTGTGTTGAGGTCTCGGTGGTGTTAAGCGAGTCTGCAATAAGTGAGATGTAAGCGTCTGGGAGCAATGACTAAGATATCTCTCACATATGTAAGCCAAATAAGACACATCGACTCCAGGTTGAGGGGACTGATTACCTCAAACTCCTCTTCATTTTCCACTGTTCTTTGTAATGGACTGAAGAAACCACTGACTGGCGAAATGTTTTCGTAATAAAGATTCTCAGATGTTGCACATGTGTCTCATTCTCCAACTTGTGCGTTTTATAAATCATTTACATCATATATGAGGGAAATGATGCGTGATGGGGAGATATCTTCGAAGTGGTCCCTCTCAAGGTGTTCTCAGCACGACTCTCTAACCGCGGGTTCAAGCCCCGCCCGTGGTATTTTTTTTATGTTGGTTAAAACTATGTTCAGAGATGAACCCATAGCCATCCCAAACTTTTATTCGTCAATGTTATTGCCAAAGTTGAAGAAAATGAACCCGACGTAGGCTTCAACGAGCTCAACGAAATCCTGCAGAGGAAGAGTCAGGCTGAGCTCTGCGCTCACAGAACTGTGAAGAGAAATAATTACAAGATCGATGGTAACCTGAGAGAAGAGAGACGACACATCTAAACTTTTTCTGTTATTTTATGACAGAATTGTTGAGCCTATAAGATCTCCCGAGTTTCCCAAGTGCGAACTGCTGACTGTGTCCAACATTATGCATAGATCATAGAACGGGTGGGACTCGAGCCATAGCAGAGTCGAGCACATTGGCCATGGGTTCAGGTCTCACTCGTTCTGTGATTTGGTATTACGATTTCCCGAGTCATTTTGCATAGATGTCTGTCTAAAACACCTGCCAGTTTATTTGGCTCTATCCCGGAAGTGATAGAGCTTTAAGCTACGCTGGGTTTATGCGTCATGGGAAGTCCGCAGCTGTGTACCAGCTTGGATTTAGCGGAAAGGAAGCAACATGGTTTACCTCCCGGCGTGAAGTGTGTGAAAATCTCTCTCACTGCACCAGAAATATTTGCGCTGTTTTCGTAGTGGAATGTGTTATTCTTATGGCATGCTGAAGGTATAGTTGCTAGTGGCTGGTCACTGCTGGAGACACAGCTACCTGAGGTCACTGCTTCATATAGCTATACCTGAGGTCACTGCTTCATATAGCTATCCCTGAGGTCACTGCTTCATATAGCTATGCCTGAGGTCAGTGCTTCATATAGCTATACCTGAGGTCACTGCTTCATATAGCTATCCCTGAGGTCACTGCTTCATATAGCTATACTTGAGGTCACTGCTTCATATAGCTATACCTGAGGTCCCTGCTTCATATAGCTATACCTGAGGTCACTGCTTCATATAGCTATACCTGAGGTCACTGCTTCATATAGCTATACCTGAGGTCACTGCTTCATATAGCTATACCTGAGGTCACTGCTTCATATAGCTATACCTGAGGTCACTGTTTGATATACAAGTAAGAGAGATCACTGCTGCAGTGCCGAAGCCCACTACATGAGTCTTCATTACAAGGAATAAAGGAGTCCCAGACATTTTACAATCATACAAAAAAAAATCAACGCTGCTCCGTGGTGCAAGTAAAGCCACACCGAGAACATGAAGCAGACAGATGAGTACTTCTGTCTGCTGAAAAGGACCTCAGAGCGAGGTTTAAACACACAGTGACCCTCTTTATTTCATTTTCTCCGCATGAGATCGATTGTTCTGCTATATTTTCTAGTTTAAGTTTGTTGTAGACACAGTGTATTGACTCTTTGGTATACTGGCTTCCTTACTGTCTCTCTGACAGCTGATAACTTCCAAAACATCGAGTGTAGTTATTTCTCCAGATATGATAGAGGGGAAAATCTAACCTAACATAACTTAACCTACCCAATCCTAACCTATCTTAACCGAACCTAACCTACACTAGCTTCACCTAACCTAACTTTCACGAACTTAGCCTAACCTAACCTAGCTTCACCTAACCTAACTTATCCTAACCGAACCCTACACTAACTTAACCTAACCTAACCTTCACTAACTTAACCTAACCTAACCTTCACTAACTTAACCTAACCTAACCTGAGGCAATTCCACTCTGAAAGCAGGAGGGAGGCTCTGACATGGCCGTGCCTGACCATACTCGTCTACCTTCAAACACCACCACCATCTCTCTCTCTCTCTCTCTCTCTCTCTCTCTCTCTCTCTCTCTCTCTCTCTCTCTCTCTCTCTCTCTCTCTCTCTCATTTACATAAGAAAAGCTTAGCAGACTCAAGAGGCACAGGCACTGTTCCTTATACGTGCTGGAGAACCTAATACACTTCTCTCTCTCTCTCTCTCTCTCTCTCTCTCTCTCTCTCTCTCTCTCTCTCTCTCTCTCTCTCTCTCTCTCTCTCTGCCGGGACGCAAAGTAAATGAGCTACTAGCGTCCCTAATTTATATCCCATTGCTGGACGTACTCACAGGTCAGTGGTAGAAACTTGTCCCTTTTGAGGGCGGTGAAGGCTAGTAAAATCAATAATAATAATAATAATAAAATAACAATTCACATTAAGTGCTAAACCCACGTGGGTCATTCAGCGCAAGGCGTCGTGGAGACTCGTTCCTCCGTCTGCTGAGCGCCGGACAGACGCACTTCCTATTGGTACTCACCTAGAGAATGGTGGGTGAAGGTCGTGGATCACTACTTACGGGAGCAATGAAGTCTCTCTGAAATATGAATCTTTGGTGTTCTCTCTCTGCCCAGTCCCCGGACCCATTATGTGCCTCTGTAATCTTTTGACTACCGCCCACAGGATGGGTATGGGGTGACTACCGCCCACAGGATGGGTATGGGGGGCATAATAAACATATTATACTAACTAAACTAAATTCTCCTGATTCGGAATTTGGAGATTCTTTAAATCTTAATGCAAATTAGTGAATCCCTCTTTAAATGACGTTTCCTACTCTTCCCTATTAGAAGCTCCGTAGCCCACAGGTAAAGTGTTGCACCTGTCAATCCCAGGACCACGGTTCAAGCCTCCCGTCCATCTTTTTGGGTTTTTTAATTTAGAGATGTTTATTACGACTTAAAGTGAGTATCCGGGTTCGATCCCCGGGCTAGTTGGAGACAAATGGGCAATTCTCCTTACGCCAGTTGGCTGTGTTAACAGTGAACACTTGTTAGTTCTAACAAAAGTAAGCAACACCTCTTGACTTTATCATGTTCTGCTGAGTTATTAATAGGTAAAGTCTTTTTTTAATTACTTCTTCTTCTTCTATCATTTACTGTTTCTTTTTATTTAAAACCTTGTTCTGCACCTGTGTTTATTATCTTTATTTCTGCCTGCAATGCACCTTTGTACCTAACAATAAGGTACCTATTTACTGCCAGGTGAACAGGGCCTGCAAGTTTAAGGTGACCTGTCCATACGTCTCACTTCACCCTGGGATTAAACCCAGATTCATTCGGTTGTGATCCGATCACTCTAACGTTCAACTACAACTCACCTATAATTTGAAAGCAACGATTGCACAGTCTGTGGCTGCAACATGCGGTCGTTAGTTCAACACAACTCCAGTGCGGGAATACGGGACACAATTCCATCAATTCTTTTTGCGAATAAAATAACGCGATGACAAGTCTTTTAAGATATTCGAAGGTTTTAAGACTCGTAAATCAGAGTTTAGTGAGCCTCACTCAGAGGCTGTGATGTGAGTGTTAACTCCCCGGTGATGCATGACGCTCTCCCGTCCGTGGGAGAGACTGTCTTGCCATGCAGACGACACTCAACGTACAATCAGTACAACCAGCATTTCGTGCACTTGTGAGAGGTTAACCATCCAGTGGAACGGTTTAAGATTTTTTTTTTTGAGAAGGAGGGACGGAAAGAGGGAGGGAGGAGGGAAGGAGAACTAGGGAGGGACAGAGACAGAAAGCTGGGGAATGAGGGAGGTGAGGAAGATAATTAGGCGCATCAGTTATAACGTTAGTGACGACTCATAGTGTACTCGTGAGAGTTATGCTTGGAGACCTTGATACCCAGACTGCTTGTGTTGGTGAGGATGTTGTCTGTAGTGATGAGGATGTTGTGTTTATGGTGGTGGGGATGTTGCCCTATGATAGTGAACATTAAGTGAATTAAAGGGAATGTTAGAGAAGCAAATAATGTGTGTGTGTGAGTGTTTTTTTTTTGTATGTGTGTACTCACCTAATTGTGTTTGCAGGGGTCGATTCATAGCTCCTGGCCCAGCCTCTTCACTGGTCACTACTAGGTCCTCTTTCTCCCTGCTCCATGAGCTTTATCATAGTGAACATTAAGTGAATTAAAGGGAATGTTAGAGAAGCAAATAATGTGTGTGTGTGAGTGTTTTTTTTTGTATGTGTGTACTCACCTAATTGTGTTTGCAGGGGTCGATTCATAGCTCCTGGCCCAGCCTCTTCACTGGTCGCTACTAGGTCCTCTTTCTCCCTGCTCCATGAGCTTTATCATACATCATGTATGGATCCTGTCTCCACTACCTCACTTTCCAGAATATTCCACTTCCTGGCAACTATGATTGAAGAAATACTTCCTAACATCCCTGTGGTTCAGCTGAGTCTTCAACTTCCAATTGTGACCCTTGTTGCTGTGTCCCATGTCTGGAACATCCTGTCTCTGTCCACCTTGTCCATTCCTCTCAGTATTTTATGTCGTTATCATGTCCCCCCCAGTTCCTCCCGTGTGTGTTTGTGTGTGTATGTGTACTCACCTATGTCTACTCAAGTAGGTTTGTAAGACATGGTTTACCATTTCTAAAGCCGTGCTGGTTGTCATTTATGAACCCCTTTCTAGGTGCTCCACCGCTCTTCTGACAATCGTGTCCATAACCTTACATACTATGCATGTCGGTGACACTGGCTTGTAGTTTAGCTCTATCTGTCCGTTACCTTTCTTAAATATTGGGATTACATTTGCTGTGTTCACATCTCTGGCAGTTGCTCTGTGTCAAGTGAGTCGTAGGAGATTGTGATTTCTTCTTCGCTGCGTAAGGCTCTTTAATAACAAGATTATCCGCACCATAAGACCATCGTTCACGCTGTATATCAGTGGTATTTAGTACTAACAAGATGAACAATAAGACACTTGTAAAGATACCCACATGTTGCACAGTCTTATTCTTCATCGTTCAAGCTGTTACTTGAGCGTGTGTATGGGTAAAGCCAGTATGTGTGTGGAGACGGATCCGGCTTTCACGGTTGTTTCACGGATCCGGCTTTCACGGTTGTTTCGCGGATCCGGCTTTCACGGTTGTTTCGCGGATCCGGCTTTCACGGTTGTTTCGCGGATCCGGCTTTCACGGTTGTTTCGCGGATCCGGCTTTCACGGTTGTTTCACGGATCCGGGTTTCACGGTTGTTTCGCGGATCCGGCTTTCACGGTTGTTTCGCGGATCCGGCTTTCACGGTTGTTTCGCGGATCCGGCTTTCACGGTTGTTTCACGGATCCGGCTTTCACGGTTGTTTCACGGATCCGGGTTTCACGGTTGTTTCGCGGATCCGGCTTTCACGGTTGTTTCGCGGATCCGGCTTTCACGGTTGTTTCGCGGATCCGGCTTTCACGGTTGTTTCACGGATCCGGCTTTCACGGTTGTTTCACGGATCCGGCTTTCACGGTTGTTTACACCCGCTGTCACTACTGGAGAGACAGTAATAGAAGAGATAAAGACCTCGCACAGCTCAACCAGGAGGAAGGTGTCTGATAGTACAATAGTTTCCTTACCTCTTCTCCTGTTGTATGTACTGTGTCCAGCACTCGCTGGTGCACTCTGCCTTGTTAGTTCTTAAGTGTCATCCTTATTTCCTCTGAGATTACATCCTTAAATTTCTTGATGAGCTCCTCACAGACTTCATAGACATTTTTTAGGAGCTTCCCTCCTTTCTGTCCCTTAGCTCAATTTCTAATGCACTCAGCTCACACACTGAGGTCACGGGGTCGATCCCAGGTACAGGTGGAAACGTTAGGACGTGTTTCCTTAAGATACCTGCTGTCCATGTTCACCTATCAGTAAAATAGGTACCTGGGTGTTAGTCGACCAGTGTGGGTCGCATCCTGGGGACAAAAATTAACCTAATTTGCCCGAAATACTCTGCATAACAAGGGGCTTTCTATATAGTATGTCACTGGTGTCAGCTAGGCCTGTATACCTTGTTCATGTACTTGTAGAAATAAAGATTATTATAATTATTATTCAGCCTGATTTACTGCTCCTTTTCTGTTGTCTTCCTCCTCCTCCTCTTCTTCCTCCAAAGAAGAAGGAGGAGGAGAAGAAGACACGTTCACACTGTTCAAGATTCTACTCTAGTTTCTGCTGTCCTAACATCTAAGAAACGCTTCCTAACCTTCAAATAGCTTATTTGGGCATGATAATGACAGTAACAAAGTCATTAAGAAGGTCATTGTAGCAACTATTAAAGGGCCAATAAGAAAATCATTAAGAATGTGATTAGGAGGGTGATTAAGTTCGTAATTCACCTGAACATTAAAAATACTCCTACCAGGCGAGGCCTGGCCACAGACCGGGCCGCAGGGGCGTTGACCCCCGAAACCCTCTCCAGGTATACTCCAGGTATACAATACTTTAAAACAGAAGAGGTAAATTCTCAGTGTATACACACTGATATATACCTATCCAGTTATATACAGAGATACACACCTATCAGTATATATGTTCTAAGATATACACACACCTCTCTATGTATATACACTAAGAAACACATATATCTATACACACTGAGAGATATACACCTTTCTGGGTATATAATGTATATAGTACACTGAGAGATACACACCTGTCTATGTATATAAGTTATATACACTGAGAAATACACACCTCTATGTACGAAAGGTATATACACTAAGATATATACACCTCTATGAATGTAATGTATATACAGTGAGAGAGATATACCTCAAATGTACATTATGTACATAAGGTATATACACCTCTAGACAGTGTTCTGAGAGAGAGAGAGAGAGAGAGAGAGAGAGAGAGAGAGAGAGAGAGAGAGAGAGAGAGAAGACAGGTGGCAGTGAACTAGACAACACCTGTTGTAAGCACACACAGCGTGCCTGAGTGTTGTGGTGGAGGGGCAAGTGTGTTTACACTGGGAGGGAGGGTGGGAGGGAAAGTTGGTGGGAGGGAAGGAGGGAGAGAGGGGAAAAAGGTAGTAAAGGAAGGAGTCAGTAAAGCACACACACACACACACACACACACACACACACACACACACACACAGTAGCGGCCAGTGAAGAGGCGGGGCCAGGAGCTTTGACTCGACCCCTGCAACCACAACTAGGTGAGTACACACTAACATAAATGTAACATTGATAGCACTAGTTTTTCTAGAGATCTCGCGTGTGATAGAGACGAGGCTGAGTGAGTTTCCTATCTAGTGTACTTACTGTTGACGACACGACAGCCTAATTTCTCTTCTATTGTGCATAAGTTATTCCTTGCTTATGTGATTAATAAAAATAATAATCTTTACTTCTACAAGTACACGATACAACTTATACAGACCATAGCTGACATCAATGGCATACTATTATATAGAAAGCCGCTTGTTATGCAGAGCATTTCTGGCAAATTAGGTCAATTTTGTCCCCAGGATGCAACCCACACCAGTCGACTAACACCCACGTACTTATTTTAATGATAGATGAGCATGGACAGCAGGTGTCTTAAGGAAACACATCCTAATGTTTCCACCCGTATCGGGGATCGAACCACGGACCTCAGTGTGTGAGCTGAGTGGGCTACCAATGACAGTTTTGCAGTTTCAATGAATGTTTGAACCCAGAGCGAGCCAGTTCTGAACCTGGCAGGCCAGTGTGCTACCCACTGAAGATGGGTATTAGTAGCCTTGCTCAGTAAAGGTAGTCTAGTAGCAGTAAAGGTAGTCTAGTAGCAGTAAAGGTAGTCTAGTAGCAGTAAAGGTAGTCTAGTAGCAGTAAAGGTAGTCTAGTAGCAGTAAAGGTAGTCTAGTAGCAGTAAAGTGTTTCAATACAGCAAGATACAGCGTAAACTTTCCGACGCTCACTGCAGTCACTACAGTAAGCTCTCTTCTAAAGCTCCTTCATAACAGTTCGACTATTTATAAATCCAATGGCAAAAGTTCATCCAAAATCGAGCAACACGTACTCTGAAGGTATTTCCACGCGCTGTTCAATTTGAGATGTACTCTTTCAAGCGCATTTTCAAAACAAATATCAGCTTAAACAGAGGTGCTTCATAAGAAAGCTTATTGTAACCTTCAGTACCATCTATAAATCTAGCTGGACGAAGATGTCTTAAGAGGACACAAGTACATATAGCAGCAATGTGATTACCACTTGGGCAAGAGTTGGGTAGCGTTATTGTTGAAACGTTTCGTCTACGAAGTAGGCTTCTTCAGTCAAATACAGGGGAGAATAAATTGGGGACAGGATGGGTAGTAGTGAGGTAAAGATGATGTGATCAGTCCATCACACCTCGAAAAATATTTTTCGAGGTGGTCAGTCCCTCAGCCTGGAGAAGAGTTCTGGAACAACGTGAAGCTGAGGCATGAGAATAGTCTTAGATACTGCTTGGAAATGGGGCATGGAAGATCTCGAAGACGTTGCAGGAGGCAGGGACCACTAGTAGACGCAACGACGTAAGAGCTGAGGGAGTATTGCAGCAAGACTACCGGCCCAAAACATCAATGGTAAATAATACCGACAATAAGTTACGTAAAAGGATACATACAACTAATGTGACAATATACTGTAGCAACGTATTGTCGGTAATTCTACTTTTATTAATAATACCGACATGTTGAAGAATTAGACGGATGTGCAGCAACTGAGGACAAAAACAGAAGAAAGAAGACGTTGAGGATGAGGTAATCAGTCCCTGACTGGAGTCAGATGAGTTGCAGCAGTTGAAGACATTGTTATAAATTAGACACATATGCAACATTTGGGTATCTTTATTGAGGAAACGTTTCGCCACACAGTGGCTTCATCAGTCCAATACAAAGTAGAAAGGTGTAAGGAGAGTTGGAGTTTTGAGGTAATCAGTCCCTCGGCCTGGAGTCGATGTGTTCAGTCCATCAATCTTGTAGAAATGACAGTATATGTCCGTAGAGGTGGCTTATATACTGTAGTTAGGTGAGGTGAAGCAGCAGGAGGCGGGGTCATAGTGGTACCATCCACTAGTCTAAGTAGATCTTCGTCCAAAGGTTGGACAAGTGTTGAAGAATTCGTTTGTATTAAGATCCCAAGATGTTGCTGTGTCAGACAGGGCGAAACGTTTCCTCAATAAAGATACCCAAATGTTGCATATGTGTCTAATTTATAACTTGTCGGTTCTCTGAACCATTCATCTGAAGACATTGTCACTGGTAGACGGGATTCCTCAGTGGAAGTAGGTCACGCCCAAAGTTGTGTATGTATTGTATTGATAAAGCCCCTGGTGGGCGAAACGTCTACGTAATAAAGATACCCAGTTGTTGCACATGTGTCTAATTCTTCTATTGGACAATGCTAAGCAGGTCCCTCTTGAATTCATCCCTTCTCACTCATAACTAGTGGTTAAGTAATGGAGTTGTGGAAGATGTCCTTTGTAAATGGTTCATTCATTACCTTTGTAACGTGTTCAGCTATCATAACTTTGGGGCCCAGTCCCTGGACCCATTATGTACCTCTGTAATGTTGTGGTACAGTCCATGGACCCATTATGTACCTCTGTAATCTTTTGGCTACCACCCACACCATGGGTCTGAGCTGCATAATAAAGATGTTAAACTAACTGTACATCATCTTGCTTCTATTAGTGGTCTCTGCCTCCTGGTACGTCTTTGATACCTTCCATGCCCCATCTTCAGCAGTACTCACCTAATTGTGATTGCAGGGGTCGAGACTTAGCTCCTGGCCCCATTCTCATGCCTCAGCTTCACATTGTTCCAGACCATGGAGCTGAACTCTTCTCCAGACTGAGGGACTGACCACCTCGAAAACTATTTCTCCAAGGTTGATGGACTGATTACATATTTACCTCGCCACTCCTGCTGCCTCCAATTTATTCTCCTCTGTATTTGACTGGAGAAGCCTACTGACTAGACGAAACTTTTAAATATTAAAGATACCCAACTGTTGTACATGTGTCTTATTATGATCCTCTCACCTACGTAGATAAATACTTCGTCAGTCGCTGTTTAGAGAGCTGAAGGAACTTCATGGGTAATCTGAAGTTGCCATGAAGACTTCTGAACTGCATTTCAGTGAAGTAAAGAAATGGATAAGATTGTATTCACATAGGGCCTTGATCACCACCACCACCATCACCACCACCTACTACCACCTACTACCACCTACCCCTACCACCACCACCACCGTAGGGAAAGAAAGTCATATAGAAAACGGGGTCGGGGCCACCACAAGGCCACAAATACTTGTTAGCTAGTAGGTCGCAGATTGTGGTAGACTGATAGTAGTAAGTAACTACTTTAGTACACTTGTAGAATGTCAACATTTCCCACTGTGTACAAAGCAAACCTTTCTGCACACAAAACGTTCCTCTCTATGTAGAGCATTGATATGCAAAGCTCTATACAGAGCGAAACAGTCAAAGTCGAGCTCTACTTAGAAACATAGTCAAGGCAAAGCTTTATATAGATCAAAAATAATCACTGTAAATATTTTAACCTCTGTTGCTCTCTGAGAGACGATACTACAGCTTCTTAGATTAATATTAATAATAATAATAATAATAATAATATTATTATTATTATTATTATTATTATTATTATTATTATTATTATTATTATTATTGTTATTATTATTATTATTATTATTATTATTATTATTATTATTATTACTCATCCCCCTAACTGGTAAGACCTTGAAGTGACTGAATTATATTAAGTATCTCTGAAGGGATACCTTGAAATGGTTGCCAGATGTTTGCTTCCTTCTCGAAGGATTTCGTTTATAACACGAGAACGCTTCATCCGATGGACTTTCAACTTTTACGTTGGTGTGCTGTAAGTAGGAGAAGGTTGATGCAGATATTGGCATGTGCAGGTGTCCTCTGGCCGGTGTTATATAGACTACTCAATGTACTGTTTACAGAGCGATAACCTGGGTAAGCCTCTTCCGATTGCCTTAAGATTTTCAACACTGGTCTGTTCTTCTCATACGAAGGATGTGATTGTTGATAGAGTGTGTTGGTGCCAATTTTCAAATCTACTGACATGGTCATCGTGTTGGATTCTTTGAAATACCTGGAGAATGCATCTTCTGATCGCCTTCAAACCATAAATGCTGGTGTATCTTATCCAGAGTAAAGTTTGGATTGAGTTTGTGCCAATTTGCCAGTTTTTATTGAAATTGGGAATGTTGATATACTGATTTTCATGCAATAACTTGTGAATACTTCATCCGATTGGCTTCAAACTTTCAAGGCCGTTTACTTTTTAAGGCAGCTTCTTGATCGGTTTCAAACTTAAAGTACTGGTGTATTTTGGGATGTTGCTATATCTAAAGAATACTTCTGAGTGATGTCAGGGGCCCAAGACTGTTCAACTGCCTCCCAGCATACATAAGGGGGATTACCAATAAACCCCTGGCTGCCTTCAAGAAGGCGCTGGACAGACACCTAACAGCCAGGCTGTGGTTCGTACATCTGTTTACGTATTGCAAACAGTAACAACCTGGTTGATCAGACCCTGATCCACCGCAAGGCCTGGTGATGGACCGGGCCGCGGGGGCGTTGACCCCCGGAACACCCTCCAGGTATACTCCAGGTATACTCAGGTATACGTTCTAAACTAATGTATCATATTAGTGGGAAGTTCAAAACGGTTTTGCGCTGTGGAAAAGGCCAACTTGAACTTTCTGTTGAAGAACTTTGTATATTGGTTTCCATGTGATGACTTGTGAGGGCCTCTTCTGACTGCCTTCATATCTTCTACGGTGATGTTGTACCGCATTACCAACGCATGCCCATACTTTTGCTCGCACTGAGGTAGAGGAGGCTGGGCGTATGAGATACTGGGATACTTTTTTTCTGGTAACCCCGACACTGCCCAAGATGCGACCTACACCAGGAGACTAACACCCAGGTGCCTATTTACTGCTAGGCAAACAGGGGCAATTGTAAGGAGGCTAACACCCAGGTACCTATTTACTGCTAGGTAAACGGGCAAGTGTAAGGAGACTAACACCCAGATACCTATTTACTGCTAGGTAAACAAAAGCAGCAGTGTAAGGATACACCAGCACCTAGGTACCTATTTACTGATAGGTAAACAGTGACAGCAGTGTTAGGAGACTAACACCCAGGTACCTGTTTACTGCTAGGGCAGCAGTGTAAGGTGACTAACACACCAGGTACCTATTTACTGCTACGTAAACAGGGGCAGCAGGTGTTAGGAGACAAACACCTACGTCTTGCCCGTTACTTGAACTCGTGGTTCTTTGGTTGTGAGTCCATCACTAAACAACGAAGACTCAACTAACAACTGTGTGGCCAGCCGCAGGTGTTCCAGTCATCTTTTACACATGTTATAAACAATGCTGCATCAAGATCACAGTAAACAGGTGATATCACAATATGCAAAGCAACCACTGTGAGAAAAAAACAGTGAAATTCCAATCGCTTTCGTGATTTCTCACATTTTCAAGGAACTGTGATGATGTGAGAAATCACGAAAGCGCTTGGAATTTCACTATTTTTTTCACGCTGGATATTTTTCACATGTTATAAGCAGTGCTTAAAGCCATTCCAAAAATTTAATGTCTCCGGTTTCAACATCTTCAAACAATCTTTGAATTGAACTGCTAAGCCACTGGTGGGCGAAACGTCTTTAGAATTAAGATAACCAGGCTGAGGGACTGACCACCTCAAATACTTTTTCTCAAAGGTTGGTGGACTGGTGACATCACCTTTACCTCACTACTACTACTGTCTGTGTATTTGACTGAAGAAGCCTGATGTGTAGGAGAAACGTTTCATCAATAAAGATGCCCAGGTGTTGCACATGTGTCTTAATCTTCACCCAGGTGTTGCACATGTGTCTTAATCTTCAACTAGGTGTTGCACTTGTGTCTTAATTTAATCTTCACCCAGGTGTGGGCCAATAGGCACAGTGCCTTGCTTCCTGGACCTGGGGATGTTTCTTCGTAGCAGACCCCCTTGATGCTGGTGAGGGGCTCTTGATCCAGGACCCCTCAAGGGAGGTTCCTTGATGCTGGTGAGGGGCTCTTGATCCAGGACCCCTCAAGGGAGGTTCCTTGATGTTGGTGAGGGGCTCTTGATCCAGGACCCCTCAAGGGAGGTTCCTTGACGCTGGTGAGGGGCTCTTGATCCAGGACCCCTCAAGGGAGGTTCCTTGACGCTGGTGAGGGGCTCTTGATCTAGGGAATTGAATCTCTGCTCCAGGTCCCTGAAATGAGTCTGAATACCTTCCACATCCCCCCAGGTGCCGTATAATCCCTATGGGTTTAGCGCTCCCCCATAATTCACAGCGAACCAAGCCGCGGAACGGATGGGGATTGAACTCATGGCGAGAGAGTCTTAAAACCTCAGGCCGGTGCGTTTTAAGACTCGCTCGCCATGGGTTCTAACCCCCACCCGTTCCCTGGTTTGTTGGCAATCGTATTACGACGATTTCGTGAGTGATGGCGAATTCTGGGAGCTCGCCAGGAATGCCTCTACCTGTCGAAGTGTACTGAAGTTAGGTTTTGTGCTAGTTAGGACGGCTTCAGTTTCAGCGATGACCCAAGTTAGTCTGTATTGGTGGTTACTGAAGTGCTGAAACACGGCAGTTTTCTCCTGTCCGTATTTCACTGAACTTCTGTATTTCACAGTGTAAGCTGACTCTCTCTCTCTCTCTCTCTCTCTCTCTCTCTCTCTCTCTCTCTCTCTCTCTCTCTCTCTCTCTCTCTTAACACAGGGTTTGACAAGGTTAGGTTAAGGATCCCTAGCTTTATTGACAAGCTGTTTACAAGTTAAGGATTCCTAACTTTATTGACAAGCTAAGAGCTGTTACCTATATCATCTCTCTTCTCTCTCTCTCTCTCTCTCTCTCTCTCTCTCTCTCTCTCTCTCTCTCTCTCTCTCTCTCTCTCTCTCTCACGCAGATAAGGCTACAGTCTATGCAAGGAGGTTAATATAGCTCTGGTCCCTTATACATCGTGTCAGTGTGACTGGTAATAATGTTGATAGAATTACCAACATTATGTCAGGTCAAAAATACACAGGTGCCACTAATGCGACATTTTATTGTGGCAACGTTTCGCTCTCCAGGAGCTTTACAAAGCTCCTGGAGAGCGAGACGTTGTCTCGATAAAATGTCGCATTAGTTGCACTAGTCTTTTTACCTGATTTGTAAATGGTCCAAGTCGGACCGAAACGTCGTCGGACCGAAACGTCTCTCCCATGTGCGGGATATTTGTGTATTGTTCCAGTCACGGTATTGTGAATTTTTTGTTTTTTATCAATCTGTTTTGTTCTTAAATTATCAATTTTGTCCATCAACGATCTATTTTGTCGTTTAACGATCTATTTTGTCTAACGATCTATTGTGTCGTTTAACGATCTATTTTGTCGTTTAACGATCTATTTTGTCCTTCAACGATCTATTTTGTCCTTGAACGATCTATTTTGTCTAACGATCTATTGTATCGTTTAACGATCTGTTTTGTCCTTTAATGATCTATTTTGTCCTTTAATGATCTATTTTGTCCTTTAACGATCTATTTTGTCTTTTAACGATCTATTTTGTCTTTTAACGATCTATTTTGTTGTTTAACGATCTATTTTGCTTTCATATAAATTATGCTGGCTAAATGCTCGCTTGTGTTCTCTAGTAAGAGTTGTCTCTTATTTCTCTTTTCTTTGGGGAACAAATTCACTGTATCAGGTTTCACTTTACTCTGTCAGTCAGCTGTTGATCAGCTGTTACTACTATCAGTCAGCTGTTGATCAGCTGTTACTACTATCAGTCAGCTGTTACTACGGCAAGTCAGCTGTTGGTCAGCTGGCAGGTGGTGAAGACTTGTGACCTTTGATTCTTCAGTAATTTATTCCCAACCACGAGTTAGGTGTATGGCTCGATACTCTGGGTACGAGAGAGAGAGAGAGAGAGAGAGAGAGAGGAGAGAGAGAGAGAGAGAGAGAGAGAGAGAGAGACTAATATTAACTAGATACCAGTGAAAGATTTACCTGAGGAAATGGGTTAGAGACTCTCGCCTTCTCTTTTCTCTCTCTCTCTCTCTCTCTCTCTCTCTCTCTCTCTCTCTCTCTCTCTCTCTCTCTCTCTCTCTCTCTCTCACAAGCTAAGAGCTGTTACCTACATCAGCTCATTTAAAAGCATTTTTATTGTTATGAAACATACAAGTAGGGAACAGGATGAAGTTGGGGCCATCTGTGGGCCAGTATTTTCATTTGATCATCTGATTATATCTCGTTGACATCATAATGCTGTACGAATGTGTTCCAGACTCGAGTCATCCTGGGAATAAATGATCTCAGATGAAGTGATGTTCTGGAGAAGGGTACAGCCAGAGTGAAGTTGCTGCTGGTTGCCCGTCTTGTGGTATAGAAGCTTGCTTCTCGCTCTCCTCGAAGTGGAGCCAAGTGTGGTACTTTGACAATGTTGGCCTTGTACATAACAGTAAGGCCACCCACGTCCCTCCTGTGTTGAAGGCTCTGCTGAAATGACAAATCTATCCAGGATGGTCCATGCGAGAGATGAGACGTCTTGCTCTGTTCTCTACTCTGTCAAGCAGTCGCAGATGAGATGGGGGGGCAGGCAAACCAAGAAAGTGGAGCATACTCAAGGTGTGAGCGTACTTGTGCCTCATACAGAATCTTGCAACCCCTACTGTCAAGCAGATGCGAGATACGACGAAGTACTGTATGCTTCCTGGCTGCCTTGTTTGCAAGATTTACAACGTGGTTCTTCATGGTCAGCTTGGAATCAAATTTCACCCTAAGGATATCAACTTCTTCCCCAGGTACCAACACCCTCCCATTCATACTTACTACTGCTCCGGCATTACCATCATGGTGCCCACAGACCATCATCATTTGTGTTTTCTCAGGTGCAAATGTTACCTGCCATCGGTTTCCCCAAGCTGATATAGCTCTTAGCTGGTGATTGATGTAGCTTAGAGCAGCTGGCATTTCTTCTCTTGGATAAGTGAATGTCAGAGTACAGTCGTCTGCATATGCATGGGATTCTGGGATGAGATGAAGATGGTCATTGAAGTAGACATTCCATAACAATGGTCCCAGCACACTTCCCTGTGGAACACTTGCCCCTGTAGGATGTCTTGCTGATTTTGTCCCATTGAGAACTACCCTTAGAGATCTACCATGAAGGTAATCACTGAGGAGACATAGTGTAGAGCCTGCAATTACCGGTGCTTGCAGTTTTGCCAAGAGGCCCTGGTGCCACACTCGGTCGAAAGCGCCAGCAATGTCCAGTGCCACCACACAGCTGACTTTGGATTCATCCAGTGACTGGTACCATTTAGTGGAGAGGTTTAACAACAGTTCAGCAGCAGAGTAACCTTTCCTGAAGCCATATTGACGGTCACAAAGTAGTGAGTGGCAGTCAAAAAACTGTCATTTGTCTTGAGATTATTGTCTCAAGGATCTTGCCAGTGATTGACAGGAGTGACACTGGTCTGTAGTTGATGATTTCTGCTCTGATCTTCTTGTTGTGAACAGGGATTACATTTGCCTCTTTCCACAGAGAAGACCATTTACACTGTGCTAGTTGCTTTTTGCTTTTGTGCAACGGGTTGTTGACAATGAATTAAAATACCGAGAAGTTGAAGATTAAGACACAAGTGCAACAGTTGGGTGTCTTAATTGACGAATCGTTTCGCCTACACAGTAGACTTCTTCAGTCAAATACAGAGGCAACAGGCGTAGTAGGGAAATAAAAATGATGTAATCAGTCCATCAACCTTGGAGGAAAAGTATATGAGGTGGTCAGTCCCTCAGCCTGGAGAAGAGTTCAGTTCCATGGAGCTGAACACACAGTCAAGTAATATGACACAGTCATGTAGTATGACAGTCATGTAATATAACACAGTCATGTAACATAACACACAGTCATGTAATATAACACAGTCATGTAATATGACACACAGTCATGTAATATAACACACAGTCATGTACTACGACACACAGTCATGTACTATGACACACAGTCATGTACTACGACACACAGTCATGTACTACGACACACAGTCATGTACTACGACACACAGTCATGTACTATGACACACAGTCATGTACTACGACACACAGTCATGTACTACGACACACAGTCATGTACTACGACACACAGTCATGTACTACGACACACACTCATGTACTACGACACACAGTCATGTACTACGACACACACTCATGTACTACGACACGCACTCATGTACTACGACACGCACTCATGTACTACGGCACGCACTCATGTACTACGACACACTCATGTACTACGACACACACTCATGTACTACGACAAACACTCATGTACTACGACACACTCATGTACTACGACAAACACTCATGTACTACGACACACTCATGTACTACGACACACACTCATGTACTACGACAAACACTCATGTACTACGACACGCACTCAGAGCTACTAACCATCACTGCAATTAAAATTTACATAAACGCACAATTCTTGTTTTGAAGCAGCTAACTGTGCAAGTAAGTGTTAATTTATTTACACAATATAACACTCTAATGTGAGGTGACAGTCATAACAAGTACAAAATGACACAGTCAAATATTACGAAGTATAGAAAAATTAAAGATGGTCAGGTAATGACTTGAAATAACTGTATCTATAGATGGCATTCACATTTAACCCCACCTCTGCTAGGGACAAGATTTAGTCATGATATAGAAAGTATTGGTTTGGAAATAGGGTAGTCGATGAGTGGAACAGTCTGCCTGGTAGGGTAGCTTCAAATTTAGATTAGTGGGTAGTGTGGAACGATATCGTTCCAGACCATGGAACTGAACTCTTCTCCAGGTTGAGGGACTGACCACCTCAAATGCTTTTTTCCCAAGGTTGATGGACTGATCATCTTTATTTCTCTACTACTGTTGCCTCTGTAGTTGACTGAAGAAGTCTACTGTGTAGATGAAACGTTTCATCAATAAAGATACCCAATTGTTGCACATGTGTCTTAATCAGAAGGATGGTCAAGCTCTAGCTCTCCAGTCTGGGTGCCAGAAATCTCATCAACATCGTCACAAACCAGCTTCATGTTGTCTAAATGCGACTCTTTATACTAACCACTACTTAATAATAATATTAATAATAATAATAATAATAATAATAATAATAATAATAATAATAATAATAATCTTTATTTCTACAAGTACATGTACAAGGTATACAGACCATAGCTGACATCAATGACATACTACTGTATATAAAGCCCCTTGTTATGTAGAGTATTTCGGGCAAATTAGGTCAGTTTTGTCTCAGGATGCGACCCACACCAGTCCACTAACACCCATGTACCCATTTTACTGATCGGGAACATAGACAACCGGTGTAAAGAAACACACCCAGTGCTTCTATCCTCGCTGGGAATCAAACCCAGACCCTCGCCGTGTGAAGCGAGAGCTTTAGCCACCAGGCCACGGGGCACCTGTGGTATGACTTTGTTTATATAGGGTGAGAGTTCCACTGTCACCAGGTGTTAGATGGAATTTTTTCCGAGGTGACTCGAGAAGTCAGTGAAGGTCTAGGTCATGCACTCAATGATTCAGTACATGAGTACATGTTAGTGTAGTACACTATGTTATGTTGCGATGTACTGTGATGTGTAGATGTGTTACGAAGTTAACATGGGCCATGTTCCGAAGTTAACATGACCCATGTTACGAAGTTAACTAGGGCTATGTTACGAAGTTAACTAGGGCCATGTTACGAAGTTAACATGACCCATGTTACGAAGTTAACTAGGGCTATGTTACGAAGTTAATATGGGCAATGTTACGAAGTTAACATGGGCCATGTTATGAAGTTAACATGGCAGTAAGGGGACGAGGTTAAAATACCTTGCCACTGGGTAAATGTAAAGTAATTTAAAAATAAGCCACCCTAAGCCTCTATGTTAAGCAAGTGGTCAATACTTTAGGTTTGATTACCAGCAAGAGCAGATAACCTCACCTTTAGAAAAATATACATAAATTATCAATAACAATATATACAGCACAAAACTTGCCTTCAATACGTTTTATATATTACAAAATAGCCATAGAAAAATTCACCTATTCACGACACTGGGTCGCCATGACCTTCCCTTTCCAACCTACAGGTTGAAAAAAAGTATCCTGTACTCGCCACAATTCACACAGGCCCCACATAAATACCAAGACCATCCCCAGTGCTAAGACTAACTTAAGAATCCAAAAAATAAAATCCAAAAAAAGCCTATGACCTAAACATTACCAAAGAAACAGCACACACTGCCTGGCTCCAGTACATCCCAGCTACAATGATCACGTCGAGACTTCACTCCTTAAAAACTCCCACAAATTGATGACACTTATAAAATTATGGAGCACTTTTTTTTCACTATGTACACCTTATTTTATAAATTTCACTTTAATGCAGAAACCTGCGTAATAGGATACTACTATACACAGACGTCTGCTGAAGTATATATAAATCTACTATGTATAAACCCACTAATAGTATATACATATCCTGTGCGACGCTCAGGACGCATATACACTCTCATATTATATGCGTACGACCTCTTTTGTGCCATCTGTCGAGAGGGAGCACAAGCGTCAGTGGTGCCGCCCCACTCCGCGTATGGCGTAGTCTTCCCGTTAACCACTGCTATTTACAGGTCTTTCTTTATTATAGTTACTTATGGTAATGAAGCAGCCGGGTGGCTAATGTATCAATGTATCTTTGTTTATTCCTAAAATTATAAGTTACGTAGACCAGGTGTCTGATGCTCGCCTGCAATGTTGACAGTATAAGTGACTACATAAATTTGGAAGGGTGTTAGAACAGGTGTTATGATTGTTATTTGTGGGATTGGATACCCCGCACTTTGTATCAAAGCTTATATACACAGAGACGTGTATTTGTCTCGGTGTATATACACCAAGAGGTGTATATCTCAGTGTATATACACTGACAGTTTACTGTAATCACTATGCATGACTGGTGGTGAACAGGTGACATGCAGTTACAACTGGAGTCTTATTGACCACCAACGACCAGGTGCGTCATCGCACGACCCAGCCTTATTTCAGTACGTTCATTTTCATACATAATTCCCAACGTAGGTTTCTGAACGTTCCCTGAAATAAAGGTTCTATTGCTGACTTCGTTACAAGTTAGGTTAAGTTAGGTTAAATTAAATTAAGTTACATTAAGTTATAATAAGTTAGATAAAATTAGATTAAGTTAAATCAAGTTAGATTAAGTACAATTAAATTAGATTCAGTTATGTCTGGTTATGACTGGAGTACCTAAGTATTCATTATTATTATTATTATTATTATTATTATTATTATTATTATACCCTGCTGCCTGGTTGATCAGACCCTGATCCACCACGAAGCCTGGTCTCAGACCGGGCCGCGGGGGCGTTGACCCCCGAAGCCCTCTCCAGGTAACTCCAGGTAAACCCTTCGAAAGATAGGATTGGTGTTGGTGAAGGGCTCTTGATTCAAGGTACTGGAGCTATCATCTTCACCTTCATCAGATCGAACCTAATTACCTTCCACTCCCACACCCCATACGGGTTATCGTCCATACCTGGAGTATACCTAGAGAGTGTTCCAGGGGAGTCAACGCTCCAGTGGCCCGGTCTGAGACCAGGCCTCGTGGTGGATCAGCGCCTGATCAACCAGGCGCTGACCGCTCGTAAACCGACGTACGAATCACAGCCTGGCTGCTCAGGTGTTGACTTTGGGTGCCTGTTCAGCACCTTCTTGAAGACAGTCAGGGGTCTATTGGTAATCCCCCTTATGTATGCTGGGAGGCAGTTGAACAGTCTTGGGCCCCTGACACTTATTGTGCTAGTTGGCGCCCCTGCTTTTCGTTGGGGAAATGTTGGATCGTCTGCCGAGTCTTTTGCTTTCGCAGTGAGTAATTTTCGTTTGCAGATCTGCGACTAGTTCCGCTAGGATTTTCCAAGAGTATATAATCACGAATCTTTCTCGCCTGCGTTCCAGGGAGTACAGGTCAAGGGACTTCAACCATTCCCAGTAATTTAGGTGCTTTATTGTACTTATACGTGCAGTGAAAGTTCCCTGAATATTCTCCAGGTCTACAATTTCACCTGCCTTGAAAGGGGCTGTTGGTGTGCAGCAATATTCCAGCCTAGAGGGAACAAGCGAATTGAAGAGAATCGTCATTGGCTTTGCGTCCCTAGTTTTGAAGGTTCTCATTATCCATCCTGTCATTTTCCTAGTAGCTGTGGTAGAGATATTGTTGTGATCTTTGAAAGTGAGATTCTCTGACATTATCACTCCCAGGTCCTTCACATTAGTTTTACGCTCTATTGTTTGGTTGGAATTTGTTTTATACTCCGATACAGTTTTTATTTCCTCGAGTTTTCCATAGCAGAGTAATTGACCTTGGTTAATGTCCGCTTGGAGATTTGCAGTGTCCTCAATGGATGATACTGCCATGCAAATTCTGGTATCACCGCAAATGAGGACACAGTGCTGTGGCTTACAACTGTGTCAGATTTGAGGATGAGAAAAAGAATGGGAGCGAGTACTGTGCCTTGTGGAACAGAGCTTTTCACCGTAGCCGCCTCTGTGTTCTAATTGGTAGGAAGTTATAGATCCATCTACCCACTTTTCCTGTTATTCCTTTATCACGCATTTTGTGCGTTATTAGACCATGATCGTAGTTGTCGAAGACTTTCGCTTACCCTGTGTATACTACATCTGCATTTTGTCTGTCCTCCAGTATATCTAAGACCATGTCATACCGATCCAGTAGTTATGACAGGCGGTAGCAACCTGCTCTAAACCCGTACTGCTCTAGGTTGTGTAACTGATAGGTGGCGATCTTGTCTTAGAACCTTTTCAAAGATTTTTAGATGTTATTGCTATCGATCTGTAATTCTTTGCAATTGCTTTGCTGCCACCTTTGTAGATTATTTTTTTCAAAAATCTAAATAAATTACATTTTATGTACGGGAATTACATTTGATGCGTATGTGTGTGCGTGATCTCCATTACAGTGCAGTGTAGAAGTGTCTAAACACTTTGATGGTCAGTCACGCAGGAGGGCAAGCGTGTGTGTTTGTGTGTGTATGTGTGTGTGTGTATGTGTGTGTGTGTGTGTATGATGTATATACACGAGGAAGCAGGTGGTGACTTGTATGATGCATGGGGGGTACCATCTGTTGCTCCCTCCCTCCCTCCCACACACGACTTCCACTAATTTGAACCTCCAGAATATAACTTTCGTATAATATTCATTCCTCTGAACCTTCCTTGAAACTCTACCCTCAAGTCTTGAGAACTTTTCTTATTCTGGCTTCAGTTGGTGGTTAAAGCTCTCGCTTCACACGCTGAGGGTCCGGATTCAATTCCCGGCGATGGTCGAAACATTGGGTGTGTTTCCTTACACCGGTTGTCTATGTTCCCCATCAGTAAAATGGGTACCTGGGTGTTAGTCGACTGGTGGGGGTCGCATCCTGGGACAAAACTGACTTAATTTTCGGGAAATTCACCTGACCCAGCATTCCCCACCTGACTCCATCCTATATATACGTATCTTTCACCCAGGTAGATCTGTTTGTGACTTGATAAAGCCCACTGCGTGGGCGAAACGTTGACAATAAAGGATCACATTATACTGCTTATGTGTTTATTTTTCCATTGTGTCGGTATTTTATACCATTTATTTCCACTGTATACCTTGTACATGTAGTAAATAAATAACTCGTTCTTCAAATAATTAAAGTTTGGAATTGAGGTAATGAGCTTTGATACAAGAGCCTTCCTTCTATATTATAATCAAGACAACACTTAGTTATCTTACCTCGGTTCACAGGCTTAGAGCTGTTATCTTACCTCGGTTCACAGGCTTAGAGCTGTTATCTTACCTCGGTTCACAGGCTTAGAGCTGTTATCTTACCTCGGTTCACAGGCTTAGAGCTGTTATCTTACCTCGGTTCACAGGCTTAGAGCTGTTATCTTACCTCGGTTCACAGGCTCAGAGCTGTTGTCTTACCTCAGCTCCTTTCAAAGCCATGTCATATCTAAGGTATATTACCACCCCAGGATGCCACCCACACCAGTACCTGGTACCTACTTACTGCTAGGTGAACAGGGACAGCAGGTGTAAGGGAACACGCCCAATATTTCTACCCGTACCGGGGATCGAACCATGGACACTTGGTGTGTGAGGTGAGTGCGCTACCAACCGAACATGACAGAACACGACACCGCTGGTAATAGTGAATAACACCTATGTGCAACACCTGAGTCTCTTTATTTCCAAAACATTTCGCCTGCACAACAGGCATCTTCAGTCGAATACAGAAGAATAGTTTTGGTGTCATCAGTCCGTGAGCCATAGTAGGAGGCGGTCAGTCTTCAAGCAAACAGCTTAGGTACGCGGCCAGACCCTATTTACTAGAGCAGAACTGTGGTTAAGCAGGTGGAGGTATATTATGTACCATCAATAATATGATGTTGCTAACACACTTGTTCACCACTGTTAGTACTAACTCTCCTAACAGACTTGTTCAAACAGCTAGCAGTTTCTTCAACACTGCTTACACTAACCCGTCAGTATTGTCATCTATGGATCGGCTCTCACCACTAACATGTTAGTGTATGTGTATGTAACACTAACACCCACTGACCACTAACATGTTAGTGGTTTAGTGTATGTGTATGTTACACTAACACCCACTGACCACTAACATGTTAGTGAGATAATATACTGCTAAATTGGGAAGACTTAATTGCCTACTTCACCTGGTGTGAACAATCTGGAGGTCAGGATACAACGTTGATAAAACATATGTTACAAGATAGGATGAATTATATTTACTTTGTATTTGCTACTTCCATTGTTTTGTTCCAGCAAACCTGTGTTGATCTTTATGATCTTGAAGAACTGCGCACACACACAGTCTTTATTACAGTCTGTACAACCAAGATGGAATATCCAAGACTTTGGAATTAAATTTGATCAAGAAATTAGGACGTACTTGACCAGCTTTAACACTTCTGTTAAAGTCTGTGAAATTTAGGTGCCAAGCCAAGCTTCAAGAATCATTGAATCCCGTGAACCAGAGGCTTCCTGACTCACCTCATATATATATTTAAAGATCTGTCACTTTTAAATCCTACTGTTATTCTAAGCCAAATAGAAAAGGGACAACTTTTGATCTGCCATTTTTCCACCTAATAGACGATGTTGATGTAGTTGAAGACCAATACAGGAAAAAAACTTCAAACGAGATGGAATCCCTAAGGGAGCTTTAGATTTTTGGCAGCAGTGTCCAAACACAATAATTTTAAAGAACTGTTGAATTATGTCCTAACATGTCTCATCATGCCACCAAGTAACAATACTTGAACGTATTTTTCCTTATGTAACATCTATCAAAACTAAACCCAGAAACAGGATGCAAATTAAAGAATCCGTTCATTCTTAAGTGTCATATGTGCTGCCAAAACTTTAAATGGACTCCAGAAATGCTACAAATGCTGTCAATTTAACAGGTGCATTTCACTAAGTATTTTAAGTTTAAATTTAAAAGTATTTTTGATGATATGTAATCGAATATAATCATAATTTATGCACACTTAATTGTTCGTATGCTAATTCACATAATTCAATCCTTTTATGTCTTTGGCCTAATACTTTTAAAAAGTGGCCATTTATGGCCACTTTAAATTTTGGCCATAAGGTGTTGTGTTCATGTGGCAACACTGGCCTGGCAGGTGTGAGATGTTTAAAGCCTCAGTTACCCTGTAGCAATGAGCGAGTGAGGTTGTGTCGCTGCCTCTCCCAACACTCTTGAGAGAATCATCCACATCTGTGCAATTTAATTCCGTTTAGATTATATTGTGGCATGACTGTGGACGAGGAATGCTCACCTTGTTTCACTGAATTATATTTCCCACCGTAAAGTAATCTTTCATTTTAAAATGAACAGATTATCTTTAGGTTCAACTTGAACAAATTACCTTTTAGTTCAGTTAAGTGAACAAATTATACCGAAAAAAAGGAATCGCTTAAGAAAACGGTGTAAATATTTTTGTCCATGTGAATGTTATACTTGGTGAAGCGGTAAACCCGTCTGGCTCGTCCAAGTGGGATTCACACCACCTGCTGTTCTCACCTTGGTAAGTGTTCACTGCTGTCATAACAAGTGCTCTTGGTCCAAGGAATGGGAGTAACCCTCCCCTTCCACGGATCAGACCCAGGATCCTTCACACATCCAGGATCCTTCACACATCCAGGATCCTTCACACCCCCAGGATCCTTCACACCCCCAGGATCCTTCACACATCCAGGATCCTTCACACCCCCAGGATCCTTCACACATCCAGGATCCTTCACACCCCAGGATCCTTCACACATCCAGGATCCTTCACACATCCAGGATCCTTCACACCCCCAGGATCCTTCACACATCCAGGATCCTTCACACATCCAGGATCCTTCACACCCAGGATCCTTCACACATCCAGGATCCTTCACACCCCCAGGATCCTTCACACATCCAGGATCCTTCACACCCCAGGATCCTTCACACCCCAGGATCCTTCACACATCTAGGATCCTTCACACATCCAGGATCCTTCACACATCCAGGATCCTTCACACCCCCAGGATCCTTCACACATCCAGGATCCTTCACACCCCCAGGATCCTTCACACATCCAGGATCCTTCACACCCCCAGGATCCTTCACACATCCAGGATCCTTCACACCCCCAGGATCCTTCACACATCCAGGATCCTTCACACCCCCAGGATCCTTCACACATCCAGGATCCTTCACACATCCAGGATCCTTCACACCCCCAGGATCCTTCACACATCCAGGATCCTTCACACCCCCAGGATCCTTCACACATCCAGGATCCTTCACACCCCAGGATCCTTCACACATCCAGGATCCTTCACACCCCAGGATCCTTCACACATCCAGGATCCTTCACACCCCAGGATCCTTCACACATCCAGGATCCTTCACACCCCAGGATCCTTCACACATCCAGGATCCTTCACACCCCAGGATCCTTCACACATCCAGGATCCTTCACACATCCAGGATCCTTCACACATCCAGGATCCTTCACACATCCAGGATCCTTCACACATCCAGGATCCTTCACACCCCCAGGATCCTTCACACATCCAGGATCCTTCACACCCCCAGGATCCTTCACACATACAGGATCCTTCACACCCCCAGGATCCTTCACACATCCAGGATCCTTCACACCCCACCCACAAGACTCTCTTTGCTACACTTTTACAAGCGCATTTTTCAGTGTCCGGGTTTCCTCCTTGAGAAGCAAGACTAAATTTCCACTATTTGCTCTGATAACCATTTCATTAAAACGCTTGTCAAAGCTTAGGGACTCGAAGCTTATCCAAGCTTACAGACTGACAGATTCTTAAAGCTTACGCACTATAACACTCCCAAATTCTCCAGGGATATTTAGTTCAGGACAGGTTAGACCTGCCTAGCATGGGCCAGTAATCTATTGGCCCATGCTAAGCAGGTCTAATTCATACCTACGCACACTCATTCTTCTATCTGTCCAACCTATCTTTTTAAAGCTGGGTTGGACAGGTTTTACTCCTAAACAACTCTTATTTCCTAAATCTCTGCTTTTCTGTATTACTAAATCTAAATTTGTCCAACTCTGGATCTATTGCCTTGAGTCCTGTCTTGGTTAGATATTTTCAGTGCCTTATTTATATCCCATGTGTTTATCACAGACCCACGAAATCGTAATAGTGTTACCATGACAGGATTCATAATCATGGTAACGAGGGAGAGGACAAGTGGCTGTAATGAATATCAAATGGAGAGCATAGTATATAAACGTCAGGTTGAGTAAGATTGAATTAGCAGTTGTGGAGAACGTCAACCTCATCACTATTACTAGGTGTGACTTGTAGTAATAGTAGTACCTGTGATGGTAGTAGTAGTAGTAGTAGTACTTGTAGTGGTGGTAGTAGCTATGCAGCAGGAGAAATGCAACTCAGATGTGAGAACATTCTTGTTGGGGACTCGCAGATTAGATATGTCGACAGTTTTAGCAACATGGATAGTAAGAAGATACAAAAGTGTGTATTCCTTGGGCTGGGATGGGGGATATACTTAGCAGGTTATATATGACATGTAATGGGAGGAACCCAATTATCTGCCTCAGTGCTGGAGACAACTATGTTCATAACTGTAGAAGAGAGGAATTGCTAGTCATATTCTATATGTACAGGACATGTTGAAAATTATATAAAATACTATAGCGTTCCAGACCATGGAACTGATCTCTTCTCTTCTCTTTAGTACAAATTTATTGATCACTGGAATTACTTATAATGTATGCAAGAATTAAGATTACAGCACGAGGCTATCCCTCCTTCCCTCACTGCCCTACACAAGTCCTCAGCTGAGTGTGATATATTTCATTACTTTATATATGAAGCTTATCCTGTGCGATTACACTATGAGAAATATAGCTAGCTTGTGTTCCCATAATATACTAACTCTCATATAGAGTAGGTGAGAGACATTCCGCTGGTGTACTAAGTTAAAAAAAAAAAGGACAGCAGGCAGGGCAGGGCTGCACCTGCCCTGCCACCTCCCTTCCTAGTTAACAACTATAGCAACCATGCTGAGTTAGTAATAACAATTAACTGGGCGTCTACATTACAAATTGAATTAACTGTCATTCTAATGGCATTAAAGCTAACTTATGACACTGAGCTTGACTGTTATTATTACTGATTCTGTGTCATCAATAAAAGCTCTTGACTCTCGTATTGACTACATGTTCAGTGGAGAAGCCAGATATAGATATTTAAAAATCGGAGAGAGGAATTAATGTACAATTCCTCTGGATTCCATCAAACACTGAATTTCTCCTGCATGATAAAGATGAAAATTTATCCAAAGAATGTATGATGGAAGAAGGTAGAAGTTGAACATAATCTTGGTACATCTGTCTGGAGTTACATATACTAACAGGAAGTAAATAATGTTTATAGCAGGAATGCTGTTACAAACCTGAGTTGATCAATAACTCGCTATGATAAATAATAAATAATAATCTTTGTCTACAAGTACATGTACAAGGTATACAGACCATAGCTGACATCAATGACATACTACTAGAAAGCCGCTTGTTATGCTGAGCATTTCGGGCAAATTAGGTCAGTTTTGTCCCAGGATGCGACCCACACCAGTCCGCTAACACCCAGGTACCTATTTTACTGCTAGGTGAACAGGGACATCAGGTGTTTTATGGAAACACGTCCTAATGTTTTCCAGCCGTACCAGAGGGATCGATCCCCGGACCTCAGTGTGTGAGCGATCGAGCTACGGGACACCGCATGAACGAAGATAAGTATATATACGGTGCCAGATCAACCAGGCTGTGATGAATATATGGGCCAGCGGGCCATCAACAGCAACAGCCTGGTTGACCAAGTAAGAACCAGAAGAGCCTGGCCCATAGCCGGGCTCCAAGAGTAGAAACAACTCTCCGAACTCCTCAAAGGTACGGAGGAACCTGCCTTGATGCCGGTGAAGGGCTCTTGATCTAGGGAATTGGATTCATCCTCCCCGTGGATCAAGCCTAAATACCTCCCATAACCTGGGTGCTGTATAACCCCTACGGATTTAACTCTTCCACCTGATTAAAATAAAAGAAATGTGGAGCTGTTTGCAATGTAAACACACAGACTTAGGGTCAGGCTTAGTTACAAGTACTTCTGACAGTCTGAAATACACAGACTGACTGATACAGTAGCCAGGCTTAGTCTTGGTTACAAGTACTTCTGACAGTCTGAAATACACAGACTGACTGATACAGTAGCCAGGCTTAGTCTTGGTTACAAGTACTTCTGGCAGTCTGAAATACACAGACTGACTGATACAGTAGCCAGGCTTAGTCTTGGTTACAAGTACTTCTGACAGTCTGAAATACACAGACTGACTGATACAGTAGCCAGGCTTAGTCTTGGTTACAAGTACTTCTGACAGTCTGAAATACACAGACTGACTGATACAGTAGCCAGGCTTAGTCTTGGTTACAAGTACTTCTGACAGTCTGAAATACACAGACTGACTGATACAGTAGCCAGGCTTAGTCTTGGTTACAAGTACTTCTGACAGTCTGAAATACACAGACTGACTGATACAGTAGCCAGGCTTAGTCTTGGTTACAAGTACTTCTGACAGTCTGAAATACACAGACTGACTGATACAGTAGCCAGGCTTAGTCTTGGTTACAAGTACTTCTGACAGTCTGAAATACACAGACTGACTGATACAGTAGCCAGGCTTAGTCTTGGTTACAAGTACTTCTGACAGTCTGAAATACACAGACTGACTGATACAGTAGCCAGGCTTAGTCTTGGTTACAAGTACTTCTGACAGTCTGAAATACACAGACTGACTGATACAGTAGCCAGGCTTAGTCTTGGTTACAAGTACTTCTGACAGTCTGAAATACACAGACTGACTGATACAGTAGCCAGGCTTAGTCTTGGTTACAAGTACTTCTGACAGTCTGAAATACACAGACTGACTGATACAGTAGCCAGGCTTAGTCTTGGTTACAAGTACTTCTGGCAGTCTGAAATACACAGACTGACTGATACAGTAGCCAGGCTTAGTCTTGGTTACAAGTACTTCTGACAGTCTGAAATACACAGACTGACTGATACAGTAGCCAGGCTTAGTCTTGGTTACAAGTACTTCTGACAGTCTGAAATACACAGACTGACTGATACAGTAGCCAGGCTTAGTCTTGGTTACAAGTACTTCTGGCAGTCTGAAATACACAGACTGACTGATACAGTAGCCAGCTTAGTCTTGGTTACAGTACTTCTGAGACAGTCTGAAATACACAGACTGACTGATACAGTAGCCAGGCTTAGTCTTGGTTACAAGTACTTCTGACAGTCTGAAATACACAGACTGACTGATACAGTAGCCAGGCTTAGTCTTGGTTACAAGTACTTCTGATAGTCTGAAATACACAGACTGACTGATACAGTAGCCAGGCTTAGGCTTGGTTACAAGTACTTCTGGCAGTCTGACAGACACACAAATGATCAAACTAAATACAAAGTATGTGGCCAACCCTATAGTCACTATCTTGATCACTGTGCTTAATTGTCACTTATTGAGGAATTAGAGATAATATTTATGTGATAGTCAGGAATATATGTAGTACCAGTATATAAGAAAATTCCCAATTTGTTTAGCAATAAGACAATGTAGTTAAACCCAGAGCCTTGTTAATTCTTTGAGCTAGTTCAGCATTGTGATTCTGTGTTTGCTACACCACATGGGGATAGAGTGTCTACTATTTTATATTATATTACATTTGGAACGACAACTGAGTGGGAGCATCAGTGTTCATTCTGGAACCAGAGGTCAGCCATTCCTATGAATCATAAGATGTCACAGCACTCAAGACAGTTTATTGTTAGCATTTGAAGACAGCAGTGTTGCTACACTATTCTGTATGATAGTTACATTAGTGGGAACACCAGCAGTGTGTGCTACACTATTCTATATGATATTACATTGATAGCTGGGAACACCAGCAGTTTTGCACACATTCTTGAGTTCATTGTGGGAACAGCAGTGTTGCTCACTTTCTATATGATAGTTACATTGTGGGAACACCAGCAGTGTTGCTACACTATTCTATATGATAGTTACATTGTGGGAACACCAGCAGTGTTGCTACACTATTCTATATGATAGTTACATTGTGGGAACACCAGCAGTGTTGCTACACTATTCTATATGATAGTTACATTGTGGGAACACCAGCAGTGTTGCTACACTTTCTATATGATAGTTACATTGTGGGAACACCAGCAGTGTTGCTACACTTTCTATATGATAGTTACATTGTGGGAACACCAGCAGTGTTGCTACACTGTTCTATATGATAGTTACATTGTGGGAACACCAGCAGTGTTGCTACACTAGTTCTATATGATAGTTACATTGTGGGAACACCACAGTGTTGCTACACTATTCTATATGATAGTTACATTGTGGGAACACCAGCAGTGTTGCTACACTATTCTATATGATAGTTACATTGTGGGAACACCAGCAGTGTTGCTACACTGTTCTATATGATAGTTACATTGTGGGAACACCAGCAGTGTTGCTACACTATTCTATATGATAGTTACATTGTGGGAACACCAGAGTGTTGCTACACTTTCATATGATAGTTACATTGTGGGAACACAGCAGTGTTGCTACACTGTTCATATGATAGTTCATTGTGGCACCGAGTGTGACACTTCATATGTAGTTAAGTGGGAAACCAGTAGTGTGCTACTGTTCTTAGTAGTTACTTGTGGGAACCCAGCAGTGTCACCTGTTCTATAGATAGTTACTTGTGGGAACAAGTGTTCTACTGGTTCTAGTATGATAGTTACATTGTGGGAACACCAGCTAGTGTTGCACACGGGATTCGTATTATGATAGTTCATTGTAGGAGCTGGAGACCAGTAGTGTGCTAGACTTCAGTTGTCATGAGTGGATAGTATGTCATGAGTGGGAACATAGGCAGTGAGGGGGCTCATATCAGTGCGGGAATTATGTGTCTAGCCATAGGTCGCTGAGGAGACTTCAGTAGTGTCAGCCTGAGCTGGGAGACTTCAGTAGTGTCAGCCTGAGCTGGGAGACTTCAGTAGTGTCAGCCTGAGCTGGAGACTTCAGTAGTGTCAGCCTGAGCTGGGAGACTTCAGTAGTGTCAGCCTGCGGGAGATCGTAGTGTCAGCCTGAGCTGGGAGACTTCAGTAGTGTCAGCCTGAGCTGGGGACTTCAGTAGTGTCAGCCTGAGCTGGGAGACTTCAGTAGTGTCAGCCTGAGCTGGGAGACTTCAGTAGTGTCAGCCTGAGCTGGGAGACTTCAGTAGTGTCAGCCTGAGCTGGGAGACTTCAGTAGTGTCAGCCTGAGCTGGGAGACTTCAGTAGTGTCAGCCTGAGCTGGGAGACTTCAGTAGTGTCAGCCTGAGCTGGGAGACTTCAGTAGTGTCAGCCTGAGCTGGGAGACTTCAGTAGTGTCAGCCTGAGCTGGGAGACTTCAGTAGTGTCAGCCTGAGCTGGGAGACTTCAGTAGTGTCAGCCTGAGCTGGGAGACTTCAGTAGTGTCAGCCTGAGCTGGGAGACTTCAGTAGTGTCAGCCTGAGCTGGGAGACTTCAGTAGTGCGCCTGAGCTGGGGACTTCAGTAGTGTCAGCCTGAGCTGGGACTCAGTAGTGTCAGCCTGAGCTGGGAGACTTCAGTAGTGTCAGCCTGAGCTGGGAGACTTCAGTAGTGTCAGCCTGAGCTGGGAGACTTCAGTAGTGTCAGCCTGAGCTGGGAGACTTCAGTAGTGTCAGCCTGAGCTGGGAGACTTCAGTAGTGTCAGCCTGAGCTGGGAGACTTCAGTAGTGTCAGCCTGAGCTGGGAGACTTCAGTAGTGTCAGCCTGAGCTGGGAGACTTCAGTAGTGTCAGCCTGAGCTGGGAGACTTCAGTAGTGTCAGCCTGAGCTAGTAAACTTCAGTAGTGTCAGCCTGAGCTAGTAAACTTCAGTAGGACAATCAGAACATCAAGTATTCCATTAAAGGTTCATCAGCTACGACATCAGCAGAACTGCAGTTACCATCACATGACAATTACATCTCTCAGCGTGACCTCTCACACGCACAGCAGAAAAGGAATTCTAATAAAGATATCTCTATAGTCCCCCAGAGAGAGAGAGAGAGAGAGAGAGAGAGAGAGAGGTGAGAGAGGAATATAGTAAACAAGACACTCATCAGAATGCAATCCAGCATTAGTTAAAAACTTATGGTGTTCAACTCTCTCCTGGAGAGCGGTGCTCTAGTTTGATATAGCTGTGTCCGTGTACGTTGCTTTAATGTTTGATATAGCTGTGTCGTGTACGTTGCTTTAATGTTTGATATAGCTGTGTCCGTGTACGTTGCTTTAATGTTTGATATAGCTGTGTCGTGTACGTTGCTTTAATGTTTGATATAGCTGTGCCCGTGTACGTTGCTTTAATGTTTGATATAGCTGTGCCCGTGTACGTTGCTTTAATGTTTGATATAGCTGTGCCCGTGTACGTTGCTTTAATGTTTGATATAGCTGTGCCCGTGTACGTTGCTTTAATGTTTGATATATGTGACCGTGTACGTTGCTTTAATGTTTGATATATGTGACCGTGTACGTTGCTTTAAGGTGTGTGTACATTACACCTGCTGCCCCTGTTCACCTACCAGTAAGTAGGTACCTGGGTGTTACTTACACCTGCTGTCTCTGTTCACCTGCAGTAATAGGCGCAGCCCTAATGGTATGGTGTGGGCGGCATCCTGGGAAGAGGACTTAGGAACCATAAGGATAATAAACCACTCTGGCTCTCCTGGGTTATCTTGGGTTATCCTTGATTATCTTGGGTTATCCTTGATTATCTTGGGTTATCCTTGATTATCTTGGGTTATCCTTGATTATCTTGGGTTAACCTTGATTATCTTGGGTTAACCTTGATTATCTTGGGTTAACCTTGATTATCTTGGGTTAACCTTGATTATCTTGGGTTATCCTTGATTATCTTGGGTTATCCTTGATTATCTTGGGTTATCCTTGATTATCTTGGGTTATCCTTGATTATCTTGGGTTATCCTTGATTATCTTGGGTTATCCTTGATTATCTTGGATTATCCTGGATTATCTTGGGTTATCCTGGATTATCTTGGGTTATCCTTGATTATCTTGGGTTATCCTTGATTATCTTGGGTTATCCTGATTATCTTGGGTTATCCTTGATTATCTTGGGTTATCCTTGATTATCCTGGGTTATCTTGGGTTATCTTGGGTTATCCTGGATTATCTTGGGTTATCCTGGATTATCTTGGGTTATCCTGGATTATCTTGGGTTATCCTGGATTATCTTGGGTTATCCTGGATTATCTTGGGTTATCCTGGATTATCTTGGGTTATCCTGGATTATCTTGGGTTATCCTGGGATTATCTTGGGTTATCCTGGATTATCTTGGGTTATCCTGGGATTATCTTGGGTTATCCTGGATTATCTTGGGTTATCCTGGGTTATCCTGGATTATCTTGGGTTATCCGGGGATTATCTTGGGTTATCCTGGGATTATCTTGGGTTATCCTGGATTATCTTGGGTTATCCTGGGATTATCTTGGGTTATCCTGGATTATCTTGGGTTATCCTGGGATTATCTTGGGTTATCCTGGGATTATCTTGGGTTATCCTGGGATTATCTTGGGTTATCCTGGGATTATCTTGGGTTATCCTGGGATTATCTTGGGTTATCCTGGATTATCTTGGGTTATCCTGGGATTATCTTGGGTTATCCTGGATTATCTTGGGTTATCCTGGGATTATCTTAGGTTATCCTGGATTATTCTAGGTTATCCTGGGATGTCTTGGGTTATCCTGGGTTAATAGACTTAAGGTGTTCACAAAAGTTCTTGCAAAAGCCACTGTAATCTGTGTTTCCCTTTAATATTTATATGTTTTATAAACATTGATAAACTTATGCACACTAATAAACATTGATACACATTGATAAACATTAGTTTAATTAAAGTGTTTATAAGTTTAATGTGAGAAACCCTTTATGGAAATAAGACAGACAGTCCTCGATGACGCACTGACTTGCTTGGGTTATCCTGGGTGGCTAACCCTCCGGGGTTAAAAATCCGAAGAAATCTTATCTTATTAAGGTATCTTGATGTTGGCGAAGGTATCTTGATGTTGGCGAAGGTATCTTGATGTTGGCGAAGGTATCTTGATGTTGGCGAAGGTATCTTGATGTTGGCGAAGGTATCTTGATGTTGGCGAAGGTATCTTGATGTTGGCGAAGGTATCTTGATGTTGGCGAAGGTATCTTGATGTTGGCGAAGGTATCTTGATGTTGGCGAAGGTATCTTGATGTTGGCGAAGGGCCCTTGATGTTGGCGAAGGGCCCTTGATGTTGGCGAAGGGCCCTTGATGTTGGCGAAGGGCCCTTGATGTTGGCGAAGGGCCCTTGATGTTGGCGAAGGGCCCTTGATGTTGGCGAAGGGCCCTTGATGTTGGAAGGCCTTGATGTTGCGAAGGGCCCTTGATGTTGGCGAAGGGCCCTTGATGTTGGCGAAGGGCCCTTGATGTTGGCGAAGGGCCCTTGATGTTGCAGGGCTCTTTATGTTGAAAAAAAGGTCTTGATGTGGTGAAGGGCTCTTGATGCTTGTGGAAAGGCTTTTTATGTTGGGGAAAATATCTTGATATTGATGAAGGGCTCTTGATGTTTGGTGAACATATTTTATGTTGGCGAAGGCTTTGATTTTGATGAAATTATCTTGATGTTTGTTGAAGGGATCTTGATGTTTGTTGAAGGGCTCTTGATTTTTGTTGAAGGTATCATGAGGTTTGTTGAAGGGCTCTTGATGTGTGGTGGAAGATGAGACACGAGAGGTAGTAGTGTGGTATATACCTTTGATGAGTTTCGAGAGACTTTCTACTCTCGGAGCCCGGCCATGGGCCAGGCTCATCTGGTGCTAGCCTGGTCAACCAGGCTGTTGCTGCTGGAGGCACGCTGCCCCACATATCCCTCACAGCCTGGTTGATCTAGTACCTGGTGAAGATACTTGTCCAGTTTCCTCGTGAAGACTTCTACACTTGTCCCAGCAGTGTTTCTGATATCTTCTGGTTAGATGTTGAATAGTCTGGCACCACGAATGTTGATACAATGTTCTCTTAATGTGCCCACCGCATCCCTGCTTTATACTGGGTTTATCTTGCACTTCTTCCCATATCTCTCGCTCTAGTATACTCAATTGTGGTTGCAGGGGTCGATTCATAGCTCCTGGCCCCGCTTCACTGGCCGCTACTAGATCCACTCTCTGCTTCATGAGTATGTTGTTATGGCAGAGTGCAGATTTGAGACCAGGCTTTTAAGCACCTTCCAGGTATATATCATGAATCTCTCCTCCGCTCCGGTGAGTACATGTTTAAGACTTTAAGGAGATCCCAGTAATTTAATATTGGCTCTATGCTGGCCGTAAACGATCTCTGTATTTGTTCCAGCTCTGATATTTCTTCTGCCCTGAACGGGGCCGTCAGCACTGAAAAATATTCCAAATGAGGGAGCACTCAGCACTAGCTATTTAAAAAGTGTCACCATTGGCACTATGTATTTCCCTTGTTTTGAAGGTTCTCAGTACCCACCCCGTTGTCCTCCTGGCTGTCGTGATCTTTGTCTTATTGTGGTCTTTAAAAGAAAGGTCAGCTGACATAATTATTCCCTGGTCTTTTTACGTGTTCATTTCGTACTATTTGGTAACCCTCTTGAGTTTTGTATATAGTGTTCCTTTTGAGTTCTTCATTCTTTCCATATCTAAGCAGCTGGAACTTATCACCACTGAACGTCATATTCTCTACTGCACACTGGAAAACCCTTCTTATATCTACTTGTAATTTTTCAATGTCTTCTACCGGAGTGACTTTCATGCTTATTTTAGTGTCATCTACAAATGAGTTTATATCTATGTCTGCTATGAGGATTAGAAACAGCAGAGGTGCCAGGACAGTGCCTTGGGGCACTGAGCTTTGTACCTCACTGATGCTGGATTTTGCTCTGTTTACTACTGCTCTTTGTGTTCTGCGTTTGGAAAATGAGACACAAGAGAGGCAGTAGTGTGGTGCAAGATGAGACACAGAAACATCTGGTGTTCTCACCAGGGCGATGGTCCCTCTGCCACGTCTGCCAACCCTCCCGCACCACAACACACATACATACACACGTGTGTAATAGAACTGCAAAAATAAAATTGAGAGAAATGTTGAAAACTCTTGTGTATTGTTCCAGTCACAATACCGTGACTGGAACAATACACAAATAACCAGTACATAGGAGAGGGAAACTTGTGACGACGTTTCGGTCTAACTTGGACCATTAACAAGTTACAGTAACACATCTCGCCTATGTATACACTGGTTCCATCACCCTGGTGTGTGAGTGTGACTTTGTAAATGGTCCAAATCGGACCGAAACGTCGTCACAAGATCCTCTCTTCTGTGTTCGGTTTATTTGTGTATTGTTTTGATATTCATGAGTTTAGTGAACCCAAGTTTGTACCAGAAATGACACAGTGTAAGTTACAGTCCTGTATTACACTAATTTTTGTTCCAATACTTTCGTTTATAACTTCATAATGACATATATATATATATATAGTGACATGTATATATATATATATATAGTGACATGTATATATATATATATATATATATAGTGACAGCTGGGAGGGACAATTCTCAGCTGTTGTATCTGAGCTCCTCTGCAAAGACAGTGATTATGTATGAGTGTGGTGATAGTGTTGAATGATGATGAAAGTATTTTCTTTTGGGGATTTTCTTTCTTTTTTGGGTCACCCTGCCTCGGTGGGAGACGGCCGACTTGTTGAAAAAAAAAAAAAAAAAAAAAATGTAAAGCGGTAAACCAGTGTGGATGAGTGATAGGAAGGATAGTAGTGTGGATGGTGAGGAAGGATAGTAGTGTGGATGGTGAGGAAGGGCTGGGCTGGTGACTAGTATATCTGTACTCTTGTTATTCTCACTGGTCCTGTAACTTGTTCAAAAAAATGTTACGTAACATTAACGTGTGTTACTTTGCAGATGAGACGTTCCCTGCTACACGCTGGCTACTCTCCCGGTAACACCCGGTAAGTCACACCCGGTAACACCTGTAAGTCACTTCCAGTAACACCTGGTAGTCACTCCAGTAACCCCGGTAAGTCACTCTCCCAGTAACACCCGTAAGTCACTTCCGGTAACACCGTAAGTCACCCGGTAACACCTGTAAGTCACTCTCCCAGTAACACCCGGTAAGTCACTCTCCAGTAACACCGGTAAGTCACACCGGTAACACCGGGAGTCACTCTCCCAGTAACACCCGGTAAGTCACTCTCCGGTAACACCCGGTAAGTCACACCCGGTAACACCTGGTAAGTCACTCTCCCAGTAACACCTGGTAAGTCACTCTCCCGGTAACACCTGGTAAGTCACTCTCCCAGTAACACCCGGTAAGTCACTCTCCCGGTAACACCCGGTAAGTCACACCCGGTAACACCTGGTAAGTCACTCTCCCAGTAACACCCGGTAAGTCACTCTCCCAGTAACACCCGGTAAGTCACTCTCCCAGTAACACCTGGTAAGTCACTCTCCCGGTAACACCTGGTAAGTCACTCTCCCAGTAACACCTGGTAAGTCACTCTCCCAGTAACACCCGGTAAGTCACTCTCCCAGTAACACCCGGTAAGTCACTCTCCCAGTAACACCTGGTAAGTCACTCTCCCGGTAACACCTGGTAAGTCACTCTCCCAGTAACACCCGGTAAGTCACTCTCCCAGTAACACCCGGTAAGTCACTCTCCCAGTAACACCCGGTAAGTCACTCTCCCAGTAACACCCGGTAAGTCACTCTCCCAGTAACACCCGGTAAGTCACTCTCCCAGTAACACCTGGTAAGTCACTCTCCCAGTAACACCCGGTAAGTCACTCTCCCAGTAACACCCGGTAAATCACTCTCCCAGTAACACCCGGTAAGTCACTCTCCCAGTAACACCCGGTAAGTCACTCTCCCAGTAACACCCGGTAAGTCACTCTCCCAGTAACACCCGGTAAGTCACTCTCCCAGTAACACCCGGTAAGTCACTCTCCCAGTAACACCAGGTAAGTCACTCTCCCAGTAACACCAGGTAAGTCACTCTCCCAGTAACACCAGGTAAGTCACTCTCCCAGTAACACCCGGTAAATCACTCTCCCGGAAAGGATAGATTCAGAGGTGTCGTTGTTTGCAGACGATGTGAAGCTAATACGAAGAATTCAAGTGGGTGAGGATCAGGTAGGACTATAAAGGAATATGGACAGACTACAAGCCTGGTCCAGCAACTGGCCTCTGGAGTTTAACCCCACCAAATGCAAGGTCGTGAAGATTGGGGAAGATCAAGGAAGACCGCAGACAGAGTACAGGCTAGGGGACCAAAGACTGCAAACCTCACTCAAGGAAACTGATCTTGGGGTGAGTATAATACCGAGCATATCAACCAAATAGCTGCTGCAGCATATGGGCTCCTGGCAAACCTAAGAATAGCGTTTCGACACCTGAGTAAGGAATCATTCAAGACTGTACACCGTGTGCATCAGCCCTAGAGTGGAGTACGCAGCACCGGTATGGAACCCACACCTGGTCAAGTACGTCAAGAAATTAGAGAAAGTGCAAAGGTTCAAAGGTTTTCATCAAGACTAGTCCCAGAGCTAAGGAGTTTGTCCTACGAGGAAAGGTTAAGCGAAATCGACCTGACGACACTGAAGGACAAAAGGGATAGGGAAGACATGATAACGACATATTAAATACTGAGAGGAATTGACAAAGTGGATAGGGACAGGATGTTCCAGAGATGGGACACAGCAACAAAGGGTCACAATTGGAATCTGAAAACTCAGATGACTCACATGGATGTTAGGAAGTATTTGTTCAGTCATAAAGTCAGGAAGTGGAATAATCTGGAGAGTATGGTAGTGGAGGCAGCGTCTATACATAGCTTTAAGAAGAGATACGAAAAAGCTCTTGGAGCAGGGAGAGAGTGGACCTAGTGTGTACTCACCTATTTGTGGTTGCAGGGGTCGATTCATAGCTCCTGGCCCCGCCTCTTCACTGATTGCTACTAGGTCCTCTCTCTCCCTGCTCCATGAGCTTTATCAAACCTCGTCTTAAAACTATGTATGGTTCCTGCCTCCACTATGTCGCTTTCTAGGCTATTCCACTTCCTGTCAACTCTATGACTGAAGAAATACTTCCTAACATCCCTTTGACTCATAGGAATCTTCAACTTCCAATTGTGACCCCTTGTTTCTGTGTCCCCTCTCTGGAACATCTTGTCTCTGTCCACCCTATCTATTCCTCACAGTATTTTGTATGTCGTTATCATGTCTCCCCTAACCCTCCTGTCCTCTAGTGTCGTCAGGCCTATTTCCCTTAACCTTTCTTCGTAGCTCTGGGACTAGTCTTGTTGCAAACCTTTGCACTTTCTCTAATTTCTTGATGTGCTTGACCAGGTGTGGGTTCCAAACTGGTGCTGCATACTCCAGTATGGGCCTGACGTATATGGTGTACAGAGTCTTGAATGATTCCTTAGTGAGGTATTGGAACGCTATTCTTAGGTTTGCCAGCCGCCCGTATGCTGCAGCAGTTATCTGATTGATGTGTGCCTCAGATGTGCTCGGTATTATACTCACCCCAAGATCTTTTTCCTTGAGTGAGGTTTGCAGTCTTTGGCCACCTAGACTATACTCTGTCTGCGGTCTTCTTTGCCCTTCCCCGATCTTCATGACTTTACATTTGGCAGGGTTAAATTCAAGGAGCCAGTTACTGGACCAGGCTTGTAGCCTGTCCAGGTGTCTTTGTAGTCCTGCCTGATCCTCGACTGATTTAATTCTTCTCATTAACTTCACATCATCTGCAAACATAAGAACATAAGAATGGAGGAACACTGCAGAAGGCCTACTGGCCCATACAAGGCAAGTCCTTATCAAAACCACCACTACCTAAGAATTTACTCCTGTACTCACGACACTAATCAAACCCAGCCCCTCCCACTCATATATTTGTCCAATCTCTTTTTAAAGCCACCCAAGGTCCTAGCCTCTATCACCCTACTCGGAAGATTGTTCCACGCATCTACAACTCTGTTCGAAAACCAGTACTTGCCTATGTCCTTTCTAAATCTAAATTTATCCAATTTAAATCCGTTATTTCTCGTTCTTACTTGGTTCGATATCCTCAGTATTTTATTAATATCTCCTTTGTTTATGCCCATCATCCACTTGTACACCTCGATGATATCTCCCCTCATTCTACGTCTCTCCAGAGAGTGGAGATTCAATGCTCTAAGTCTATCTTCATACGGGAGATTTCTTATACTGTAAATCATTTTAGTCATTCTTCTTTGTATGTTCTCCAATGAATCTATATCCATCCTGTAGTAAGGAGACCAAAACTGAGCTGCATAATCCAAATGAGGTCTCACTAGTGATGTATAGAGCTGTAAAATAACTTTTGGACTTCTGTTGCTTATACTTCTTGAAATAAATCCTAGTAATCTGTTAGCCTTATTGCGCACACTTAGGCACTGTTGTCTTGGCTTTAGATTTCTGCTTACCATGACTCCCAAGTCTTTTTCACATTCTGTATGATCAAGCTCAACTTCACCTAGTTTATAAATTCGAGGGATATTTTCATTACCAACGACAAGCACCTTACACTTGTCCACATTGAACTTCATCTTCCACTTTTCAGACCAAGACATTAATTTATCCAAATCCTCCTGGAGTTCACTGTTATCCTCCTCAGAATGAATTATACGGCCTATTTTTGTATCATCAGCAAATTTACTCATGTCACTTGCAATTCCTTCATCAAGGTCATTAATGTAAATTATGAACAACAATGGGCCCAAAACTGATCCTTGTGGAACGCCACTAGTGACAAATCCCCATTCAGATTTGACCCCATTAATGGAAACTCTCTGCTTTCTATTGGTAAGCCATGCCTCTATCCATGCTAGAACTTTACCTCCTATACCATGAGCTGCCACCTTTCTTAAGAGTCTCTTGTGAGGTACTCTATCGAAGGCCTTACTGAAATCCAAGTAAACTATATCATATTCTTTATCACTGTCTACTGCCTCAAATGTTTTATTGAAAAACGTCAGTAAATTTGTCAGGCAGGAACGACCTCTCGTAAACCCATGCTGAGATTCATTAATCAAATTATGTTCTTCAAGGTGACTTCTGAGTCTATCCCTTCCGTTATGTCATTCACATATATCAAAAACAGTACAGGTCCTAGGACTGACCCTTGTGGAACCCCACTCGTCACAGGTGCCCACTCTGACACCTCGTCACGTACCATGACTCGTTGTTGCCTCCCTGTCATATATTCTCTAATCCATTGCAGTGCCTTTCCTGTTACGTGTGCCTGATCCTCTAGCTTTTGCATTAACCTCTTGTGAGGAACTGTGTCGAACGCCTTCTTGCAGTCCAAGAAAATGCAGTCTATCCACCCCTCTCTCTCGTGTCTTACTTCTGTTACCTTGTCATAAAACTACAGTAGGTTTGTGACACAGGATTTTCCTTCCCTGAAACCGTGCTGGTTGTCGTTTATAAGCTTGTGTCTTTCTAGGTGCTCCACCACTCTCCTCCTGATGATCTTCTCCATGACTTTGCATACTATACACGTCAGTGACACAGGTCTGTAGTTTAATGCCTCGTGTCTGTCTCCTTTCTTAAAAATTGGGACTACATTTGCCATCTTCCACGCCTCAGGTAGTTGCCCAGTTTCAATGGATGTGTTGAAGATTTGTGTTAGTGGCACACACAACATCTCTACTCCCTCTCAGTTGAGGATGTTGTTAGGGCTTTAAACTAGGATTAGTTAGAGGTATGGGTTTAGGAATGGTGAATAATGAGGGTCAAAATATTGATTCAGGCTTTGACATCATAAATCAGGTGCTTCGGCTCCTTCAGTGCCCTAGTGATGGACCAGGTGCTTCGGCTCCTTCAGTGCCCTGGTGATGGACCGGGTGCTTCGGCTCCTTCAGTGCCCTAGTGATGGACCAGGTGCTTCGGCTCCTTCAGTGCCATGGTGATGGACCGGGTGTTTCGGCTCCTTCAGTGCCATGGTGATGGACCGGGTGTTTCGGCTCCTTCAGTGCCCTGGTGATGGACCGGGTGTTTCGGCTCCTTCAGTGCCCTGGTGATGGACCGGGTGCTTCAGCTCCTTCAGTTCGCACTTTGGTAGTGCCCTGATTACCGGAACTTGTTCCATGGATGGAGTACAAGTTGGGTTGGAAATGTGTTTATGTTTGTGAGATTGGTTTATGGTTTGAGGGGGACCTGCCTAGTGTGGGCCGGTTGGCCTGCTGCAGTGTTACTTCCTTCTGTAATCTTATGAGAGAGGGGTTAGATTTGAGCGGGACTTGGAGGGTTGTGAAGGTTGCTTGGGTGCCGCTGGGGATGGGATGGGCAAATATTTTTGTTGGTGGGTTGGTTTTGACATGGACCTGCCTAGTATGGGCCAGTAGGCCTGTTGCAGTGTTCCTCCTTTCTTATGTTCTTATGAAATGTTGTCAGGTCCCACCGCTTTTGAGGTATCGAGTTCACATAGCAGCTTCTTCACCTCCTCCTCGGTTGTGTGTATTTCATCCAGCACTTGTTGGTATACCTCCCTATTCTGAATTCCTGGAGTCCTTCCTGTCTCCTCTGTAAATACTTCTTTAAAGTGTGTGTGTACACACATAATTGTGGTTGCAGGGGTCGAGTCATAGCTCCTGGCTCGTGTGTGTGTGCGTGCTTGCGTGCTTGCTTGCCTGCGCGTGCGCGCTACGTAGGGTACGTGCGTTCAGCCAGGCGTGGCGAGGACAGTACAGTACAACCCAAGGCGGTGTTTACCACCTGTGGCAAACACACACACGCACCTAGTAGCGACCAGTGAAGAGGCTGGGCCAGGAGCTGTGAATCGACCCCTGCAAACACATATAGGTGAGTACAGTCTGATATTACATCCACCACCTGCCATCACTGACAGTCTTCCCATATATATATATATATATATATATATATATATATATATATATATATATATATATATATATATATATATTATAATATATAGTGTAACACAAGTCACGGAAGACTGGTAATTAGAGATGACTTTACAAGGACATGAGAGGAAGACATGAGAGGACATGAGAGGCGGCTCCTCGTTGAAATAATTCCAGTACTCCAGTCTAGAACTGATGGAGGTGAGAACAGCATGTGGAGGGAGGGTGGAGTGGTAGATAGGTGATGGAATGTGAGTACTCCAGGTAGGAAAGAGGGGAGGGAGGAGCTGGGCGAGGATGTGGGCGGGAGGGTGGGAGTGGTTGGGAGGATGTGGCTGTGGATGCTTTGGTGGATGCTAGGGCTGGAGGATGCTGGGCTTGGAGGATGCTGGGCTTGGAGGATGCTGGGCTTGGAGGATGCTGGGCTTGGAGGATGCTGGGCTTGGAGGATGCTGGGCTTGGAGGATGCTGGGCTTGGAGGATGCTGGGCTTGGAGGATGCTGGGCTTGGAGGATGCTGGGCTTGGAGGATGCTGGGCTTGGAGGATGCTGGGCTTGGAGGATGCTGGGCTTGGAGGATGCTGGGCTTGGAGGATGCTGGGCTTGGAGGATGCTGGGCTTGGAGGATGCTGGGCTTGGAGGATGCTGGGCTTGGAGGATGCTGGGCTTGGAGGATGCTGGGCTTGGAGGAGCAGTGCTGGGCTTGGAGGATGCTGGGCTTGGAGGATGCTGGGCTTGGAGGATGCTGGGCTTGGAGGATGCTGGGCTTGGAGGATGCTGGGCTTGGAGGAGGGTTGTATTGCAACACAGATTTAAGATTTAAAAAAAAAATTCCTTTTAAGAGATTTAACGTAGTGTCCACAAAGTCTTTTTCTGATTTCACATATATTTTATAACACACCGGTGACAAATACGAAAATGTAGTTTTGTGTATGTTAGCTGAACTAATAGGTTTTTATACAGCTTCACAATTGTCTAATCTACTCAACTTCAACTATGTACACGTAACATATGTGATCGATACTCCAGGTCATCCCATGCATTGGTTACTATATCCAGTGTAACTTTAATGATGACATTGTATATTCTATCAATTGTTGGTCTCTGCACAACACAGTCTTTCACAGACTTCCACAAGTGTTACACAGACGTAATATTATGGGAATGTGCCATTGGATGGTTCCATCACCACCAGTCCATCTGCCTGGGAACTTTATATTACCATAATTACGCTATGGTATGCAGTGAACTTGGTGTTCATTAATTTGCAGTATTGCAATACGCTTTTGAAACAAAAAAAAACTCTGGAAGTCAGAGTGGAAGTCAATGGAAGAAAGCAATACAGAATAGAGTGAGAGGAAAGGTGTGGCGTTAACATAAAAATGGGAATGAGAGAGAGAAATGCGGCGTCATTGCTTCAGTGTTTACCGCTACGAGGCAGTAAAGAGAGGCATCAGTTATTGAGCAGCCAGGGGAAGTTACGATGCAGAATACCGAAGTACCAGCGACTTCCCTGGTGAATGGTGCCATTATGAGTGTGTGTGATTGTGGTGTGACAGTGGGTGAGTGATCGTGGAACACACAGGTGCGATTCACTCCTCTCGTGTGGTGTGGGATTCCCTCTGTAAAGAAGTTTGAAACTTACCGTATTTACCGGCATATAAGACGCACTAGTGTCAGCCTCTTGCTGGCACGATGTTTTCCTAGCAGTGGTAACGTAACGTTAGTAAACAACTGTTAAAGCGTAACCAAAGCCTGACCTTGACCCTGACCTTGACCCTGACCTTGAGCATGTAAGACGCAGGATGATTTTCCAAGACTTTTTGTGAGGAACGAGTGCGCCTTATATGCCGGGTTTGTATCATTATGAGGGAGCAACATGTATTTTAATAAGACACGTGTGCAAGAGTTAGGTATATTTATCTCGAAACGTTTCGCCCACACAGTAGACTTCTTCAGTCGAATACAGACGCAAGAGGAACAGTAGAGATGCGAAGACTGTATGATCAGTCCCTCAGCCTGGAAGACGTAGTTTTAGGTAGTTAGTCCCTCAGCCTGAAAGACGTAGTTTGAGGTAGTCAGTCCCTCAGCCTGGTAGACGTAGTTTGAGGTAGTCAGTCCCTCAGCCTGGAAGACGTAGTTTGAGGTAGTCAGTCCCTCAGCCTGGAAGACGTAGTTTGAGGTAGTCAGTCCCTCAGCCTGAAAGACGTAGTTTTGAGGTAGTCAGTCCCTCAGCCTGGAAGACGTAGTTTGAGGTAGTCAGTCCCTCAGCCTGGAAGACGTAGTTTGAGGTAGTCAGTCCCTCAGCCTGGAAGACGTAGTTTGAGGTAGTCAGTCCCTCAGCCTGGAAGACGTAGTTTGAGGTAGTCAGTCCCTCAGCCTGGTAGACGTAGTTTGAGGTAGTCAGTCCCTCAGCCTGGAAGACGTAGTTTGAGGTAGTCAGTCCCTCAGCCTGAAAGACGTAGTTTTGAGGTAGTCAGTCCCTCAGCCTGGAAGACGTAGTTTGAGGTAGTCAGTCCCTCAGCCTGGTAGACGTAGTTTGAGGTAGTCAGTCCCTCAGCCTGGAAGACGTAGTTTGAGGTAGTCAGTCCCTCAGCCTGGGGAGAAATTTTGATCTCTGTCTAGGACCCTCATCAGTATGTGGTATGATAATAAAATGAAAAGACTATGTTGACACAGCGACTGTATAGGGTGAGAGACAGGTGTCAGTCCCAGTTGGTGAGGTAAGATAAGATTTTGTTGGTATTTTTAACCCTGGAGGGTTAGCCACGCAGGATAACCCAAGAAAGCCAGTGCGTCATCGAGGACTGTCTGTCTTATTTCCATTGTGGTTTTTCAATCTTGTCCCCCAGGATGCAACCCACACTAGTCCACTAACATCTACTTACTAATAGGTGAACAGGGACAGCAGGTGTAAGGTAACACTCCCAATGTTTCCACCCGTGCCGGGGATTGAACCACGAACACTCAGTGTGTGAGGCGAGAGCTGAGTAATGACGTACGGTTGAGAGGCTGAGGGACGTGTGTATACCTGGAGTATACCTGGAGAGGGTATCGGGGGGTCAACGCCCCCTCGGTTCGTTCTGTGACCAGGCCAGGCTGGTGCCTTTCTGACTAAATACGCTGGTACGTAATTCTACAGTGTGATCCTGGTAATTATATCTTCTCAAAGGTGTTATTAAGATGTCTTGACGTTGTGTGTATGATCTATCAGTGCTGCTTCCATTGTTGAAAGTTGTAGCTCAAACGACCAGCCTCGGTATTTATAAAGGATAAATTCAACCAGATATAATTTGCAAGACTCGCATTTATTGTGTGTGTGTGTGTGTGTGTGTGTGTGTGTGTGTGTGTGTGTGTCCCCGCGCGTGCGTATCTCCACCTGCTCACTGGAAGGGAGAGTGGAGAGTGGGATGGAGGGAGGAGTGAGTGTGGATGAGAGGGAGAGCAGGAGGGCAAGACTCCAGCACCAGGAGGATGGTGTAGCAGACGTGTGTGTACTCACCTAATTGTACTCGCCTAATTGTGGTTGCAGGGGTCGATTCATAGCTCTGGCCCTGCCAGGGGTGTGTGTGTGGGGGGGGGCTCCACCTTCCTAGTCATTCTGACGTTCGTTGCTTAAACAATACTGTACCAACACTAAACTTCCTTATAATTCATCCCCCCCCCTCTCTCTCTCTCTCTCTTTCTCAAGCGGCAGAGCCGTTCCCCTGAACGAATCTGCCTGGATTTCGTACTCTATTTCTGTAACATTGCAAGCTCTTAAGCGTTGTTTGCAACACGAGAGTCCTAGAGCTATCATTCATCTCCCCCTGTGGTTATTTTGCATCTTTTATGTATTATAAATTAATGTAGTTTATACAGTCCTGGACTAATGTTCAAACTGTAATCAGTACTTTTTTTATATAAAGGTTGACTGCATTATATTTTATTCATCCCTGGATTTACTTGTAACAACTTTCTCAGGTTTTTGAACATCACTGGAGTGGTTAAGTCTCCCACATTAATAAATTTAAACAGAGCATTAGATTTTTTTTTTGGGGGGGGGATTTCCAAAATTTTATAATTTATTGCATTTTGTACAGGGAATCTTGCAGACACAGCCATTACTATTTTTTTCGAGGGAATTTTTAATCAAATCACTTTTCTTATAACACAAAATTTTTAACTCTAATTTTGGTTCTGAAATTCTTAAGAACAGAAGGAATATCAAGAATGTTTTCAAATGGCAAAACCAACATATTCTTAGTTAATATTCGCCCGACCCAAGAAATAATAAGCTTTGATAAGCATATTAACTCGAGTGTAAATCCCACTCAAATCCAACCCCTCTCACTCATGTATTTATCTAACTTAAATCTGAAGCTACTCAAGCTTTTAGCTGCACTGACCCTACTAGGCAGACTGTTGCACTCATCCAGTATATCCACACCAGTACTTTCCTATAGCCTTTCTAAATCTAAATTGATCAAGTCTGAATCCGTTATTTCAAGTTCTTTCCAGACATCGAGAGTTGCGTAGCCATATATATGATGTAAACCTTGATGATAGGTACCGAGAAGTTGGCTTAAGAGAGACTCGTAAACAAACACCAGGACGTATTAGAAAACGTTTCGGTCCTGGGACCTTGATCAATGTCCCAGGACCGAAACTTCCCTAGTGTTTGCTTACGGGTTTTTCTAAACCAGCCATATCAAGGGCGTGTATGTGTGTTTTATAAGGTTGATGGTTGAGGTGGTGAGTCTCCGGGCCTCTCACAACCAGCCTCAACAGTTATTACCCGTGAGCAGGTTAACATAACTTGCTTCTGTTGGTGATGCTGCTGATGCTGGTCCTGTTGGTGGTGCTGCTGTTGATGCTTCTGTCGGTGGTGATTCTACTGGTGGTCATATTGGTGGTGATGTTGCTCATGCTATCGGTGGTGCTGTTGCCATTGGTGGTGTTATTGCTGCTGTTGGGAGTGCTTCTTTTGTTGGCGATGCTGGTATTACTGTTCTCTATTGATGCAGCTTCTGTTATTGGTACTGTTGCTTCAACCATCCCCTCCCCTCCCATCCGCCTCGTCAACCTGCCACGCCCACCTGTGTATAACTCTTCATTAAGAACAGTACCCTCTCTCCTGCTACGTCTTATTCTCTGGGTATGACCCCTACCCACACTAGCTACCCACCCTACCCACACTAGCTACCCATCCTACCCACACACGCTGCCCAGCCAACCCTACAGTGACCCCCGGCACTTTGGCAGGTCAACTCTGCATTATAGTAACTGCGTTTCATTGAAGGAGGAGATGATGGAGGAAATGGAAGAGAAGATGGAGGAGGAGAGGGAGAAGGAGGAGAGGAAGAAGAAAAAGAAGAAGAACCAGGAGAAGATGCCTGTGTCCTTGTTCCTGGCTCTGCTCTATCAATTCATCGTAAGATTTTGTACGTCGTTATCATGTCTCCCCTACTTCTCTCTGCTTGAGTCCACAGGTTCAGGTCCTTCGACACCTCATCGCACAGAGCATCTTTCGAAATTCTGGACCTACTTCTTGTTGCAAACCTTTGGACATTTCCTAGCTTCGTTCATGCAAATGCGTGTGCGAAAAGCCCTAAACCCGTAAGGGTCACAGCTGCCGGTGTAATGAGAAGTGACCCCGAGAAAGGAGGGGCGGGGGGGGGGGGAAGGGGGGTGGCTCAACTTCCTCGGATCAAGAACCCTCATAATTTCTTCGTCAGATCTACATTGTTTTTTTCCCTTTCCTCTGTTTACACAAGTGTCAGAGGGATCTACTGTAAGTTCGTAAATCATTTACGAACGTCACTTTATCGAAGTGTTTTGGTGTGGGGATTTACAGTCAGTGGTAGCAGTAGCAGCCCAAGTAGCACTAGTAACAGCAAGGATAGCATCAACACCTCCAACATCATCAGTAACATCAGTAACTTCAGTAGCAGCACTACTAGTAACAGCAGCAGCCAAAGTAGCATCAACAGTCTCAGTAGCAACAGCAGCTTAAGTAGCATCAACAGTCTCAGTAGCACCAGCAGCCCTGGTAGCATCAACAGTCTCAGTAGCAACAGCAGCCCTGGTAGCATCAACAGTCTCAGTAGCACCAGCAGCCCTGGTAGCATCAACAGTCTCAGTAGCACCAGCAGCCCTGGTAGCATCAACAGTCTCAGTAGCACCAGCAGCCCTGGTAGCATCAACAGTCTCAGTAGCAACAGCAGCCCTGGTAGCATCAACAGTCTCAGTAGCAACAGCAGCCCTGGTAGCATCAACAGTCTCAGTAGCACCAGCAGCCCTGGTAGCATCAACAGTCTCAGTAGCAACAGCAGCCCTGGTAGCATCAACAGTCTCAGTAGCAACAGCAGCCCTGGTAGCATCAACAGTCTCAGTAGCAACAGCAGCCCTGGTAGCATCAACAGTCTCAGTAGCACCAGCAGCCCTGGTAGCATCAACAGTCTCAGTAGCAACAGCAGCCCTGGTAGCATCAACAGTCTCAGTAGCACCAGCAGCCCTGGTAGCATCAACAGTCTCAGTAGCACCAGCAGCCCTGGTAGCATCAACAGTCTCAGTAGCAACAGCAGCCCTGGTACCACCAGCAATAACAGTAGCACCAGCAGCAGAAACAACAGCTGCAACAGTGACGCCAGTAGCAGCAGCAGTAGCAACAACAACAGTAGCAACAGGAACAGTAGCAGAAGCGGCGGCAGCAGCAGCAGGTAGCGTGTCTGACACATTAGACAGTCTTGTAAGGGGGTGGACCCACATCACAATAATCCCTATTATTGTAGTCACTTTGAGAGAGCACAAGACATCTCAGCACCACTACCATCACGCCAGTAATTCATCTCAACACAGCACTGTCTTCAAGTACCTCCCAGGTGGCCAAGAGCTGCAACTACTAATAACTCAACTGCAATTATTACCTTCTATTTTTTATTTTTACTGAAATAAGAAAATATATATATATATATATATATATATATATATATATATATATATATATATATATATATATATATATATATCTCACATTGGCCGTTTCCCACTAAGGCAGGGTGAGAAGAGAAAAGGAGAAACACTTTCATCATCATTCACTCCATCACTGTCTTACCAGAGGCGCGCCTACACTACAATTCAAAAACTGCAACATCAACATCCCTCTTTCAGAGTGCAGACACTATACTTCCCACCTCCAGGACTCAAGTCTGGCTAACCGGTTTCCCTGAATCCCTTCATAAATGGTACTTTGCTCACACTCCAACAGCACGTAAAGTCATAAAAACCATTTGTTTCCTCTCGCTGCTATCCATCACACTCACGCATGCTTGTTGGAAGTCGTTTCAAAGAGATGGACCCGATCGTCAAATATACTGCTTTGAAATTGGGTCCATCTCTTGGAAACACCCTGTATATTGAACAACCATGGTGACATCACACATCCTTGTCTAAGACCTACTTTCACTGGGAAATAATCTCCCTCTTTAATACATACTCTAACCTGAGCCTCACTATCCTCGTAAAAACTCTTCACTGCTTTCAGTAACCTACCTTGTATTCCATACATTTGCAACATCTGCCACATTGCTTCCCTATCGTACGCCTTTTCCAAATCCATAAATGCAACACTAACCTCTTTACCCTTATCTAAATACTGTTCATCTATATGTTTATTGTAAACACTTGGTCTACACACCCCCTACCCTTAATAAAGCCTTGTTCATCTGCAATCCTGCTCTCCGTCTTACTCTTAATTCTTTCAATAATAACTCTACCATACACTTGGCATACTCTTTACCAGTCCCCAGTTACCTTCCCCTCTTCCATACATTTATTAACTAAAAGCACCAACCATTCCAAAACTATATCCCCACCTGCTTTTAACATTTCTGTCTTTATCCCATCAATCACAGCTGCTATAATAATATCTTTATTTACTACAAGTACATGTACAAGGTATACAGGACTAGCTGACATCAATGACATACTACTATATAGAAAGTCCCTTGTTATGCAGAGAATTTCGGGCAAATTAGGTCCTTGTCCCAGGATGCGACCCACACCAGTCGACTAACTCCCAGGTACCCATTTTACTGATGGGTGAACATAGACAACCGGTGTAAAGAAACACGCCCAATGTTTCTACCCGAGCTGGAAATCGAACGCAGACCCTCGCCGTGTGAAGCGAGAGCTTTAGCGATCAGGCCACGGGGCACCGTATACCTCCTTTCATTCTACTCACTGCCTCGTGCACTTCCCCCACACTCACAACTGGCTCTTCCTCACTCCTACAAGATGTTATACCTCCCTGCCCAATGCATGATTTTTTTTATTAACACATCGGCCGTTTCCCACGAAGGCAGGGTGGCCCGAAAAAGAAAAACTTCCATCATTCACTCCATCACTGTCTTGCCAGAGGCATGCTTACACTACAGCTATAAAACTGCAACATTAACACTCCTCCTTCAGAGTGCAGACACTGTACTTCCCATCTCCAAGACTCAAGTCCGGCCTGCCGGTTTCCCTGAATCCCTTCATAAATGTTACCTTGCTCACACTCCAACAGCATGTCAAGTCCTAAAAACCATTTGTCTCCATTCGCTCCTAACACACTCATGCATGCTTGCTGGAAGTCCAAGCCCCTCGCACACAAAACATCTTTTACCCACTCCCTCCAACCTTTCCTAGGCCGACCCCTACCCCGCCTTCCATCCACTACAGATTTATACATTCTCAGTAACCCCTCCTCAGCCCTCTGGATAATAGTTTTGGTAATCCCGCACCTCCTCATAATCTCCAAACTATGGATTCTTTGCATTATATTCACACCACACATTGTCCTCAGACATGACATCTCCACTGCCTCCAGCCTTCTCCTTGTTGCAACATTCACCACCCATGCTTCAAACCCATATAAGAGTGTTGGTATAACTATACTCTCATACATTCATGGACAAAGTTCTTTGTCTCCACAGACTCATCAGTGCACCACTCACCTTTTTCCCCTCATCAGTTCTATGATTCACCTCATCCTTCATAGACCCATCTGCTGACACGTCCACTCCCAGATATCTGAACACATTCACCTCCTCCATAATCTCTCCCTCCAATCTGATATCCAATCTTTCGTTACCTATTTTTTTTGTTATCCTCATCACCATATTCTTTCCTATATTCACCTTTAATTTTCTTCTTTTACATTCCCTACCAAACTCATCCACCAACCTCTGCAACTTCTCTTCAGAATCTCCCAAAAGCACAGTGTCATCAGCAAAGAGCAACTGTGACAACTCCCACTTTGTATTTGATTCTTTGTCTTTCAACCCCAAACCTCTTGCCAACACCTGAGCATTCACTTCTCTTACAACTCCATCTATAAACATATTGAACAACCATGGTAACATCACACATCCTTGCAGGGGTTGATTCATAGCTCCTGGCCCTGCCTCTTCGCTTGTTGCTACCAGGTCCACACTCTCCCTGCTCCAAGAGCCGTATCAAACCTTATCTTAAAGCTATGAATAGATCCTGCCTCCACTACATCGCTCTCCAGATTATTCCACTTCCTAACAACTCTAAGGCTGAAGAAATACTTCCTAGCATCCCTTTGTGTGTGTATGTGTAATTCTTTTACCGAGGGTAAGAAAATGCTCACATGAAATTTCACATGAACTCCCGCTCTTCCAGACGTCTTTTATTAATTTCATTTTTGTCTGGCAATTAAATGGAAATATACGTTAATATATGTTAAGTTAACCAAGCCTAATGATATCGAAAAAAAAAATATATTGAAATATCACAGTTTCGAGAGCGTAGTAAACCATGAAGTGTTCGTCCTACGGCAGCTGCTGTCGTGGTTGGTATAGTTTTTTCATCAGAGAGGTTAGGTAAGGTTCGTCAGGAAACAGGACAAGTGTTTTCTGACGCGGGTCTTAGTCACATGATGACCCTCCACTGGTACTTTTGCTCATCTGACCGAGGCCTTCCACTGGCTTACCCCTTCGCCCTTTTAAAAATTAAAGTTATAATTATAACCATTTTTTTATTGATTAATAAAATATTTAACCACGAGTGGACTCTGAATGTGCTAATCAGTTAGCGTGTGTTGTACTTGTCTGTACTTGTCTTGTTTCCTGACAAACCTTACAAACAAACGTTGTTTCTTTCTGCAGTTTACAAAGCGTAGTTTACTTGTAATAAAATATTGCTAATCAGAAAATAAAGCTGCCAACATGAGTTGCGTCACCATACCAGTGTCACCTGGTGATATATTCAGAGTGGTTCCTCTGCCAGACTACTCTGTTACACACTGACATGGGAACAAACACCTTTTATCTCATTTATTAAAAAAACTTACAATGGTTACAACTAATTTTAGGTCACTGATAATGAATAGCATGGTTAAAATTGTTTGTTAGCTATACTTTTCAATATAGACCAACGTGTCACAACATGTTGCAACAGGCTTGCGGCAGTGTGTTTCTTACCAACACTCACAGTCTCACTGACCTTCATTATTGTTCCAGCAGTCATACAAGGTGGTTGTGCTCTCCAAGTTTATATTTTGAGGTGAAAGGTTGGTGATTTTCTTAGCCAAACACTTTTTAAACTTATAATTAAATATTTTAATATACACTGAGGAAGCTGTTGATATGCATTTGAGGCATATATTAATTTTATTTTCCTACTGAGAGACTGGCCACCTCGTCAATCATTGGTGTCTGGGATGAACAATGTTCAACATTCACCTCTCATTGAACCAAACAAAATTTTGCTACCACCACTACACATAAAACTTGGGCTCATGAAAAACTTTATAAAAACTATGGACAAATCCGGTCAGGGATTCAAGTATTTAACATCAACATTCCCCTCACTGAGCGACGCTAAGATAAGAGAGGGAGTCTTCAATGGTCCTCAGATTCGAGAGCTTCTTAAAGATGGTGACTTTGAATCAGACCTTCATGGGAGTAGAAAGTTGCTTTGGAAGCATTCAAGTTAGTGGCGAAGGTATTCCTGGGAAGCAGAAGGGAAGACAACTATGAAGAATTGGTGGAAAACCTCATCAAGGCTTACAACAACATGGGATGTAACATGTCACTTAAAATCCACTTTTTTGGACTCACATTTAGACTTTTTTTTTTCCAGCGAACTGTGGGACAGTTAGAGACGAACATGGTGAAAGGTTTCACCAAGATATTTCAACCATGGAAAAATGGTACCAGAGCAAATGGGGCACAAGAATGCTTGCAGACTATTGCTGGACATTGACAAGAGATGATTCTTCAGCCCACTATAAGAGTCAAACAAACAGGCAGAGAGTAGGTGCGGATTAGAGTTTAAAATATACTGACACATATTGTACGTTATAATAAAATAATCAAATATTACATGTCTGGTATCTTTAAACCTATAGCCAATAATCATTCTTCAATGTGATATTTGGATTCAGAACATGAAAATACATAAAAATTAACTAATCTAATTTAAGGAGCATACAACTTTTCAAAAATTGTTGACCAGTGACATATATCATTGATTATTATATATATAATACCCGACATTAATGGGTAATTAGGCAGCTTGATCTGTTGCTTCAGCGGCGCGGATACCAACGTGGTGTGGAGATTATTATTTTAACGGGTTATTAACGCTGGCGGGTTAATAATGCAAGGTAAGCCAAGAAAACCCAGCCTGGTGGCTTATCTCCGTTATGCTTCCTTGGTCCTCCCTCGGGTACATACCCACAACCCTTTATTGTTTCTCAGTTTTATCATTGTTTTATTGTGTTAGTTTAATATCTTCATTATGTACCTCATACCCATGGTGTGGGTATAAGTCACCGCATACCCATGGTGTGGGTAGAAGTCACCTCATACCCATGGTGTGGGTAGAAATCACCTCATACCCATGGTGTGGGTAGAAGTCACCTCATACCCATGGTGTGGGTAGAAGTCACCTCATACCCATGGTGTGGGTAGAAGTCACCTCATACCCATGGTGTGGGTAGAAGTCACCGCATACCCATGGTGTGGGTAGAAGTCACCTCATACCCATGGTGTGGGTGATAGTCAAAATATTAAAATAGTAATAAACCAGTTAGTGGTAATAAACCAGTTACAGTGGTAATAAACTAGTAACAGTGGTAATAAACCAATTACAGTGGTAATAAACTAGTTACAGTGGTAATAAACCAGTTACAGTGGTAATAAACTAGTTACAGTGGTAATGAACCAGTTACAGTGGTAATAAACTAGTTACAGTGGTAATGAACCAGTTACAGTGGTAATAAACTAGTAACAGTGATAATAAACCAGTTACAGTGGTAATAAACCAGTTACAGTGGTAATGAACCAGTTACAGTGGTAATGAACCAGTTACAGTGGTAATGAACCAGTTACAGTGGTAATGAACCAGTTACAGTGGTAATGAACCAGTTACAGTGGTAATGAACCAGTTACAGTGGTAATGAACCAGTTACAGTGGTAATGAACCAGTTACAGTGGTAATGAACCAGTTACAGTGGTAATGAACCAGTTACAGTGGTTTAACTGAACAGTGATTACAGTGGTTAATGAGGAACCAGTTAACAGTGGTAATAAACTTAGTTAAACAGTAGTAATAAACCAGTTACAGTGGTAATGAACATTACAGTGGTAATAACAGTTACAATGGTAATGAAAGTTACAGTGGTAATGGACAAGTTACATGGTAATGGACAAGTAAGTGGTAAACATACAGTGGTAATGGACAAGTTACATGGTAATGGACAATTACATGGTAATGACAAGTTACAGATGAAAGTAATAATGAACAAGTTACAGTGGTAATGAACAAGTTACATGTAATGACAAGTTACAGTGGTAATGAACAAGTTACAGTGGTAATGAACAAGTTACAGTGGTAATGACAAGTTACAGTGGTATGCAATACGTGAAGAAAAAGTTACAGTGGTAATGAACAAGTTAGTGGTAATGAACAAGTTAGTGGTAATGAAAATTACAGTGGTAATGGACAAGTTACAGTGGTAATGGACAAGTTACAGTGGTAATGGACAAGTTACAGTGGTAATGGACAAGTTACAGTGGTAATGGACAAGTTACAGTGGTAATGGACAAGTTACAGTGGTAATGAACAAGTTACAGTGGTAATGAACAAGTTACAGTGGTAATGAACAAGTTACAGGGATGACAAGTTAATGAACAAGTTACAGTGGTAATGAACAAGTTACAGTGGTAATGAACAAGTTACAGTGGTAATGAACAAGTTACAGTGGTAATGAACAAGTTACAGTGGTAATGAACAAGTTACAGTGGTAATGAACAAGTTACAGTGGTAATGAACAAGTTACAGTGGTAATGAACAAGTTACAGTGGTAATGAACAAGTTACAGTGGTAATGAACAAGTTACAGTGGTAATGAACAAGTTACAGTGGTAATGAACAAGTTACAGTGGTAATGAACAAGTTACAGTGGTAATGAACAAGTTACAGTGGTAATGAACAAGTTACAGTGGTAATGAACAAGTTAGTGGTGGTAAACTGTACATGTTTATACACACATGCTGTACATATATTTCTAAGTCTGAACGTTTGCGTAGTCACGGGTGAAACGTTGAGTGACCTGCGTGGTCGCGGGTGAAACGTTGAGTGACCTGTGTGGTCGCGGGTGAAAAGCTGACGTGTTTACTTACACCTGGTGTCACTGTTCACCTAGCAGTCAGTAGGTACCTGGGTGTTACCAGACTGTTACGGGTCGCATCCTGGGGAAGAAGATTAAAGGATCACAATGGAAATAAGACGGTCCTCGATAACGCACTGTACTGAGTTATCCTGGGTGGCTTACCCTCCCTACCCTGGGTTATCCTGGGTGGATAATCCTCCCACATGTCTCGCCCTCCCAAGATTGAACCCGGGTTCTTTGGTTTTTATCCAGCTGAGTGTATACCTGGAGATACCTGGAGAGAGTTCCAGGGGTCAACGCCCCTGCGCCCCTGCGTACCAGGGTTGGTACGATGCTAAAATCAGACGTCTAATGCTAAAGTTTGACGTCTAATGCTAAAGTTTGACGTCTAATGCTAAAGTTTGACGTCTAATGCTAAAGTTTGACGTCTAATGCTAAAGTTTGACGTCTAATGCTAAAGTTTGACGTCTTATGCTAAAGTTAGACGTCTTATGCTAAAGCTAGACGTCTAATGCTAAAGTTAGACGTTAGTGAGAGGCTCTTGATCGAAGGAACTGAAGCTACCTTCCTCTTCCTTGAATCAAACTTCATTACCTCTCATTCCCCAGGCGGTGTTTAGTGCCTTCTCCAGTGGTCCTCCCAGGGGACCACTACCCAGGTACCTAGAGTCATGGTCCCCGACGCTGACTAGTGCAGTTATTGTCCCACGGCGAGGAGTGACCCCACCACACCCGTCCATGCTATCCCTGTCCACCCACCCAACCACCAACCCTGCTATCCCTAGCCAATCAGCGCATCCCTGCTGTTTCTGTCCAACCACAAACCCTCCTAACCCTAGCCAACCAGCCCATCCCTTTTACAAGGACCCCAATGGAAATAGTCACTTTTTGGGTTATCCTGGGTAATTTACAAGTATGTTACTATGTATGATAAATGATATAAGTGTATTTGTGTGTATCTGTACCTAAATAAACTTACTTTGACCTTATTTTGGGTTATCCTGGGTAATTTACACTTATGATAATTGCGCTTATGTGTACCAAAATAAATTTACTAATATCCCTTCACTCTTCTAATTCTGTTCCTCACGATGACCCCCCCTCTTCCTCAGTCCATACTCCTCACTCATACAGGACTCATACAGGATCCAGGAGAGTCGAGAGGAGCTAAAAGCGATTAGTGAAATTGAAAGAAATTCGAAATATTTCTTTTCATATGCCAAAAACAAGGCAAAAACCACTTCTAGTATAGGGCCCCTGCTCAGACAAGACGGATCTTACATAGATGACAACAAAGAAATGAGTGAGATACTGAAATCTCAATATGACTCTGTGTTCAGCGAACCACTAATCCGTCTAAAGATAGACAATCCAAACAATTTTTTCATGAATGAGCCTCAAAACCCTGCCAATGTATGCCAAATTTCTGACATAACCCAAACTCCTCTAGACTTTGAGAAAGCCATCGACGACATGCCCATGAACTCAGCCCCAGGCCCAGACTCGTGGAACTCTGTGTTCATTAAGAACTGCAAGAAACCCCTCTCACAGGCCCTAAGTATGCTATGGAGGAGGAGCTTAGACACAGGCGAGATTCCACAGTCACTAAAAACAACGGATATAGCCCCACTCCATAAAGGTGGCAGCAAAGCAGTAGCTAAGAACTTTAGACCAATAGCTTTAACGTCCCATATCATAAAAATCTTTGAAAGAGTTCTAAGAAGCAGGATAGCAAACCACCTGAACTCCCAAAAATTGCACAACCCAGGGCAACATGGTTTCAGAGCAGGTCGCTCCTGCCTCTCACAACTGCTAGACCACTATGATATGGTCTTAGATGCTCTGGAAAACAAGCAGAATGCAGATGTAGTATATACAGATTTTGCAAAAGCCTTTGACAAGTGCAATCATGGTGTAATAGCACACAAAATGCGTGCTAAAGGGATAACTGGCAAAGTAGGCAGATGGATCTTCAACTTCCTAACCAATCGAACACAGAGTAGTGGTAAACAGAGTTAAATCGGATGCTGCCATAGTGAAGAGCTCTGTCCCACAAGGCACAATACTCGTACCTATCCTGTTCCTCATTCTCATATCAGACATAGACAATGTAAACCACAGCACTGTATCATCCTTTGCAGATGATACTAGGATCTGCATGAGTGTCATCCATTGAGGACACGGCAAATCTCCAAGAAGATATAAACAAAGTTTTCCAATGGACAACAGAGAACAATATGATGTTCATTGAAGACAAATTCCAACTGCTCCGTTATGGAAAACTGGAGGAAATAATAGCTAGGACTGAGTATATTACAAACTCCAATCACACAATAGAGTAGAAAAGTAATGTGAAGGACCTGGGTGTGGTAATGTCCGAAGACCTCACCTTCAAGGACCACAACAATGCCACTATTACATCTGCGAGGAAACTGATAGGATGGATAATGAGAACATTCAAGACAAGAGATGCCAAGACAATGATGATCCTTTTTAAATCACTTGTTCTCTCTAGGCTAGAATACTGCTGTACATTAACATCCCCATTCAAGGCAGGTGAAATTGCAGATCTAGAGAATGTACAGAGAACCTTTACTGCACGTATAAGTTCCATCAAACACCTTAACTACTGGGAACGCCTGGAAGCACTAGACTTTTATTCACTGGAGCGCAGGCGAGAGAGATATATCATAATCTACACCTGGAAGATTCTGGAGGGACTGGTCCCTAATTTGCACACAGAAATCACTCCATACGAAAGCAAAAGACTTGGCAGACGGTGCAACGTACCCCCAGTGAAAAGTAGGGGCTCCACTGGTACACTAAGATAAAACACAATAAGTGTCCGGGGCCCAAGACTGTTCAACAGCCTCCCACCAGCCATAAGAGGCATTACCAGTAGACCTCTGGTTGCCTTCAAGAGGGAGCTGGACAGATACCTAAAGTCAGTGCCAGATCAGCCGGGATGTGGTTCGTACGTTGGACTACGTGCAGCCAGCAGTAACAGCCTCGTTGATCAGGCCCTGATCCACCGGGAGGCCTGGTCATAGACCGGGCCGCGGGGACGTCGATCCCCGGAATGCCCTCCAGGTAGACTCCATGTAGACCCCATCCTCCTACTTATCCCCTATTCCCCCACTCACCCTAGCATCTCTCACGGTACGTTGCCCTGAACAACGCGAGTGGCTTCACCTTGTCCTTAGTGGATACGACTTTTAGTATGAAGTGCGTTGCTTCTCACAGAGGGAAGTGGAGAGAAGGGGGTGACAGTGAAAGTGGTTTTAGGTAGACTGAAAGTGGCAATACCCTGGCTAAAACACTTTACAACCAGCCCACAAACTCGAAATAAAAACTGGACCACGCCTCGGTCTGTCTTGGTTTATGCCAAGAGTGGTTTAGGGAGTTTGTGGTATAATAATAATAATATTTTTTATTTCTATGCATGTTACAAGTGTACAATGTTATTGGTAGTTACAATTATAAAACTGTAATGCAAGGAGAGCCACTGGCATGCCATGGCATGCCAGGTGGTGAGTTCTACTAGTTGAGTATAACTAGGTGAGGTGAGGACCTCACAAGCTGCACTCTGTGTGAATATGATGGTATACAATACCGACAAGATGATAAGTAAGACAAATATGCAAAAGTCGAATACAGAGGCAGCAGAGGAAGTAGAGATGTAAAAACGATGTAACCAGTCTATCACCCTGCTGTCCCTGTTCACCTAGTAGTAAGTAGGTACCTGGGTGTTAGTCGACTGGTGTGGGTCGCATCCTGGGGGACAAAATTAACTTATGTTGCCAGAAATGCTCTGCATAACCAGGGGTTTTCTATATAGTTTGGCAATTACGTCAGCTAGATTTATCATAGTTGTACCGTGCACTTGTAAAAAGTTATTTAGCTGTTTAACTTTTAATGTTTAAATAATGATATTACAAGGATCCCAATGGAAATAAGTCACTGACTTTTTTGGGATTATGCTAGGTAATACACTATGTATGATAATTGTACTTTTGTGTACCTATACCTAAATAAACTTACTCGGAAAATAATAGTTAGTGACTGCTTGCGTTTACAGAAAATATTGTGGTGTATAGAAAATGGTGTACATTAGGCTAAGAACATGGTAAACTAAAGAATTTTGTATGACTTTGTGGGTTGAGCGCTTAGTCTTTGATAACAATAATAATAATAATAATAAACCAAAGAATTTATGGCAGTGACTGTTAAGATTACTTTTCTCGATTATTAAACCAAAGGGTTAGCAGCACAGGATAACCCAATAAAGCCACTGTTGTCATACTGTCTGGCTTGCTTCCATTGATTGTTTTTGACCTCTCTAGAAACTTACTTATAAGTGCACAGGGGCAGTAAGTGTAAGGAAACAAGCCCAGCGTTTCCACTCGTCCAAAGATCGAACCTCGGTCCTTCAGTTGTGAGCTGGGAGTAGCTACCAATTGAGCCATGAGCTTATCCACTACACGAAAGTCATTAAGGATGCATGCCACCACTAGTCAAGAATACTTTAATACCTAAAACAGTTATTAAAGTAAACTTTCAGTGTATACACACAGAGTTACACAGCTGTGTATATTTCCAGAGACATTATAATAATTTGTATAGTGTCCAGTAGTTCGATCGGTAGCGCACTCATCTCACACAACGAAGTCCGGGGATCGATCCCTCCGTTCGGCTGGTAAATATTAGGACGTGTTTCTACAAGGTACCTGTTGTCCCAATCAGTAAAATGGGTACCTTCTACAGATAGTATTTCGTTGCCCACCTCTGTTACCGTGGTTCCGCCTGACTCTTGATACGTCTGACCTCTACACATCTTTGACCATTCTTCTTGTTTCTCCCTCTATAGTGCAACGATTTTCAGATCACCCACACGTCTCAGTCGACTGGTGTGGGTCGCATCCTGGGACAAAATTGACCTAATTTGCCCGAAATGCTCTACATAACAAGGGTCTTTCTATATAGTAGTATGTCACTGATGTCAGCTAAAGTCTGTATACCTCGTATCATGTACTTGTAGAAATAAAAATTATTATATGTGCAAAACAACCACGGGGGAGATGAATGACAGCTCTAGGCCTTTCGTGTTGCAATCAACACATCATCAGGAGCTTGCAATTTTTTGCAGAAAAGATTCCAAGGAAATACGTTCAGAGGAAGTGTCTTTCCTGGAGCGAAGACTCTTCCTGTGAACGTGGTATGCCTTCCAAACATTAACATTTTCTATAACTCAGTGAACCGATTTCAACGTTCTATTTCTTCCAGCAGCGAGGTTTTATTAATTATATTACACAGTCGCTCTACAAACCTCAAACACCATTCATAGTCACACGCACTATAACTATGTAATAGATACTATAACTATTATCGTACGTGTGATAGATTATAGTCATTACTGCACGTGTTTCAGACGAGCGCAGGAGGGACTGTGATAGGTAGTTAATGGTGTCATTTATTATATGGTTGTTAGGGAAAGCGTGAAGATTTGTAACTTTCAATTTGACATCAATTTGTTACTGTCAGGAACTGACACACGTATGTTTGGTATGTACAATATCTGAATCTTTTTTATTAAAATTAGTAGCTTCCTCCACTTCATGGGCTACCTTGATTTATATGACATTGTACAAGACACCTGATGTCCCTGTTCACCTAGCATAAGTACCTGAGTGTTAGTAGACTGGTGTGGGTCGCATCCTGGGGACAAGAATTAACCTAAGTTGCCCGAAATGCTCTGCATAACCAGGGACTTTCTATGTCATTTTTAATAATAATAATAATAATAATAATAATAATCTTTATTTATACAAGTACATGTGCAATGTATACAGGCCTAGCTGACATACTACTGTCCCAAGGATGCGACCCACACCAGTCGACTAACACCCAGGTACCTATTTTACTGATTGGTGAACATGGACAGCAGGTGTCTTAAGGAAACACGTCCTAATGTTTCCACCCGTACCGGTGATCGAACCACGAACCTCAGTGTGTGAGATGAGCGCGCTAGCAATCGAGCTACGGTTTGCTATGGTCTATATACATTCTCGAAGTCATTCTATTTTGTTCCATCCTCTATACATGTCAGAGGTGGTTCGGACATGTAGAGAGGATGGTACGAAATATAATGACTTTGAGAGTGTATAAATCTGTAGTGGAGGGAAGGCGGGGTAGGGGTCAGCCTTGGAGAGGTTGGAGGGAGGGGGTAAAGGAGGTTTTGTGTGCAAGGGGCTTTGACTTCCAGCAAGAATGCGTGAGCGTGTTAGGAGTGAATGGAGACAAATAGTTTTTAGAACTTGACGTGCTGTTGGAGTGTGAGCAAGGTAACATGAAGGGATTCAGGGAAACCGGCAGGCCGGACTTGAGTCCTGGAGATGGGAAGTACAGTGTCTGCACTCTGAAGGAGGGGTGTTAATGTTGCAGTTTTATAACTGTAGTGTAAAGCACCCCTCTGGCAAAACAGTGATGGAGTGAATGATGATGAAAGTTTTTCTTTTTCGGGCCACCCTGCCTTGGTGGGAGAAGGCCGATGTGTTAATAAAAAATAAATAATATTTAGAGGATGGGCTAACTACGTGAGTTGAGGATGAGGTTATAAGGATAAGGTTACTAATAACGACAAGATTGCTAGTATGGGACGAGTCTTCAATGGAAATAAGTGATTGTTATAATTTATCGGGTTATCGTAGGCTAAATATACACCGTATAATGTACATTTTATGTATCCACAACATCTACGTGCTCTCGAAAACGCAAACATTTTTTATATATTGTGTACCCAAAGTCTAAAGTTAGATTAAAAATGGAGAAGAATTTTAAGGTTGGTTGGTTAACGAGGTTTCAAGTCTATCTACCACATGAGGGGTCATTAAGGCTGTGCGTAACCTGTTCACAACCAGTCAAGAATATTTTAATACCTAAAATACTCAGCATATAAACACCGTGAAGCATACACCTGTGTGTGTGTGTGTACTCACCTAATTGTACTCGCCTAATTGTACTCACCTAATTGTGGTTGCAGGGGTCGAGACTCAGCTCCTGGCCCCGCCTCTTCGCTGTCCGCTACTGGGTCTCTGCTCTCCCTGCTCCTTGAGCTTTATCATACCTTGTCTTAAAACTATGTATGGTTCCTGCCTCCACTATATCTTTCTCTAGACTATTCCACTTCCTGACTACTCTGTGGCTGAAGAAATGCTTCCTAACATCCCTTTGACTCATCTGAGTCTTCAGCTTCCAGTTGTGTCCCCTTGTTTCTGTGTTCCCTCTCTGGAACATCCTGTCACTGTCTACCTTGTCGATTCCCAGCAGTATTTTGTATGTCGTTATCATGTCTCCTCTGACCCTTCTTTCCTCCAGTGTTGTTAGTCCTATTTCCCTCAACCTTTCTTCATAAGACAGACCCCTGAGTTGTGGAACTAACCTTGTCGCAAACCTTTGCACTTTCTCTAATTTCTTTACGTGCTTGACCAGGTGTGTGTGTGTGTGTGTGTGTGTGTGTGTGTGTGTGTGTGTGTGAGAGTGTGAGAGTGTGAGAGTGTGAGAGTGTGAGAGTGTGAGAGTGTGAGAGTGTGAGAGTGTGAGAGTGTGAGAGTGTGAGTGTGTGAGTGTGTGAGAGAGAGAGAGAGAGAGAGAGTTTATCCTACCTTACCTCATTTCAAAGTCAAGACCTAATAAAATACACTACCCCCCTCCCCCAGGATGCCACTCACAACAGTCGACGAACACCCGGTACCTATTTACTTTTAAGTGAACAGAGGCAACAGGTGCTTGGAAATTTGTCTATTTTCTCGACTCCGAGATTGAACACGGTTCCTTTGATTGTGAACTGAGAGTGGTACCACTTGCTCCTTTGTTTTGGCATCATAATTGGGCAAACGTATCGTTATTTTTATAATCATGAAATAAAATTTATTACACGGAGAGATGTTTGAGCCTGAAGGTACATAATTCACAACAGGTGGGAAATGTATTAATACTTCAAATCTCTCTTATCTATGAATTAAATTATTACATATAATGCAAACTGAAAATGATTCTTTAAAATTACGAGATCTAATAAGAGATTCAATTTATTATTCTCAAATTTATGTATAATTGATAAAAAAATTCAAGTTACATATTACCTTGTACAACAGGAAGTGTGTGTGCCATGTTTATATATTTCAGTACAGTAAAGGTTTCGTAATTTTTAATAAAAAAATCTAAACATCTGGCGGTAGTTGTGGCTCTCAGCTGTCTGTGTGAGTGTCAGTAACTCAACACTGCATAAACACATCTTGCCGGAAATACTGATTATTATGCATTTTGTTTTAAGAGTCTGAGTTGAAAGCGTTCACCTGGCGCTGTGGTGATGCAGTTATAATGTTCGTTGGATAACGTGATCAATCAACGGGTAAATACAGGTGATTCAACACACCTGTTGGGTAAGACCACATAGAATTTATAACGTGGACAGCAACCTCCTAGTGTTGGTCTGTTTGGGAGATTCATCTCTCACCCACACGGGACTCCATATGTAGCTTTAATAGGTTGTAAGATAAGGATCTTGGAGCCGGGAGTGGACCTAGAAGCAACCAGTGAAGAGGCGGGGCCAGAAGCTATGAATCGACCCCTGCAACCATATATAGTTAAGCACACACATTAGGTCCACTCTCCCTGTTCCACACACACACACCAGTTCAGTTAGCCAGACTTGAGTCCTGGAGGTGGTCGGGTGGTGTCTGCACTCTGAAAGAGGGTTAGGTTAGGTTCGTCAGGACACAGGACAAATGTTTCCTGTTGGAGGTTTTGGTCATCTGACCGAGGCCTTCCGCTGGCTTACCGGTCCACCCCTTTAAAAAAAAATTCAGAAGGAGAACTGTTGCAGTTGGAGAGTAATCTAGTGTGACGTCAACATACTTATGATAAGACCATGATGGAATGAATTATGGTGAATGTGTTTTCTTCTTTTGTGGGAAACGACAGATGAGTATGTATGCCTAATATAAGCCTATTGGTACAAATAATTTCAATAATGCAGGAAGAGTTTCAAATGTCACAAAGATGGAGTTATATCAGAAGTGTATCAAGGCCAGGTTCAAATACCAACCAGTATTTGCTGGTTATTATATAAGAGTTTCCCTTGTACATTACTGTACAAGTTATATCATTGTATCATAATGAAACAATGTACATTACTGTACAAGTTATATCATTGTATCATAATGAAACAATGTACATTACTGTACAAGTTATATCATTGTATCATAATGAAACAATGTACATTACTGTACAAGTTATATCATTGTATCATAATGAAACAATGTACATTACTGTACAAGTTATATCATTGTATCATAATGAAACAATGTACATTACTGTACAAGTTATATCATTGTATCATAATGAAACAATGTACATTACTGTACAAGTTATATCATTGTATCATAATGAAACAATGTACATTACGTGGCAGATCGTGCCTTGTGTCTGCTAACTCATTAAAAGTAAACTAAAAACATTTTACTAGATTATATTACTCAGGGGGAGCGTTAAATGCGTAGGGGTCATACAGAGCCCAGGTTTGATCCGAGGAAAGGGTAGGGTAGGTACAATTCCTTGGCACCAAAGCTGTCTCCCTTGCTTCCAGGACCTCCCTTAAGTGTTGCTCCCTGCAAGGGACACCACACTGCTTCTCCTTGCAAGGGACACCACACTGCCTCTCCCTGCAAGGGCCACCACACTGCCTCTCCCTGCAAGGGACACCACACTGCCTCTCCCTGCAAGGGACACCACACTGCCTCTCCCTGCAAGGGCCACCACACTGCCTCTCCCTGCAAGGGACACCACACTGCCTCTCCCTGCAAGGGCCACCACACTGCCTCTCCCTGCAAGGGCCACCACACTGCCTCTCCCTGCAAGGGCCACCACACTGCCTCTCCCTGCAAGGGCCACCACACTGCCTCTCCCTGCAAGGGACACCACACTGCCTCTCCCTGCAAGGGACACCACACTGCCTCTCCCTGCAAGGGACACCACACTGCCTCTCCCTGCAAGGGACACCACACTGCTCTCCCTGCAAGGGACACCACACTGCCTCTCCCTGCAAGGGACACCACACTGCCTCTCCCTGCAAGGGACACCACACTGCCTCTCCCTGCAAGGGACACCACACTGCCTCTCCTGCAAGGGACACCACACTGCCTCTCCCTGCAAGGGACACCACACTGCCTCTCCTGCAAGGGACACCACACTGCCTCTCCTGCAAGGGACACCACACTGCCTCTCCCTGCAAGGGACACCACACTGCCTCTCCCTGCAAGGGACACCACACTGCCTCTCCCTGCAAGGGACACCACACTGCCTCTCCCTGCAAGGGACACCACACTGCCTCTCCCTGCAAGGGACACCACACTGCCTCTCCCTGCAAGGGACACCACACTGCCTCTCCCTGCAAGGGACACCACACTGCCTCTCCCTGCAAGGGACACCACACTGCCTCTCCCTGCAAGGGACACCACACTGCCTCTCCTGCAAGGGACACCACACTGCCTCTCCCTGCAAGGGACACCACACTGCCTCTCCCTGCAAGGGACACCACACTGCCTCTCCCTGCAAGGGCCACCACACTGCCTCTCCCTGCAAGGGACACCACACTGCCTCTCCCTGCAAGGGACACCACACTGCCTCTCCCTGCAAGGGACACCACACTGCCTCTCCCTGCAAGGGACACCACACTGCCTCTCCCTGCAAGGGACACCACTGCCTCTGCGGGCACCACACTGCCTCTCCCTGCAAGGGACACCACACTGCCTCTCCCTGCAAGGGACACCACACTGCCTCTCCCTGCAAGGGACACCACACTGCCACCAACACTGATGATCGTACACATTTGAACGTTATTTAGTTATTTTTTTAACTACCTCGTTGCCGGGCGTATAACAGATGTTTTTTTGTGGTTAAATATTCGTTATTTAGGGAAGTAATAGAGAGCTGAGTACGTTGTGTTTGAGCCTAATGATAGACTATTATGTAAACTCTTTAAATGGACTATTCATGAATAAAATTATATTCTTGACCAATGTGGATAACTTTTTTTATTTAATAAAGTACAGTACCGTATGCAGTTAACGTAAGATCAACTAACATATATAAAGTGGTTTATAGGGAAGCTCTTGATATGAAGAACATGTAAGACAGACTTAACATTAACTTGTAACTTAAGGTTTCTCATCAAGTCTACGCAAAATGTAGATACACTCAAGATTTTAGATATCATTAACAATGAAATATTTTGTCATATCCTGTAAAGTTAGCATGGAGGTGTTTCTAAAAGGCTGTATGTTTGGACACTTGGAATATGCTCCAGGTATACTCCAGTGGCTAACGCGTCGGTCTGGAGTTTGATGACTCTCTGATCGCGGGTTCTATCCCCACCTGTGGTATGTTTTTTTTTTTTTTTTTACACTCCAGCTAGATATACCAAGATATAGTGTTCCAGTGTATGGCCCTGACTCTGTCCACGCACCAGTACTCACCTATTTGTGGTTGTATAGTTGAGTCGCAGCTTCTGGCCCAGTCCTCTTCACTGGTCGCCACTAGGTCCACTCTCCCTGCTCTAAGAGCCTTGTTGTAACTCATCTTAAAGCTATGTATGGATCCTACTTCCACTACATCACTCTCAAGATTGTATTGAAAAGGAATGTTTAGCCCTTGTGTATGGTATCTCCAAACTTAAATTCTATTTACTAGGGAAGAAATTCATTCTAGAAACAGATCATAAACCATTGGTATACCTAGAAACTTTTAAGGGAACCAACAGTCGTCTCTTGAGGTGGACATTGGCGTTCTGCTTCCTGATCACTCTAGTGCTGAAGAATTACTTCCTAACATCTCTGTGACTCATCTGAGTTTTCAATTTAAGGTTGTGTCCCCTTGTTCCTGTGTCCCATCTCTGAAACATTTTGTCCCTGTCCGCTTTGTCAGTTCCTCTCAGTATTCTGTATGTCGTTATCATGTGACCCCACCCCCCCATCCCTCCTTTCCTCCTGTGTCATCAGGTTGAGTTTACTTAGCCTCTCCTCGTAGGGCAAGCTCCTTAGCTCCGAGACTAGTCTTGTTGCAAACTTTTACACTTTCTCTTAATTTCTTGATGTGTTTGACCAGGTGTGGGGCTCCATACTGGTGCTGCATACTCCAGTATGGGCCTGATGTACACAGTGTACAGTATCTTGAATGACTTCTTACTTAAATGTATGCCAACAGTAGTTATGGTATTGTCCACACAGTAGTTATGGCACTGTCCACACAGTAGTTATGGCACTGTCCACACAGTAGTTATGGCACTGTCCACACAGTAGTTATGGCACTGTCCACACAGTAGTTATGGCACTGTCCACACAGTAGTTATGGCACTGTCCACACAGTAGTTATGGCTTAGTACCAAACTTGCACACAAAAATCACTCCCTACGAAAGCAAAAGACTCGGCAGGCGATGTAACATTCCCCCAATGAAGAGCAGGGGTGCCACTAGCACGTTGAGGGACAACACAATAAGTGTGAGGGGCCCAAGATTGTTCAACTGCCTCCCAGCATACATCAGGGGGATTACCAACAAGCCCCTGGCTGTCTTCAAGCAGGCACTGGACAGGCACCTCAAGTCGGTACCTGATCAGCCGGGCTGTGGTTCGTACGTTGGACTGCGTGCGGCCAGCAGTAACAGCCTGGTTGATCAGGCTCTGGTCCAACAAGAGGCCTGGTCACGGACCGGGCCGCGGGGGCGTTGACCCCTGGAATTCTCTCCAGGTAGACTCCAGGTAGACAGTAGTTATGGCACTGTCCACACAGTAGTTATGGCACTGTCCACACAGTAGTTATGGCACTGTCCACACAGTAGTTATGGCACTGTCCACACAGTAGTTATGGCACTGTCCCCACAGTAGTTATGGCACTGTCCACACGTAGTTATGGCACTGTCCACACAGTAGTTATGGCACTGTCCACACAGTAGTTATGGCACTGTCCACAGTAGTTATGGCACTGTCCACACGTAGTTATGGCACTGTCCACACAGTAGTTATGGCACTGTCCACACAGTAGTTATGGCACTGTCCACACAGTAGTTATGGCACTGTCCACACAGTAGTTATGGCACTGTCCACACAGTTATGGCACTGTCCACACAGTAGTTATGGCACTGTCCACACAGTAGTTATGGCACTGTCCACACAGTAGTTATGGCACTGTCCACACAGTAGTTATGGCACTGTCCACACAGTAGTTATGGCACTGTCCACACAGTAGTTATGGCACTGTCCACACAGTAGTTATGGCACTGTCCACACAGTAGTTATGGCACTGTCCACACAGTAGTTATGGCACTGTCCACACAGTAGTTATGGCACTGTCCACACAGTAGTTATGGCACTGTCCACACAGTAGTTATGGCACTGTCCACACAGTAGTTATGGCACTGTCCACACAGTAGTTATGGCACTGTCCACACAGTAGTTATGGCACTGTCCACACAGTAGTTATGGCACTGTCCACACAGTAGTTATGGCACTGTCCACACAGTAGTTATGGCACTGTCCACACAGTAGTTATGGCACTGTCATTCTCATCTCCATACAAGACTCCCTCACTAGAAAGCCTTCAGAAAATAGTTTGATCCGGGGAAGAGGAAAGCAGCTCCATTTTCTATATATATTGCATATACGTTAATATACACTGTGAGGTGGACAGCTAAAATAGGTATATCAAGTACGTATTCCTAACGTTATTACATACATGAAATGCAGTTTTAATGATCCACATACAGTTAATAGGCTTCAAACCTAAATTAAGGTAAATATCTACGCTAGAATTGTACTGAATACCATAGTATCGCTTCCTTAATTAAAATTGCCATAACGTATTGGGTTTTGGCTTGTAGTGAACTCCATAACCTTTATCTTCAGTACCTGCGCTTGTAAATACTGAACTTCGTGATACTAAACCTTAAACTTTGAACTTTCTGTAATATTGAACATCACGATACTGAAAGTGTGTGTGTGTGTGTGTGTGTATGTATTCTCCTATTTGTGGTTGCAGGGACCGAGTCACAGCTCCTGGGCTCGCCTCTTCGTTGGTCGCTACTAGGTCCACTCTCTCCCTGCTCCAAGAGCTTTATCGTATCTCTTCTTAAAGTTATGTATGGATCCTGCCTCCACTACATCACTTTCCAGATTGTTCCACTTCCTGACAACTATGACTGAAGAAATACTTCCTAACATCCCTCTGACTCATCTGAGTTTTGAACTTCCAGTTGTGACCCCTTGTTGCTGTGTCCCATCTCTGAAACATTCTGTCCCTGTCCACCTTGTCAATTCCTCTCAATATTAAATTTATACGTCGTTATCATGTCCCCTCTATCCCTCCAATCCTCCAGTGTCATCAGGTTGAGTTTCCTTAACCTCTCCTCATAGAATATACCCCTTAGTTCCCTTAACCTCTCCTCATTAGATATACCCCTTAGTTCCGTGACTAATTGCAAACCTCTACCCTTTATTTATGTGTGTGTGGTGACTAGTTTAACCTTTCCCCGACTCCTTAACAGAGCTACTGCAAATATATAATATATATATATATATATATATATATATATATATATATATATATATATATATATATATATATAAAATGAACCTAGCTTCTTAGTTTAATATATTTATTATGCCCCAATACAGAAGTACATAATGGGTCCAGGGACTGGGCCCCAAAGTTATGATAGCTGAGCAAGTTACAAAGGTAATGAACTCCAGGTAGATCTGGTCACAATCATGACTGAGTTACAAGGGTAATGAATCATCTACACGTCTATACATGGTTACAAACATGGACAAATTACAAAGTAATGAGCAATTCACACGTCCGCACACGGTCGCAACTGTAATGAGTTATTATTGCAAATATTAATTGGGACACACACACACAAACACACACACACACACTCTCACACACACACACACACACACTCACACTCACACTCACACACACACTCACACTCTAGTTTAACTCATACTTTTCCCATAAAACGTCATTGTAACAGCAGTTTAGATTAAGTGTGATAATTTACGTATTTTACCTAAAATAAAATGAGGTAAGTCAGAACATGCTACACACCGCTCTGAGTCGTCGAAATATGCAATAAGAATAACTGTACATTGTTTATGTACTCAGGTTTGTTTAATATATTTATCACCTTCACCTGGTTGGAAAATTCCGTGGTGTTTATGGCTCTCTCTCACCTACGGTACAGTCTATGCTTAATGGCAAGGATATTTCCGCATTCTTCCAAATTTCATCCTGCATGATCCATGACAACTGAGCCTTTTCACGGGCATGTGAAATAAATAGTTTGCATTAGATCATAATTTATCTAATGTCTGGGTACATTGTAGTCGATAGGCTTCAAGCATAACCTAACCTGACACTCATGGTATTTTAGTGTTTAATAATTCAGAACAAGTCCCGTCAACAAAGCTTTTCTTCAGCCCTTAATGAAACCGTGTTGCTTAATGTGTCCAGCAAGATATAAATTAAAAAATAAGAGTGCTCTTAAGGTATATATATATATATATATATATATATATATATATATATATATATATATATATATATATATATATATATATATATATATTAGGACAAGCCTAGGAAGTATTCTCTGTGAATGGGGTGTAAAACCTAGTTGATTATTCAGATACTAGTCATAATATTAGTCCTGACGAAGGATACACTTGTCTCCTGACGAGCACAGCACCAGCATCGCCAGCTTAGTTACAGTTGTGTATTTTTTTTAATTCAGGTTAAGCGCTAACCCATGTGGGTTATTCAGCACAAGACGTGGTGGAGGCTTGATCCTCCGTCTGCTCCATAGTTGTGTAAAGTGCAATCATATATTAGTATATTTGCGCTAGAACAAGTTACTATGATTCAACATATTTAAGTATTACATTATCATTTGTAAAGCACGTAACATTGTTGCAAATGTTAGGCTTAAAGCATGGTTCTTTATCATTATTGTCAGTTATAGCATTATAAACCCATTACTGTCTTCATGGACCATAACTCCCCTCCCATACCTACTCTCATGCACTCTAGTGATGTATGTGTTCCTGTAGGTCATGCTAGGAATGAAAGTACGTGGAGGGATTCGGTATAATTTCATGTGTGGATGAATATTTTCCATGCGGTTTATACCTCTGACTCATAGCTCATCGGTAGAGCGTTCGGCTAATAACTGGGAGTGCCTGGATTCGATCCCCTGGCGAGGCAAGGCGTATGGACAAGTCTTACACTTGATCTCCCTGCTCACCTAGTTGTAAGTTGTTGTGGGTCGCATCTTGAGGTAGACTAAGAATCTCAACGGCAATAAGGTACAATGCTAGGCTTTCTTTGGTTATCCTGAGTTTATAACCCTAATGGGATAATCCAAAGAATGACTACTTTTATATTGCCTGTTCTTAATACACTTTCCAATGCACTGGTGAAACTGGCCACTCTTTCCGACATTTTATGTTAGGGCAATACTGAAATCTGGTTAATCGGTGACCCTGAATAGTTCCAAAAATGTTATCATGCTCACACACTCGAACAGCACGTCAAATCTTAGAAACCATTAGTTTTCAGTTCGATTTGGAGGCCACATATGCCTGCTGGACTCTTAATCCTCTACCTTTCATTACCGGGTCGTAGGAACGATGATCCTTAAAACAGATATATCAGACAGAAATGTCAGACCATTTACTACCACTAGAGAGCCACAAAGCTTAAAAGACAGACAGCTTATAACTTGCAAAATAAGGCATATACACATTAATTTTGAAGTGTTTTAGCTAAAAGCCATTTGGAAGATGTATGGTCCAAGTGTACGGACTTTAATATTAGTTACATTGACATTAACAAAGCTAAAAGTGCATTTAGTGTATGACATTGCCTAAAGGAAAAGCTTAACAATTTTAAAGAGATTTCGTATGACCATTATTTGATATACTGACCAAAAACTACCCCCCTTCCCCTTTCCAATAAAAATACAAACACTAATTCTGAAATCGGTAACTTAGATCTTCAAAAATTAACATTCAGTCAGTACACAATATATCTCCTTATGACAGGCGAAACTGCAATAACACAACTGTAAGCATTTCAAGTAACGGACAGGATGCGGGCTGGCTTGCCATGAGTTCGAATCTTATCCGTTCCGTGAGTTACCTCTTCAGAACAGTTTGCCTAGTTGTTTTGATGTTTTGAGTGTTTTACTGCATAAATATTTTTTGCATTGTTTGAGGTCCAGCTGCGGGGCCTCTTGATGGTGTTCACCTATAGATCCTGGACTTCTTGTGAAGGTTTATAGTTTGTGTTATGGGAGTGAACAAAACACTTCTAGTTTAAATTACTTTTCTAAACAACTACTAGGAGGCTCTATTAGTAGCAAATTATGCCGTATTGTTTACAAAACATATTAACTTTTGTTTCTCCCTACAGTTTGTGATCGCTGAGTGAGGCAGTGCAGGTGGCTGGGAATAAATCAGCCAATATCTGTAGCCTCCTAATTCATCCAACCTGTTCCACTACACAACACCTGCAGCCATGGTGAAATACGAAGAAGAGGAGACCTACAGCTTCCGTCTTTCTCACCTGGATGATGGAATCTACTCCGACACCAGCACCATCTCATCTACACATAAACAACGTATTGATTCACTCTTCAGGGATAAGAGAAGGCAGGACAAATTGCACTCTGATCCTGTGCCCCTTTGGCTCCCTCCCGAGCCTTTTCGGCCTGACTCCACGCCTCTGCCGGCCAACCCTGTGCAGGAGGAACTGGAGCGCATGTTCGGGGGGCGGGACCAACGACAGAGAGCCTTCCTGGATGTGCGTGCCACTGTCCAGGCACAGATTGAGAGGTTGTTTGCTGATGCCACCAGTGAGCCCATAGTGGGGACTCACGCCCCACCCCCTCGCTCACCGCCAGCCCCATGCGCGCTAGACCCTCCACCGCTTGCATCCCCTTCCCCACCTCAACACCAGCAATCCCACACTCCTTCCCCTACCGCCAACAGTTGCGACAGTCGGCCCAGAAGTGGAGTGACTGGAGTCAGTCCAGAGGAGTCGCTCGAGGCGGCGACACCACGAGTGTGTGTCTCCAGCATGAAGTACCGTGTGGATTATTTAGGAGCGCTGCAGCTGGCTGAGAAAGCCACCAGTCTGGATGTGCTGCAGACACCACTCAAGGACCTTTATTACAAATACCGTCTGTGTCTTTCCCGGGGCAAGCGGCCAGTGTCGGGAACGCTGCAAATTACCGAAGCCGGGCTCAAGATTACTCACGGCAATGTGGACTCCTGTGATGGCCATTTAGAGTTTACTAACCCATTCCCAACTATTGCGGTGTGGGCGGCGGTGAAGCTGGTGATCCGCAAGGAGATGTCAGAACAAGGCCAAGTTGGGTACTCGTACGCCTTCCTCCCGCTCATTTGTGACCCGGAGGCACAGGACAAGTACAACCTTTATCACGCACTCAACGTACCAGAGCCTAGCGTCATGGCCATCCAGCACCCGCCTATGTTCGCCTGCGTCATGAGGAAGGTGGGTGTTCCCAAAGTACTCGAGTGCCATGGCTTCGTGTGTCAGTCGTCTGAGGATGCCATCGTGATGGCTGCCAACTTGTACCAGGCACTGCTGGAAAACATGAGAAGTGAGGCACCGAGCGAGGCCTCTAGTGACACACGGGAGGACGACAGACACGTCATGAGCGACAGTGAAATGGTGCCAGTTAGACCGCCTCGTAAGAAGCGCTCACGTCGCTCAGAGTCCCCGAATTTTGGGCATGGACTGCGGCGTGCTAGCAGTGAAGATATCCTACAGTCACACATTATTGTGGATGACTCCCGAGCCAGCAAACGACGACTAAGACGTTCCATTAGTGAGCGTCACCCTGGCGCCTTCCTGCTTGATCCCGGTGATGTGTATACAAGAGTGGCGCTACCTCGCTCCAAGTCCTTCATGAACGTCACTAATAAATACAATTTCCATGACCTCTTGGATGACGTCAAACAGAAGACAGGCCTGAAGAGTGTGGATGAGGTGCTAAAACAAGTGATAAATCCGCGTGGAATGTCGTTTAGCGAGATGGATCCCGACCAACGAGAGATTCTTTTGAAACTGGCTCTAACATTGTCAAAGGACGAGATCTACCAGCGGTCTAAGAACATCATGAGACAACAAACTCGAGGCCGCAGCTCCTCTCTCATGAGCCTCATGGACTCTGATAGTGACGGCTCCACCATCTCCTCAGTTTTGAAGGCCACCAAACGATCATTTTCGCGATTGGGCTCCCGCGCCTCTAGCCTACAGTCAAGCTACCTGAAGGACAAGTCACCACTCCGAAAGTTGGTCAACAACAAACACCGCTACATGTTTGAGAAGGGACGCAACAACAGTGCTGTGAGACGGGCAGACAATAAAGAGAACGAGTTCACTCACATGCTAGAAGCGAGTGGGAGGAAAGTGGCACCTAAAACGCCAATGCCTCGACGAAATTCGTCCCAAACAAACGAAGGCTACTTGTCGTGTAGCGAGTGTGGTTACGACAGTGAATGTTCCAGCAAGTGTTACTGCTCTCTACCCCGGCAAGCCTTCTCGACCAAGCCTAACGACAAACTTAAAGACCACGACTCCCCGTGTGACTGTGACACCGAAAGCTGTGCTGAGAGTGAGAAATGTTACTGTTCTCTCAAACGGGTCAAGAAGAACGGCCTCAAGATGTATGAAATTAACCTAGACTCTGAGACAGACACCAACGCTACGATGCAGAGCATCGCCTCCTACAAAAAAGGCTACGGGTCACACTCCAACCTCAGTGAACTGGAGTCGCATCCAACTTCGTGGAAGCGAAACACTGGTGGGTCTTCTAGCAGCACCACACAAAACAAGAGCTCTTCCTTGTACCTGACCGAACAAAGTAAGAGTCGATCTGCAGGCACTGTCTTCTCTTTGCACCCGGATGTCATGAGGAAGAAAAGTCTGTCGTCGAATTTATCGACGGACTCTGAGATCTCTGCGATGCATCGATCGTCAGACGGGTCCGGATACCATAGCCAGGACAGCGGGCGGCGTCGGGTTCCACCTCACCAGAGAGCAGCAAGTACCGAGTCTCTCCTCTCGTCTCCCAGACTTCGACGGCATCCTTCAGGGTCCCTTGGATCGGGGGGCTCCAGGGGATCACAGGCGTCGTCACAAGGGAGCGGTAGTGGGATAGGGACACATCGCTCACAAGGTTCTAGGGGCTCCGGATCTTCCCACCAGAAGATTCTGCTGGTGTCAGCAGTGGACCCCAGTGGGAAGGTGGTGTACCGCGGGGCATCACAACGCAAGAAGAGGGATGACAGTGACACTGCTTCCATCCTTTCAATGAAGAAGACAGCCGAGATCGCGGCCCTTTTCTCAGAGCTTAAACTTAGCCAGACGACCGACCTTATCAACCATCTCAACCAATCAGCGTCGGAGTCGGAAGACGATGCGTATTCCTCCATGCAAGCCAATAATTCCTTCCTCTTCTCAGACAACATCGAAAACTCACTAGGTTACTTGCCGTGATGGGTGGTAAGCACCGCATGACAGATGGCACTGACAGTGACGCATACCGCAGTGCAACAGCTGGCAGGGTGACCGCCCCTCCAACCTACATCACACTACGCCCAACCCACGCCTCCCTCTCTGGCTGTACCATACGCTCCTAACAACCACGCCCACAACTCACAAATTTGAGATGAAACTAGATAACGTTTCTGTCTGTCCTAGAACATTATCAAGTAGCTATTGATAACGTGCATAGTACTGAAATTCGGAACGTTACTAATTATCAGTGATTCCCTAATCTACCTCTGCGGTATATTGTTGCTGAAATTAATATTATGAATATACGGGACCTGCAGAGATACATTGTTATTGTTCCACATACAGCGTATCTATGCTGAATATCTACGACTTTCTAACCAACATAGAGCAAATGGCGTCTTTTGCTATATATATATAAAATTTGTGGGTTGTGAATTGTTCCAGCAACGGTAGTGACATTAATTGTACAATGGAAGTTTCTTATATACGTACAGTTGAGACAGTACAGTGAAACTCCAGTGACAGGCCTAGTGATAGGCTCATTGTTCCCGCTCAACCTTTCAGAGGCCACAGTGAGGGGTAGTTAAGTGGGCAGTGATGATTCTTAAGTCATCGTCTGTGATGGCAGTGTATCGTGTGGTGATGCTACGTGTAATTATATTTTTAGATTAGTCCCTCTCCCGTCCAGGCCTTCTCCCCCCCCCCCCTCCACCGCCATAAATGTCAGCGTTTACAAAAAAAATATTAAACTGTATATTCATAAAATGTATAAAGTACCTTATTTCTATAACATTTTATTACTTGAGTATAATGAAACTATCATGAAACAAAATATTCATCCCACGTATAAGAAATGTTTACATTAACAAAGTAATCTTTTGTATATATTGATAATTTTGCTGATGAAACATTGTGTTTCATGCTTGTGTATAATTTTTTCTTGTATATTCCTTGTTTTAACAGTTGTTAATTCCTATTATATAATTTATTACATAGTTTACTATTTTAATGTATCCAGTATAAACATATTTTATTTCATGTTCTCCGAATATTAAATATTTTTACGCTATTTATATTCTTTATTTTAAATCATTATATATATAAAATATACAAAAATAGACAATAGGATGCACAGCATCTTATGTTGTCATATTCAGCTAATGTCATGTTTCTCTTCATATTCAGCTAATGTCATGTTTCTCGTCATATTCCGCTGTCATGTTTCTCGTCATATTCAGCTAATGTCATGTTTCTCGTCATATTCAGCTAATGTCTGTTCGCATATTCCATGTCTGTTTCTCGTCATATTCAGCTAATGTCATGTTTCTCGTCATATTCAGCTAATGTCATGTTTCTCGTCATATTCAGCTAATGTCATGTTTCTCGTCATATTCAGCTAATGTCATGTTTCTCGTCATATTCAGCTAATGTCATGTTTCTCGTCATATTCAGCTAATGTCATGTTTCTTGTCATATTCAGCTAATGTCATGTTTCTCGTCATATTCAGCTAATGTCATGTTTCTCGTCATATTCAGCTAATGTCATGTTTCTTGTCATATTCAGCTAATGTCATGTTTCTTGTCATATTCAGCTAATGTCATGTTTCTTGTCATATTCAGCTAATGTCATGTTTCTTGTCATATTCAGCTAATGTCATGTTTCTTGTCATTCAGTCTTCAGTTTCTCATAGATGTTTTCAGTTGATCACATTGTTTTACACAGTTTGTGTCACTTCGATGATGTTATCTCATTCTTATAACAATTTTCTTTGCTCATAATTAAGGTATCCGACTAATTTGTTTATATTCAGTTTTGTCTGTATTTTCACTTTTATACAAGTGTTGCAGTAATTGTATTAATATCTGATAAAATGGGGTTTGTGCTTGTTAATTACAGTAGCTTAGTGACTGTCTCAAACATATATCTAACTGCTAGGCTAAATCCATCTTTTTTTTCGACAGTAAATCCTGTGAACTGCAACCCAGGATATATTAGTTGTCTTTCCACAATGCTGTACAAGTTTGATCTTACCTCAGCTTATTATTTCAATAAAAACTAGGCGCTAAGTTCACCTCAAAACACAGCATTGTTATAAGTATACTTCCACCCCCAGGATGCCACCCAGAACAGTCGGCTAATACTCAGGTGCCTATTTATAGCTGATCTAAGGTGACTCGTCTTTCCTTGGAATGGAACCCAGGTACCTTGGATTGAGCCGAGCGCTGTACCGTTGGGGTGCAGGTCACTTGTACCACTGTGTACCTTGCTCACAGACAAGCATGTCTGGTGAGATCCAGTCATGTGAAGACAGGTTTCTGTCTCTTACTACTTCTTGCACACTTTATCGCTCCTTCAGGCAGCTCTCAATATTTTTTTTTCCCCCTTGCGTGCTTGTTACTGTGATCAGTAATGGAGAAAACACAGGAATTGACTATCTTTTATTTTGACAGAGCTTTGTGTAAAGACTTAACTTTGACCTACCAAAGCTCAACACAGAGCAAAAGGTCGTCACAAAAGCTTGTGCAATTGTTTGTCAACACACTGAGGGCAGTGCATCCACTGTGATCGCTCTGTATTTTCTGAAGGGGTTATCCTTAAAACCCCTTCTGAGTTGAGTGAAGGCTTATGTACTGCAGAGCGTGATGCCAGAGCCGTCTGTCTGATAGCTCAAGTTTCCTCATTCCATATAAGATTTTTGTTTATAACCTCAAAACGTCTTAAGAGTGTTCAACAAGAGAGCTAAAAGACCTCACTGGGCGTAATGCTCTATAACTTCCTTCAAGGCGCCGCCTCATATATATATATATATATATATATATATATATATATATATATATATATATATATATATATATATATATATAAATAAAATCACGTTTTCTCCTTTCAATAGGTTTGGAGGGGGAATTTCATACAATTGGTCTCCCACGCAGGTGTTCCATGTGAAGTTTGAGTGTAATGGTCTCACTGGGGTTGTCTTTGCTGACACATTGCCTTGTGTCCATTGGGGGGAGGGGGGATGTTGGGGTTAACCAGGCAATTATTTCTTCAACAGCTGTTACGCCCTTATTAAAAACAAATTATGGCTAGACACTGGTTCACGATTTAGTTATTCTTCTTTAAATAAGGAACATTAAACAGTAATTGTGGTTACAACGAACATATGTACACGTACAATTATGTGCACATTTATTATGTACACGTCCATTTATGTACACGTACATTATTATTTATTTACAAGTACTGTACATGTATTATTATTATTTATAAGCATATATCAAAATGAATCTGAGTATAAAACAAATTCCGACCACACAATAGAGCGAAAAACCAATGTGAAGGACCTGGGAGTGATAATGTCAGAGAATCTCACTTTCAAAGATCACACCAATGTATATGCTACATCTAGGAAAATGATAGGATGGATAATGAGAACTTTCAAAACTAGGGATGCCAAGCCAATGATTCTCAACAAATTGCTTGTTCTTTCTAGGCTGGAAGCTGTATAACCCCTGTGGTTTAGCGCTTCTATTTGATAATAATAATAATAATAATAATTTCTAGGCTGGAACATTGCTGTACACTACCGGCCCCTTTCAAGGCAGGCAAAAATTGCAGACCTAAAGAATGTACAGAGAAGTTTCACGGCAGCGAGAAAGTTACATGATAATATACACTGGGAAAATCCCAGAGGGATTAGTTCCAAATTTGCACACGAAAATCACTCACTACGAAAGTAAAAGACTCGGCAGGCGATGCAACATCCCCCCAATGAAAAGCAGGGGCGCCACGAGTACACTAAGAGAACACAATAAGTGTCAGGGGCCCAAAACTGTTGAACTGCCTTCCCGCATACATAAGGGAAATTACCAATAGACACCTGGCTGTCCTCAAGAAGGTGCTGGACAGGCACCTTATCTCCTGACCAACCAGGCTGTGGTTCGTAAGTCGGTTTACGTGCGGCCAGCAGTAACAGCCTGGTTGATCAGGCCTTGATCCACCACTCGACCTGGTCATGGTCATGGACCAGGCCGAGTGGGCTTTGACCCCCGAAACACACTCCCGGTATATTATTATTATTTTTATTTACAAGTATACACGTATTATTATTATCATTATTATCAAGCGCCTGGAGAAAGGCAGGTAATCATGTATGATTCAAAGAAGGGTAGGGTGTTCCACTTAACAAGGTCCACTTGAATTCAGATAGAGACTTAACTAGGAGTGGTGCTGTTATATACACTTGCGCTAAACCCGTGTAAATAACTGAATAATGTGAGTGTCGTTTAAATTACTGATGTAGCGAATAGAAGACAACCTTGTGGAGAATGACGTGGGATATTTGTTGATAATAATAATAATAATCTTGTATAGTACGTACTCACCTATTTCCCTGTTTGTAGTTGTGTGGGTTGAGTCCCAGCTCCTGGGCTCGCCTCTAGCCTGGCTGTGAAGGGTGCACAGTCTTCTAGCCTCTTGGCCACCATATATTTCTTCTCGAAGCTGTGTATTGAGTCTACCTGACCACTGAATTCATATAGGTCATTCCACTTTCTGACCAGCTCACTGCGGCTCAAGAAATATTTCCCAACATGGCTGACGTAATCATCTTCTCCACCGTCTCTTATTACAAGCTGACAGCCTTCCAAAATAAAAATACACATTTTTTTTTTTGATAGAAGAAAACACCGATAGTTTTTTAGATTATAATTTTTATCCCTCTTAACGTGTCCTTAAATTAGTATATTAATTATTCAACACGGTATCCCGTGGCTCGATTGGTAGCGCACACAGTGAGGTCCAGGGGTTCGAGTCTATGGGAACAAATATATAATGATGGGCAAGTTATATATATTATATATATAAATACCTCAATTGTAATTAGTATAAACAGGTTAATTACTGAGGTATGTGGAAGATGACAGGTGCAAGTATACAAGCTAGGGTATTTGTTGGTAATAATAATAATAGATACGATTGGAAATAAACGTATTTTTTTTATTAATATTTTATTATTACCCCAGGAAAGCCATCGTGCATGATGGGTGAGTCAGTAACAAATACTTGTTGTAACCTCATAAAATGTCATTTAGTTCAAGGTAACAAGACAGTGTGGTCGAACTTAAACTTGTTAATTACACACGTCTACCCTGGTTATGAGCCACACCGTCTGGACAAAAAAAAAATTCTGGAAAATTATTATATGACAGGCAATAGGTTCCGTACAAGGGCAAAACAATTCCTTGTCAGGGAAAAAATACAATACAGATATTCATGTTTGTTTATTATTATTATTATTATTATTATTATTATTATAGAGATGCGTTGAACCAGGTGTCATACAATGGTGTGTATTGCGTATATATACTCTTTAATCTATAAAATACATGTACAATAATACTCACAGAGATAAATACATCTGTGTTTGACCATTAATATAAATAATATATATATATAGAGTACATGTACACCTGTTCTATAGGCTGGTCCAAGTACCTCTGCCTAGGTACATTGTACTCTCATTGCTGGAACTCTATTTATTCATGTCTGGGATATCCCCGTATTTCATTAGCCGTGTTTTCCTCTATCTCTATCGGAGAAAAGAATCCCCTGCGTTCCATAAGCCCAGCCGCCTCTATCTCGATGCATGCAAAAGGAATAGTACAGTGTGTGGCATAAATTTCTAATACAGATAAATATCAGAGTTGAAGAATATCACAAGAAATATTCACAAGGTGTCACAAGGGAACTCCTGTCCCAGTTTCGGTAATATGGCAACTTGGCACATGCACTGCATAAAATAAGTTCAGGCCTTACTCTTTTAAGTAAAATATTCAAGAATTTAAGGTTTGAAACTAATCTAAAGATACATTATCCAGTTATTGCTTGGAATCCATCGATTCAGTTAATTATTTGGATTCGTAAACTGGCAAATTTGCATCTACAATTATTTTGTCTCTATTTCTACAAGTACAACGTATACAGACCATAGCTGACATCAGTGACATACTATATAAAAAGCCTTTTGTTAGGCAGAGCATTTTTGGCAAATTAGGACAATTTTGTTGTCAGGATGCGACCCAAACTAGTCGACTAACACCCTTGTACCTATTTTACTGCTAGGTGAACAGGGACAGCAGGTGTCTTAAGGATACACATCCTAATGTTTCCACCCGTACCGGGGATCGAACCACGGACCTCAGTGTGTGAGCTTGAGTGTGCCACGAGACACAGCCTGCCATCCTCTTCATCAGATGCATCAGCTAATAAACTGAATAATTCAGAAAAAGAAACATTCACGGATAAAACACTAAAATTGCTCTAGCTAGAGCCGTTCCCCTGAATTAATCTACCTGGACTTCCTGCTCATTTATGAAACATTGCAAGCTCCTGAAGATGTGCTGATTGCATCATGAAAGGCCTGTATTGAAATGAAGCCGGTGTTTGGTGGTCTTCAAAGTAAAGGTACTCAGATGTTGCACATAAGTAAGTTAATTCAGGTATACACAACTAGTTACATAGATTATCATACATAGCAGCATATGTGTAGAGAACCCTCCAGGATAACCCAAAAAAGTCTTATTCATCAACCTGTCGCTATTATATACCATTACTGTTATAGTTCTGAGTGGTTAGTAAATTCAGTAACAATGTCATGTTGACCGCCAGTGTTACTGGCACTCCCGCCAGCTGGCGCACTAGGGCGGCCAACTACCTGCTCACACACCTTTATTACGCCGCTGTCTGCCCTCATTGTCTCTCAAACACCTGCCAGGTGTGTGTCTGAGAGAGCGCGTGTTCGGCTTACAACCGAGTGGACCTAGGTTCGATTACCGGCCTGAGCAAGAGCCCCCCCAATGGGGGGGGTTATCCTAGGTAAGTTACACTATATATGATAATTGTACTTACGTGTACTTGTACTTAAATATACTTACTAGGTGAGATGTATTGAAAAGTCTTTATACACTTGCCCCGTGGCCTGGTAGCTAAAGCTGTGGCTTCACACTGTGAGTGTCCGGGTTCGATTCCCAGTGAGGGTAGAAACATTGGGCGTGTTTCTTTACACCGGTTATCTATGTTCCCCATCAGTAAAATAGGTACCTGGGTGTTAGTGAACTGGTGTGGGTCGCATCCTGGGACAAAACTGACCTAATTTGCGGGAAATGCTCAGCATAACAAGGGGCTTTCTATATAGTAGTATGTCATTGATGTCAGCTATGGTCTGTATACCTTGTACATTTAGTAAATAAAGATATTATTATTATTATTATTATTATGTTGCTCCTGTTCACATGGCAGTAAATAGGTGGGTGGCATCTTGGGAGAGGGCATTTCACCTTAGGCTATGGTTTAGAAATAAAGCTGTGTTAGGATAACGACTAAATTTAACTCTAGAAATTATAGATCTTGAATCTGGTAGGAATTTTGAATACTGCTACGAAAAATACTATTAAGAAATTTAATTTCAGAATTGATTTTTAGCACTTCCCCGTGAATATAATAATAGTGTGGATTAAGTTTAGGGAATGATACGCCAGTTTTATCATTACTGTTAATAGGAGCCGTTACGGTTTTTTTCACTATATGGGTTTGTAGGGCACTTAGCTCACACATTGAGGTCTGTGGTACGAGGATGTGTGTCCTTAAGACACCTCTGTCCCTGTTCACCTAGCAGTAAGTAGGTACGGGTGTTAGTCGACTGGTGCCAGGAGCTATGAATCGACCTTTGCAACCACAATTAGGCGAGCACGCGCACACACACACACACGCGCGCGCGCTAGACCCCTCAATAGAGGTTCCTTGACGCTGGTGAGGGGCTCTTGATCTAGGGAATTGAATCTGTGCTCCGATTCCCTGAATTAAGCCTGAATACCTTCCATCCCTCTTAATTATAATAATAATATAATAATAAAGGGAGCGCTAACATGCGGCTCAGGACAGTTAAGAGTCATTCCTAAAATTTGATTGGCTTGACACGTCATTCAAGTGGATGTATTTTTAAAATATATGTTAGAAAACATGCGTTACAATAATACGTGTTGTAAAGTATACGTTTTATAATATGTCACGGGTTTTATATGCCACCAGGCCACGGGTGTCCCGTGGCCTGGTGGCTGGAGCTCTCGCTTCACACGGCGAGGGAGGGTCGACGGTGCTCCTGCAAGAAGCAGATCCTGGCGCAACCTGCTGCTGTTTGCAATGGCTGTCCTGCCGAAGAGGGACAGGCACCTTGCAACATCTGTTGTTGGGGCAATGGATGCATTCCCTAGAATGCTTGTTAACTGCTCATTACTCTGTAATTTGTTCATGATTGTAACCATGTATGGACATGTTTATGATTCATTACCTTTGTAACTGTCATGATTGTGACCAGCTCTACCTGGAGCTCATTACCTTTGTAACTTGTCATGATTGTGACCAGATCTAGTTCATTACTTCGTAACTTGTCATGAGTGTGACCAGCTCTACCTGGAGCTCATTACATTTGTAACTTGGTCATAATTGTAACCAGATCTAGTTCATTACCGCTGTAACTTGTTCAGCTATCAAAACTTTGGAGTCCAGTCCCTGGACCAATTATGTACCTCTGTAATCTTTTGACTACCGCCCACAGGATGGGTCTGGGGTGCATAATAAAGATATTAAACTAACTAAAACTTCACACGGCGAGGAGTGGTAAAGCCTGGTGCCGGAATGTAAAGTTTTGTGTCTGCTGTGCTCCTGATGTGGCTGCTGATGTGGCTGCTGATGTGGCTGCTGATGTGGCTGCTGATGTGGCTGCCTGCGAGTGAAGGTAAAGAAGTTTTCATTGTGTCTTGAGTGTGAAACAGCAGATCCTCCTCCCAGACAAGGTCAGTATTTCACTCTGGCTGAAGACCGTCCCATGTGTGACCTTGACATTAGAAAGTTAACGTGGTTATTTGACAGTGTATTGTACAGTGTTCAGTACACATCAATTCAACACAGTATACAGTTCATGACAATTTACTGAGAAAACGTTTTAGCTACCAGGAACATTATCAGTCCCCTGGTGGACGAAACTCTCACTCTAGGAAATGCCACCAACCCCATATTGCGTCTTACTGCACATACTTGTACGTATAATGTCTCCCACTTGTTTACATATTGTTCAGTCTGCTGGCTTTCTTACTGTTGTCTCTTCATACTTTAAAAGTTCTAATCGACTGTGTGTATTACTGTATTTAGCGATTAGATTTTGCCACCGAAGTGGCTAGTTTATTGTGCACCCCATATCCATCCTGTGGACGGTAGCGCAAGAGCATATGGATACACAAAAGGCCTAGGCACTAGGCCCCAAAGGGGTTAACAATTGTACATTTGGGTTCATATCTACATTTCAATTATCTGTTACAAGCAGGTATCTTATTTCATGAATAAGATATCTTGACATGTCACATAGGTTATTATATTGTCTATCTCTATATTCCTCAATAAGTGCACAATTAAGCACATAGTGTTCACGACAGTGACCATATGCCTGATCACATAATTTGCATTTAGTTTGATCATCATCTGTCTCCCAAACTGTCAGAAGTACCTGTAGCCAAGCCTAAGCCTGGCCACTACAACATCAGTCAGTCTGCTCACATTGCAAGTTGCTCCACAAAATGTCCATCTGTGCTCGCATTATCATGAGCACAGATAGGCACGTTCATGGAAATTAATTTGGATTTATATCTACAGTTCACTTATCTGTTACAAGCAAATTTAGGAAATTTGCTTAGAATAAGTGGTATCTTACCTTCACTAATAAGATATCTTGACATGTCACATAGGTTATTATACTGTCTATCTCTATATTCCTCAATAAGTGGACAATTCAGCACATAGTGTTCAAGACAGTGACCATATGCCTGATCACATAATTTGCATTTAGTTTGATCATCATCTGTGTATCTCCCAAACTGCCAGAAGTACTTGTAGCCAAGCCGAAGCCTGGCCACTACAACATCAGTCAGTCTGTTCACATTGCAAGTTGCTCCATAAACATACTTATCTACATTCATGTTATCATAGTGGGTTATAGATCTACTCAGGCTTCTAACTGCATTCCTATAGCTATCATTTTCATTATTTATTTCTCTCCTAATATTATTCCTAATGCTAGACACAGATATACCAAAGTTATATTCTACATTCTCCTTATGGGTGCTCTTCTTGGCTAACATATCAACTTTATCATGAAGGAGTAATCCAATGTGTGACGGAATCCATAGCAAATGTACTTTAATTCCTTTGTCCCGGATTTTTGAGTATCTATACCTGGCTTCTCCAATGAGCATGCTGTTAGAGTCATTATAGGAGTCAAGAGCCTTCAATGATGACATAGAATCAGTAATAATGATAGAGTCAAGCTCAGTGTCATAAGTTAGCTTTAGTGCCATAAGGATTGCAAACAATTCAGTTTGCAGTGTAGACGCCCAGTTGTTAATTCTTATGCCTAGTTCAAAAAAATTATTATTGTTCTTAACTAGGGAGGTGGCAACCAGAGCAGATGCAGCCCTGCCAGAAGACTCCTGTTTAGATCCATCAGTGTATATAACTTGAGATAACTTATTACTATATTTAGCGTAGTTATAATCGAGTGAATTTTTCTAAAACGACCGTCTAGTTTTACCTGTCCTAACCAAGACGACTCTGAGTGTGAGATGTGCGTGAGTGCATGCGTGCGTGCGTGCGTGAGTGCATGCGTGCGTGCGTGAGTGCATGCGTGCGTGAGTGCATGCGTGAGTGCATGCATGCATGCGTGCGTGAGTGCATGCATGCATGCGTGCGTGAGTGCATGCGTGCATGCACGCATATATATATATATATATATATATATATATATATATATATATATATATATATATATATATATATCATTATTATTATTATTACACACACACAACAGGCCAAGTGTCTTATTGACATGTGCCTTTGACAGAATGATAACTAACACAGGGTAAGGCTCTTAGAGCAGGGAGAGAGGGGACCTAATAGCGACCAGCGAAGAGGCGAGGCCAGGAGCTATGAATCGACCCCCTACAACCGCAAAACAGGTAAATCCACACGCACACACAGGAGTTGTGAATCGACCCCTGCAACCACATAGGTGACTACACACACACACAAACACACAGCAGTGACCTGCAGACCATGAAACATGTACAGCAGGAGCCACTTCCTACACCTATACAGGGAAGTAGCTCTCATGTTCACCTTCACCACCACAAACAGCGTCACCTCTCCATCAGCATCACCTCTCCACCATCATCACCTCTCCACCATCATCACCTCTCCACCATCATCACCTCTCCACCATCATCACCTCTCCACCATCACCTCTCCACCATCATCACCTCTCCACCAGCATTACCTCTCCACCAGCATTACCTCTCCACCATCATCACCTCTCCACCATCACTTCTCCACCATCATTACCTCTCCACCATCATCACCTCTCCATCATCACCTCTCCACCATCATCACCTCTCCTCCATCATCACCTCTCCACCATCATCACCTCTCCACCATCATCACCTCTCCACCAGCATCACCTCTCCACCATCATCACCTCTCCACCATCACCTCTCCACCATCATCACCTCTCACCAGCATCACCTCTCCACCATCATCACCTCTCCACCAGCATCACCTCTCCACCATCATCACCTCTCCACCAGCATCACAAGCAACAACACCGTTACCACAACCAGCATCACCTCATTATCGGTGATAACATTACCGCCATCACTATCACCGCCAGTATCACTACCACCACGCCCATTACCACCGAAATCACCACCGTTACTAGCCTTCACCACCAGCATCACTACCACAATCTTTATTACCTCCACCACCACCAGCTTCACCACCACCACACCACCTCCCTTATCATTTACTGTATCTTTCACAATTCTCACATATTGGACATGAAGACAACGTCGTCATGGTCAGTTGACTTTCTTCTCTTAGGGCGACTGTCATCACTCATTGTCATCTCATTGTTGGGTTCATTTCTCATTATCATACTAGCATCATTTTTATTGCCATTGACCTTCAGTATCTTTACAATTGTTACTTATATCCTCATTTTCATGTTACTCACCACCAGTATTTACGTCATATCTTATTTGACATTGTTATCAGCATCTTAAGTTATATTTGTCTTCATTTCAGTTATAATAAAAGCATACAGTACTTACATGGCTTACAATTTACCTGTTCCAGTTTCAACACCTTTTATAGTGTACCTTCGCCTCAAGCCATATGTTGTATCACTCATATATTTCTTCCCAAACCACCGTAAGATACACTATTTAAAATTATCGTGTCTGTGGTTATAACCTTCTTCATCAATTATATTTATTGTTATTGCCATCTTGTCATTTTCGAGTGTATTGTGGCTATTAATCCTGTCTTCACTGCATTCACCATTATTTCCATTAGACAGTTGTAATCACTGTTATTTTAACTTAGTGTCTGTCATTTACAGCCATTATGTGTGAAGTTCGTCAGTGATCTGCCATTATTATTCCCAGTTATCGCATTTATCAATGCATTCAGCTGTCATAGATTTTTTTCTGTCTTTCAACAAACTTCAGCCTCATTATTTACATGCAGCATTACTGTTATTTTCATGACTAGTACAGTAGTACTAGTATTTTCCACACTCAAATACATAACTAAGTGCAGTTCTTTGGTGATTTAATTTGTTAAATTTCACCTTTTTATTAGTTTTGATCTTTTTTCTCTTCTTTACATGATTACCTGGAGTATACCTGGAGAGAGTTCTAGGGGTCAACGCCCCTGCGGCCCGGTCTGTGACCAGGCCTCGTGTTGGATCAGGGCCTGATCAACCAGGCTGTTACTGCTGGCCGCACAGTCCAATGTACGAACCACAGCCTGGCTGGTCAGGTACCGACTTTAGGTGCCTGTCCAGTGCCTGCTTGAAGACAGCCAGGGGCTTATTGGTAATCCCCCTTATGTATGCTGGGAGGCAGTTGAACAGTCTTGGGCCCCTGACACTTGTTGTGTTGTGTCTCAACGTGCTAGTGGCACCCCTGCTTTTCATTGGGGCCGAGTCTTTTGCTTTCGTGGGGAGTGACTCTCGTGTGCAAGTTTGGTACTAATCCCTCTAGAATTTTCCAAGTGTATATAATAATGTATCTCTCCCGCCTGTGTTCTAGGGAGTACAGGTTTAGGAACTTCAAGCGTTCCCAGTAATTGAGGTGGTTTATCACAGTTATGCGTGCCGTGAAGGTTCTCTGCACATTTTCTAGGTCAGCAATTTCACCTGCCTTGAAAGGTGCAGTTAGTGTGCAGCAATATTCCAGCCTAGATAGAACAAGCGACCTGAAGAGTGTCATCATGGGCTTGGCATCCCTGGTTTTGAAGGTTTTCATTATCCATCCTGTCATTTTTCTAGCAGATGCAATTGCTACAGTGTTATGGTCCTTGAAGGTGAGATCCTCTGTCATGATCACTCCCAGGTCTTTGACATTAGTTTTTCGGTCTATTGTGTGGTTGAAATTTGTTTCATACTCCGATGAGATTTTAATTTCCTCATGTTTTCCATATCTGAGTAATTGAAATTTCTCATCATTGAACTTCATATTGTTTTCTGCAGCCCATTTAAAGATTTGGTTTATGTCTGCTTGGAGTCTTGCAGCGTCTTCAATGGTGGACACTATCATGCAGATTCGGGTGTCATCTGCAAAGGAAGACACGGCACTGTGGCTTACATCACTGTCTATTTCTGATATAGGGATGAGGAACAGGATGGGAGCGAGTACTGTACTAGTTTTAATTTCGCCCTACTAGTCCCTCATGGTATAAATAATTACATATACGTACATGTATACAGCACTACACTTGTGGGGGAGCGCTACAAGCATAGGGGCCATACAGCGTCTGGAAGGAATGGGAGTCAATCACGTTTGATCAAAGGTAAGGTGAAGCCTAATTCCTAGGATCAAGAGCTCCTCACCAGCATCAAGGAACCTTCTCTTGAGAGATTGAAGAGCCAAATGACCTTCAGTTTTAGTGCTTTCCATTAGTTGGATTATTCATAGGGAAGTGCTCAACAAATAAGGGTCACATATGATAACCATAATATTGTATTATAAACTGAATTCTAATGTATTTTGTAATACAGTACAGTAGTACATTGTGAACAAAGTGTTTGGTCACAATGTCTTACTATTGCAAGTGAATGTTGATGTTGTCTCTTGATACAACACCTTCAGTCACAACTATTACAACTGAAGTTAATACAGTACATGCAAAAAAGTTATATTCAGCCATACAAACTATTCACTGCTCATGTTTATATCATTAAATGTTCTATTTTTTTATTAACACATCAGCTGCTTCCCACCAAGGCAGGGTGACCAGAAAAAGAAGAAACACTTTCATCATCATTCACTCCATCACTGTCTTGCCAGAGGCAAACTTACACTACAGTTATAAACAGTGGTGGCTTGTCCATAGGAGCTGCAGTCCCCCCCAGATGCTCATGCCAGACGTATGACTTCATCAACCTTACGCTAAAATAATTTGCAAATGACAAATATATTACAGGAAAAATCTGTTATGTTGTTTTCAAAGTATAGTGGTACCTCTACTTACGAGCAGCTCCCAACTCGAACAATTATGCAAGTGTATTTTTGTAGGTGCTTTTGTAAGTGTGTTTTTGGGGGTCTGAAATGGATTAATCAAATTTTCATTATTTCTTATGGGAAAAAATTCCTTCGGTATCGGCACTTGAATAGCCGTCTGGAACGAATTAAGCTTGTAACTCGAGGTACCACTGTATTTATAAGTGAATTTTTAGTTTTTTTGTTGAAACGAGATAAAAATAATTAAAAATAGAAGTTTGATGCGGTACAATAGTATAGGTATTACTGGAGTTACATCTGGCAGCGAGGAGCTGCATTCGATGCAGCACACACCCAGTTGCAATCGGTCATGGCAGAAGCTAAGGAAGTGTGTGACTGTATATGTGTTGATATAATGGACATATATTCTTCCAATAAACACTTAGTAGCTGCTAAATTGTTCAACAAGAAAAGCTTCACTAGTTTTAAGAATGAACTGCTTACAGAAGAGACAGTACTGACCACTGAAGCATATCCCATCATTGACAAACAAAAGCTTGAAACTGAGCTAAAAGTATATTTTATTGTAAATCCAATGTGCATGAATATTGCAAATTAAATGAGCTGCTGAAATTTATCTTGGAAAATAATCTAGATGATGTTCTTAGTGAAATTATGAAACTGATAAAAATCCTTTTCAAAATTCCAATGACTACATCAGAGCCAGAATGCTGCTTTTCAGCAATGAAAAGAATAAAAAAAATTCTAAGGAGCATTATAAATCCTGAAAGACTAAATGCACTTGCAGTGCTTTCAATAGAGAAAAATTTCCTCAACAGTCATCAAGAGATCAAGGAGAAAATTATTAATCTTTTCATGCAAAGTAGAAGAAGAAGACTGGATTTTATTTTTAAATAAATGGATCAAGCTTGAACTGTAACAGTTTAGGTAAGTAAAAAATATTTTTTTGTTTATGATTTTATCAAGCTTATGTATAAATTTTCATTTTATATGCTTGTTTCGTTTTACACAATATTAAAACAATGGCTAATTTTAGCTAATTTTAGCTACGAGCAGTCACTGGTTATAAAACTGCAACATCAACACCCCTCCTTCAGAGTGCAGGCACTGTACTTCCCATGTCCAGGACTCAACTCTGGCCTGTTGGTTTTCCTGAATCCCTTCATAAATGTTACCTTGCTCACACTCCAACAGCACATCAAGTCATAAAAACCACCTGTCTCCACTCGCTTATATCTAACATGCTCACACATGCTTGCTGGAAGTTCAAGCCCCTTGCACACAAAACCTCCTTTACCCCTTCCCTACAACCTTTCCCCCCTACCCCCGCCTTCCATCCACTGCAGATTTATACGCTCTCCAAGTCATTCTATTTCGTTCCATTCTCTCTAAATGTCCGAACCACCTCAACAACCACTCCTCAGCCCTCTGGACAATATGTACTTTTAATAAACCCACACCTTCTCCTAATTTCCAAATTATGGATTCTCTGCATTATATTCACACCGTACATTGCCCTCAGACACGACATCTCCACTGCCTCCAGCCTTCTTCTTGTTGCAACATTCACCACCCATGCTTCACACCCATATAAAAGCATTGGTATAACTATACTCTCATACATTCCTCACTTTGCTTCCCTGAATAATGTTCTTTGTCTCCACAGACTCCTCAGTGCACCACTCACCTATTTTCCTTCATCAATTCTATGATTCACCTCGTCTTTCATAGACCCATCTACTATATAGTATGTAGTAGTATATACTTAATTTCTTACCTCAAGTTGTTCTGTTATCTAGCCCAGCATATATGTACATATATTTTCCTGCATGTACAAACCTCAAAAATTTTGCAAGCTTGTCATACTACAAACACCAGTTAGCTCTTGCTCTTACTTTGCAAAGTAATACAGTATATAGATCAGGGTAGATGTACAGTATGGTGATACCGACAAGATGTGGGTAAAGACATGAAATGTACAGTTTATGACATTTATTAAAGGAAATGTTTTGCCATAAATCCCTTTTTCAGTCCTAATACTGAGTCAGCTAAAAAACAAAAACAAATGGGCCCCAAGACTGTTTAACTGCCTCCCAGCACACATAAAGAGGGAGTACCAGTAGACCCCTAGCCATCAAGAGGGAACTGGACAGACACCTAAAGTCAGTACGGACTAGTTATGCTGTGGTTCATACATTGAATTACATGCTGCCAGCAGTAACAGCCTGGTTGATCAGATCCTGATCCACTGTGAGGCCTGGTCATGGACTGGCCTGCAGGGGTGTTGACCCCTACAAACACCCTCAAGGTAGGCTTCAGGTATAAGAAAAGAACATAAGAAAGAAGGAACACTGCAGCAGGCCTGCTGGCCCACGCGAGGCAGGTCCAAGTCACCTAGTCAGGTCAGATCACATCCACTTAAGGAGCACGGCATCAGACCTATTAGCACAAGCTAGTCTGTCCAATTCACACCCACCCACACCCACTCATGTATTTATCCAACCTATTTTTAAAACTACACAACATCTTCGCTTCTATGACGGTACTCAGGAGTTTGTTCCACTCATCCACAACTCTATTACCAAGCCAGTGCTTTCCTATATCCTTCCTGAATCTGAATTTTTTCAACTTAAAACCATTGCTTCGAGTCCTGTCTTGGCTAGATATTTTTAGCACGCTATTTACATTCCCTTTATTTATTTCTGTCCATAATTTTTTCACATTTAAATTCAGTAGAACCTCAGTTTTCATCATTAATTCATTCCAGAAAGTCTGACAAAAACTGAATTTGACAAAAACTGAAGCAATGTTTCCCACAAGAAATAATGTAAATCCAATTAATCCATTCCACACCCAAAAGTATTAACAAAAAATACATTTTATAGAGAATAACTATAGTTTTACATACAGAAAACAATGAGAAATAAATATAAAGGACTAATGAAATGGATAAATGAACATTTAATATCACTTTTACCTTTATTGAAGACTTTTGTTGGCGTATGGAAGACGCGAGGTGGGGAGAGAGGAGGAGAGGTTATTGGTTGGAAGGGAAATCCCACTCCATAAGGACTTCAGGTATTGAGTCCCTATCTGGGGTTACTTCCCTTCTTTGTCTTTTACTGGCACTGGACCCCTATCACACAAAAAATCTGTCCAGAGAGGTCTGTTTCTGGTGTCTCTTTAAGATTTGCCTAAAATGGGACAAGGCATTGTCATTGAACATGTTGCAGACACGACTTGCAACAGCTTTGTTAGGGTGATATTTCTCCACAAAACTTTGCAACTCACTCCACTTTGCACACGTCCTTAATCACTGAAGAACGCACATATTCCCCTCTCTCTTCCTCCTCTTGAATTCTATCGTGTTTCTCGCCTTCTTTATCAAAGGGCTGGCACTCGGAACTTTCTTTGGCCCCATGGTGGCTTATTTAGCAGTCACACTCAATAAACAAGCACAAAAACAATGGATTATTATGAAATGTTTTGGATGAACGCGCAGGGTAATGCTCACTCAACGAGAAACAAAGCCAGACAGACTCAGAACAGGGATGCTTTGTGTGGGCACGGGCAGGTGAACACGTTTGGTACGGCGGACCGATTAAAACCCAGGTGATGAACGAAAACTGGGACAAAATTTTGACAAAAAAAAAAGTCGTTGAAAACCAAATTTGACGAAAACCAGGGCAAACGAAAACCAAGGTTCCACTATGATACAAAATAAATGTTATTAGTAGAATAGTATTTAATTATTCAATTCTTTATGAATATTTATAGCAACGAATGTAATAACGATTATATTTATGGCATGAAACCTGTGTAACTAAATAGCAAAACTTTTCACAAGATCATTTGTATGTGCACTATTACAACTGAAGTAGTACTCACTGATACCAATTTCATCCTATATCACTCATTATTTCATCTTCCTTCCTCCCTCCCTTGATCCTGACTTTTCAACACAGTAATATTCCTAACATGTGGTGCGAACAAAACTCACATTATCATAACAATTTTATTTATTTAATACATCAACACATTAAAGAAAAAAAAAAAAAGAATACCCATAAAGAAAAATAAACTGGTTATAGAAAAAATCACACTATGCTGTATAGAAAAGATTTATAGAAGAGCTTACTGTAATTTCATTATTAATGTTGGATGACAAAGACTTTACAAAAAATGCAACAAGAGGACACCACTTGCTTAGCAAAAGTCTTACTCATGTTTTGCTGTAGGTACCCCTCAAGGGGTGCTCTTGATCCAAGGAACTGAACCTGTCCTCCTATTCCTCAGATCAAACCTGACTGATTTCCATTCCCAATGTGCTGAATTACCCCTACAAGTTTATGCTTTCCAAAATAATAATACAGTGGAACCTCGGTACTCGAACAGCTCCCTACTCAGCCAAACAAACACGACCCACCAGAACTTCGCTGTAAACTATTTCGTGTTTCTTCATATTTGTTGGTGTTTTTTATATTATTTGTATAAAAGTCACCATGGGGCCTAAGAGGGTTAGTGATAACAGCTAACCAAAAAGAAAAATTGGTTGGGAAGAATTCGTTCAATACTTGAAAAGATCAGCACGCGAACAGCCTTCTAGAACGAATTAAGTTTGAGTACCGAGATTCCACTGTAATTCAATTGAAGTACAGTATAGCTTTATCAATTGAATGATGCGTTAGAGCTATATTTATAGCAAAATGTTGTCTGTAAATAAAGATTTGCTCTGCATACAGTGTCTTTTTACCATGTCACAGAACTGAGGATTTGAACACCTGGCCATTATTATTATAATAAAAAACCAGCACTAACCCCACTAGTCATACAGCATTGAGAACACTTGGCACGCTAGTCCTAAAAGTGACAGGCCGGTGCACTAACCACTGTACCATGCCAGCCTTATGAGATTTCTTTAACAAAGATGTAATATACTTCAGGTATAGTATACCTTAGGAAGGTTAGCATGGACACCACTGTGACCACAATGTAGGTTTTTACAGACTAATCATACACCAAAATGGCTGTAGCAAGCCCATGCAAGGCCATTAATCATACCATAATAGTAAACATCTCGCAGAACACACAGAGTGCACTGAGCTGCCAGTTTCAGGATTGTAAATAATTGTGATTTATTTTTTAAAACCATGTTACTACAATTTCACAAGATATCATTCTGCCATTATTATTACTGGATCTAAATAATGTACTGCTGACAATTGTAGAACAAGCATTAACTAGGATGACGTGTGTGTATAGTTGTATCAAGTTATGACTTGATACAGCTACACACAGGCTGAACTGTTCTTCCAATAAAAGCTTATTCTGCAAAGTGTCTTTATTATCATCATTATTATCATTATTTATTATATTCACAAAACCAGTATAAAATCCTTATGGTCATTCAGCACTGTAATGGTTTCAGTACTTTCAAGTCAGCGAGGGTTGTGATAGCTCTCAAAAATCTCTTATGTAAGACATATTTTAATGTCTCACAGTGCATAAACAAAACTCACAAAATTGTAATAACACGATTGCAAACAAACCACACAACGGGTGGGGTTTGGGTTTTAGGACTCGCTCGGCATGCATTCAAACCCCACCCGTTCTGTGTTTTTTTCCATAAACAGAACTGTTGGTGCTGTGACTGCCTCCAACACTTTAAGAGAACTAAATACTAATGATTTAAGAATCCAATCTGAAGTCTTTGATGGGTTACCTTAACATTTGTTTTTACTATTATTACAGTACGTACTGTATTCATGAGGAAGCACTAAACAGTCATACAGTGCCTGCTTTTGTGATAATATCAAGGATTAAAAATCCCTAAGCGAATAACGACTCCCACAATCCCTTGAGGAAGAGGAAGAAATGATGCCCAAACATCATCACATTAACAGCTGGAGAAGGAAAGATTTTCAGATTATTAACCCTGGGGAGGATTAATCCCAGATAAGTAAAGAAAGCCAAGCAGTGTAGCTTATATCCATTGGGTTCCTTTGAACCTCTTACTCAGGATGCAACCCACAACAATCGACTAACAGCTGGGTACCTATGTAATGCTAAGTGAATCTGCACATCAGTTTTAAGGAGATTTGTTCATACATCTGAATTCACAGAGGACTGAGCCTGAGTCTTATTGTGTGATGAATGAAGGACCATTAACCTGCAAGTCCCTTTCAGCCTTGCACAATCTGCTGCTTTACTGTTCTAAACAACTGCCACCTGTTTGCTTTAATTATTCGAGAATCATTTCTGAGCAGTATTATGTACAGTATTCATTACTAGTATTTCAATTTTTTTCTTAGTAAATCATAAATAATATCAATAACTTAAAATTTATCTTTAAAATGTTTTATGCAAAATTGGAGAGAATTTCCACAACCATTATGTATACTGTACAGTAAACCCTCATTTTACATGTGCTCTTTCTACACTTTTTTTTTTTTTTTTTTAAATGGTTGTAATAGACCATAATTTTTAAAGGGGTGGACCGGTAAGCCAGCGGAAGGCCTTGGTCAGATGACCAAAACCTCCAATAGCGGGTCATCATCTGACTAAGACCCGCGTCTGGAAACACTTGTCCGGTGTCCTGACGAACCTTACCTAACCTACACATTTTTGCAACAACACAGGTGAAAAAATTACTGTATATTTTCAATGAGTATGCTGTAACCTTTGTTTAGCATGGCATAAATTTAATGTAAAATATGGCATGCTTTACCTCATGACAAACAAACGGGCACATCAATTGTTTATGGGTGGGGGCTAATCTTTCTCTTAATGTAGACCTCCCATACTGCCAGTTCTCTGTGTATGCACCCATTCCATGCCATACTCAGGTATACACAAATACAGTTACATAGATTATCATACATAGCAGCGTATGTGTAGAGAACCTCGATTGATATTACACTCAAAACTAAGCGCTAAACCTACAAGGGTCATACAGCTTATACTTAGTTGAGAGGTAAAACATACCAGAGATGCATTACAGAATACCTGAGCACTACAGTACAACCATCATCTAATGAGAACTCTGCATCTATATCAGTCCAAAAACCTGTCCTACGATCCACAAGTATCCACCTCAGCCCAGTAGTGACCCACCAGCCTTCTCCATGCCTTTCAAAGTCAATGTACACCAGCAACCAGAATTTAGTGCTTCCACATAAATATAACAAAAACCTACTTTATGCATTTTTAAATACACAATCTGTTTACAAGCACCAGTTCTCCTTTTTCTATGAAAGATAAAAGCTTACATTGTGTTATCTCTTAGTGCCATGGTCATCAGTATTATGGTGAACAGGTGGTAGGATCTTTATACTGTGCTTCTGTGCCAGGCACTGGAGTGCCTTGTATTCATTTTGAAGTGCTTCCACTTTGAGTGTGTAATGCTCCTGAACACGATGCACCAGCAACCGCCTCACATCCTCTAAACACAACTAAGACAGTGAAAACATTATCAGGATGCCTAGCATATACCAAGACCAGAAATATAATAACTATCTACTTATACACACACAAGCTTTTCAAAATACATGTAAAACACAAATCTATATGCAGTATATATACTGTATCTGCTAAAATTAAAGGGATATTATGTATAGTAATAGATGAACAGATTAACTAATTTATATCAGCATACACAGTTTTTAACATTTGCCATTTCCCACTAAGGCAAGGTGACCCAAAGAAGGAAAGAACATTCACCATCATTCATTTCCCAGCAGTCTTTAAGAAGACCATGGTCAACACAGTTCCAATATCCACCAAAATGCAACATCTTTCCCCATCATTCAGAGTGCAGGCCCTTTGTTGAAAAAGAACAAAAAGGCACAATACCGTGACTGGAATAATACACAAGTATTTCTGCCCATAGGAGAGAGAAAAAGCTTTTGACAATGTTTTGGTCCAACTTGGACCACTGACAGAGTCACAAAGTGTGACTTTGTCAGTGTGACTTTGACGGACCAAAATATCGTCGTAAGCTTTTCTCTCTCCTTTGTTTGGGTACTAGAGTATAACCCAAATAATTTTTCTTATAATCACGTACAATAATATACTTTATCTACTTACATGTACTTTTTTCTTTTTCAACAAACCAGCCATATCCCACTGAGGCAGGGTGACCTAAAAAGTACAACAAAAGTTTTTCTTATTAAATTTAGCAATTTATACAGAAGGGGTTACTAGCCTCTTGCTCCCGGTATTTTAGCGACTCCAAATGCAACTGTACCAAATGAAAAGAACCATAGATGGGAAAAGGGTGTCCCCTTATACGTACTCTCTCATTTTCCTGCAGTAACACTGTCAGCACAACCTAAGCTAACTTTCCTACATATGAACTGGCAGTCTAATATACAACTGTATCCTACTTTTCCTCAGAAAGCAGCTCTCTTCATTGAGGCTCCCAACTCATAGCTCTTATTTAGGACATACCAAACAATAATTCAAAAGAACATGGGAAATAAATGATAAAGTGGGCAAATAGATTTGATGAAATTTGTTAGAAAAAGTTAGCCATTCCTTTTGAATAAAAACATGATGATAAATGTGCTTATAATAAAGGCTATTATGTGCAGGACCCCTGTGGTTTAGCGCTTCTATTTGATTATAATAATAATATTATGTGCAGGCAACCCCCAAACTCTGAAGGAGAGATGGGGATGTTGCAGTTCAGAGGGTCTTTTAAACTGTAATGTATACATAATTCTGGCAAGACATCAACTGAATGATGGTGAATGAGTTTCCTTTTTTTTTAGGGTGACAGGGAGGGGTCACATACCTCAGTGGGAGATGGCCAGTGTGTTAAAAATAATAATAAAAAAAATACATATATACAGGCAACCCCTAATTTACAACTGCTGGCTGCCTTCCTCAATTCCTGCATTTATAATCATTTTTGCATGACAAAATACCACCTAAAATCTGTTGATGCATGAAATTAGTTCCCAAGAATGGAAACCCCATTTATAACACTGCACGAGGCTTGCAGCACCAATCAGGTTATAACTACAGCAGCTGCTTGAATAAGCAGAGATTAACATGGTATAGCAAGAGGTGCTTAAGTCTACAGTAATAGAAAGGTTACAATGACCTACATATTTATAATAGAGTTTTGTATATGGTGAGGACAGCTATTCAGTTATTTTCTGAAGGCAATAGTAACTGAAAGAACAAAAAGAGTAAAGACTATAAATTACTATTTTGATGGGAAGTGCCTCTGGCAAGACAGTGATGTATTGAGTGATGATGTAAGTGTTTCTTCTTTTTTTGGGCACTCTGCCTCGGTAGGAAATGAGCGATGTGTTAAAAAAAAGCACTAAACCCACAAGGGTAATACAGTTCCCTGGGAATGGCAGATAATCAGGTTTGAACTGAGGTTAGGAGAGAGATAACTCCAATTCCTTGAATCAAAAGCCCTTCACCAGCACCAATATAACCCAATGAAGGAGAGAAACAAAGTAGAATTATAAGGCTTACCCTTGGCTGGCGACAACTCTGCCTGAAGAAGCAAGCAGAAGCTTCTGTGAGGTGGAGGGGAGGCAGGAATGATGACTGAGTATCTAGTGGATTTGTGGCCACCTTAAACCTGTGGGGCTCCCAGGGACGCACGTGAATCTCCACTACATATGCCATGGGAAGCTTACCCTGAAAAATATTAATTACATGTTCAACATGTGAACTAAAGAGTCACTACAGTACAGTGGACCCTCGGTTTTCGCCGAAAATTCTTTCCAGAATGCTGCTCATGTTCCATTATCGAACGAATTTACTTCCTTAAGAAAAAATGTCACGTAGGTTAGTCTATTTCAGACCCCCAAAAATACACTTGCAAAAGCACTTACGAAAATACACTTGCATAAAAGGGTGAGTTTGGAGATGACCGAAAACCGAGGGACCACTGTATATATGTGTGTAAGTGTGTGTGCTGCATGTGTGTTAGTAAGTTTATTTAGGCACAGATACACATAAGTACAATTATCATAAACAGTGTAAATTATCTAGGATAACCAAAAAAAGTCAGACAAAGTGGCTTATTTCCATTGGGGTGGTGTGTGTGTTGCGTGTGTGTGGGGGTTGCGTGTGTGTGTGTGTTGCATGTGTGTGTGTGTGTTGTGTGTGTGTTGCATGTGTGTTGCATGTGTGTGTGTGCTGCACGTGTGTGTGTGCTGCACATGAGTGTTGCATGTGTGGTTCATGAGTGTTTCATGTGTGTTGTGTGTGCATATTATATATACATTTTTAACATGTCAGCCATCTTTCACCAAGGTAGGGAGACCTCATACAGGAAACCAATTCATCATCATTCACTGCTCTTGACAGAGGTGTGCAGACATCACATTTCAAATAACTTTCTGAACTGCTACATTCCAATACCTCCTGACAACTAAGTTTAATTAAACCTATATGTTGAGATACAGTACCAGTAACTAACCTATATGGAAATTTACAGTTCAATCTCAATCTGGTACACTGAAAGACAAGTACGGTAGGTACTTTCCAAGAGTGTGAAATTTTCTAAATATCTGAAACAAGTTTCATAATTTTCATGATTTTTTTTAGTAAATGAATACAGAAGGTATAAGGTGTTGGGAGTAGAAAGAATTATTCCCTATGTTATTTTGTGCATGTCAATCGTCCTTTCCCCCAGTATTTTAATCGCCTTTTGTGACACTCGTGGCTTAGGGAGGAAGAATTCTAGCCCACTATCCCTATGGAAAGATGGTGACTGAATGAATGATGGTGAATGAGTTTTCTTCTCTGGGTCACCCTGCCTTGGTGGAAGATAGCCATCAAGTTAAAAAAAAATTGAAATGATGTATATATGTACATACTATACATGGCTTACAGCAATCATGCAGTAATTCATCTAGGTTTGCCAATCTAAACCAGTGTGCTGATCTATGCCTAGGAATGCCTTTATTCAAGTCTATCTCAGTATAGATGTTCAGCAGCTTTTTTTGCAGTGGTCCTTGTGTGATATACATGTATATTGTTGATATGTTAATATCAAAGCAGTCACACAGGTTTTTCTCAAGCTGGCCCATATCTAATACCCATAGAATTTTGACTTTCTTCACACCACCAACACCAGTCACAGGCAATAAACTATTTACTCAAAATTTATTTTGGGAATATATTTTTAATAATTTTTTTTTTAAATGAGCTGGATTATGGGAGGTTTTTTTCAGAGTACAGTTCTCCATAGAATTCCAGATTATCGATGGTGTACTCAGGGCCAGATCTACCGTGAAACTAATGAAGCTTGAGCTTGAGGGCCCCTAATCCCCGAGGGGCCCTAGAAGTGACTTTAGTCCACACTGATTAAAAAAATTTGGTCAATACTATGAGAAAGGGTTGTGAAGGGGCCCCATAACAGTTCAAGCTTCAGGGCCACAGAAATATAGGTCCACCACTGGGTGTACTGTATAAAGAAGCATGAAGTGCTAAATACCAGGTAAAGCAAATTTTAAACACTTAGACCTTCATGCTACAGAGGTAAAAATTACAATCAGGCAGAAGACAACAATTATAATGACAGAATGGTTTTAACTAAACACTTAAAGAAATATATTTGTAACTCTGTAACTAGACTATTACATGATGTTTTGGAACAGAATTACAAATGTCCAACTAACTATAATGATTAATGGTTCTGACATTGTAAGACAAAACAAGGGAAAATTTTTAGGAACTTGAAATTTTAAAATCACAAAGAGTACATGATGAACGGGAAGTGCTAAAGCAATGAGGGTCACACAGTACCTGGGGAAATAGTAATTAAGTTTGATCCAAGAAAAGGTAGAGTACGTTCAATTCCTTTAATCAAGAGCCCTTTCCCAGCATCAAGGACCCTCCTTTTAATGAAATATCAATGGCATGGAGAGAAGGTACGAATATAAAAGAGAATACACTCACCATATCCTTCCGTGCCTTAGCATCAATGTCACACCAGCAGTAGTGGGACTGAGCAACATGGTGCAACTGACTGCGTCTCTTAGGGTCTACAAATCTGCATCACATAAGTGTGGTAGAACATACGTTAAAAATTGCAACAAAAAATTACTCATTTAAAAAAAAATCCAATGTACAACTATATATCAATGGTAGAATATATAAACAAGTACAGTGGTACCTCGAGTTACGATGGTCCCCAAAATCGCCCTTTTATGTAAGTTTATTTTTTTAAATGCTTTTGTAGGTATATTTTTGGGGGTGTAAAAGGACTAGTCTATTTTACATTATTCCTTATGGGGATAAATTCGTTTGGTAATGGCACTTGAACAGCATTCTCGAACGAAAAAATATCGTAACTCGAGGTACCACTGTACATGTTAATAAGACAATATGCAGTAGGCATCCTCTCCAAGATATAAGTGGTACCCCGGTTTACGATGGTCCCCAAACTCACCCTTTTATGTAAGTTTATTTTAAATGCTTTTTAGTGTAATTTTGGGGGTCAAGGACTAGTCTATTTACAACTTTCTTAAGGAGATAAATTCGTTTGGTAATGGCACTGAACAGCATTCTGAATGAAAAATAAACCGGTACCACTGTATTACTACGTATTTCAAACAACATTATTTACATTATACCACTCTAATTTACCCTTACCTCTCCTATGGTATTTATGCCTGGGGATCTACTACACCAAATCACATAAAACCATTAATAACTCAACAAAAAGCTGCTGTGCAGACTTTCACCTGTTCCAGTGTCAGACAATACTTTACCCCCACTATTCAAAAGCTTCAATTTATTTAATATACAAAATATGCATTCATACTACTGTGCCTTCAATATAGTATATATACGTACAGTGGACCCCCAGTGTTTGTGATGCTCCAAACTCGAACAATTATGTAAGTGTATTTTTGTAAGTGCTTTTGTAAGTGTATTTTTGGGGGTCTAAAAGGACTAGTCTAATTTACATTATTCCTTATGGGAATAAATTCGTTTGGAAATGGCACTTGAACAGCATTCTGGAATGAAAAAATCACGAAAACTGGGGGTCCACTGTATATAGCTGCAACAGAATATGCAGGCATAACACAAGACACAAAACCCTCTTCGACATTACCCATATCCAACTCAATGTATGCAAAAACTCAATGTGCATAAAAGGCCCTAAGATCTGGAATCCACTGTCTGAATCATCAAAAGGTCACCTGTCTGCCAGTCAATTTAGAGCAATTGTTAAAAAGCATCTCATCTCCGTAACTAAACTAAACTAGCACTATGTTATATTAAAAAACCAGGTCATCCACCTTTGTTCCTGTTCGTCTTCCTCCAACTCCCATAGAAAACTAATTACTCATCTTGTTCCATTATATTTCTACCAAAACTAAGTCACTTCCTGTATCTTCATCTCTCTCAATCCATCCACAAAACTGAAGACAGTAATTCAGTTTGAACCAACAAATCATACCTCAAAACTGCACATTTGTACACTCACTACCATTCTTATTGTGCATATAATAATAGTAAACTGCTTAAGAAATCCTAATTAACTAAAGATCACTGAATCAGTTTGAAATATTATGTGTACTTTCAAAATTATACTATTGTTCATTTAGCTACCTCTCTCTTTTTTTTTTTTTTGTACATTTAAGAAATCATACTTAATAATCTATATCTAGTTCTTAAGTAGTCTTTAAGCATTAGGATTAGTTTGCCTAAAATGCACTGCATGCTAGTAGCTTTCTTTTATACCTAACAATATTTTATCACATGTAAACTACATTAGTATCTGTACAGTGGTCCCTCGGTTTCGTGCATCTCCAAACTCGAACATTTATGTAAGTGTATTTTCGTAAGTGCTGTTGCAAGTGTATTTTTGGGGGTCTGAAATAGAGTAACCTACGTGACATTATTTCTTAAGGAAGTAAATTCGTTCGGTAATGGCACTTGAGCAGCATTCTGGAACGAATTTTCGGCGAAAACCGAGGGACCACTGTATAACTGAAGGGTGTTCCAGGGTCAATGCCCCCTTGCTTAAAAGAAATAGATCTGATCCACTAGTGACTATTAAATCCCTGGTGGTTGAAACATCTCCATAAAATTCCATAAACCACATTGTGTTTAATTAACATACAATGTATGTAGGGCATACATTGTGTAGTGTGTAGGGCAAGGAGGAATAACATCTTGTAGGAGTGTGGAAGAGCCAGTTGTGGGTGTAGGGGAAGTTCGTGAGGCAGTGGGTAGAATGAAAGGGGGTAAGGCAGCTGGGATTGATGGGATAAAGATAGAAATGTTAAAAGCAGGTGGGGATATAATTTTGGAGTGGTTGGTGCTATTATTTAATAAATGTATGGAAGAGGGTAAGGTACCTAGGGATTGGCAGAGAGCGTGTATTGTTCCTTTGTATAAAGGCAAAGGGGACAAAAGAGAGTGCAAAAATTATAGGGGAATAAGTCTGTTGAGTGTACCTGGTAAAGTGTATAGTAGAGTTATTATTGAAAGAATTAAGAGTAAAACAGAAAGCAGGATAGCAGATGAACAAGGGGCTTTAGGAAAGGTAGGGGTGTGTAGACCAAGTGTTTACAGTGAAACATATAGGTGAACAGTATTTGGATAAGGGTAAAGATGTTTTTGTGGCATTTATGGATTTGGAAAAGGCGTATGATAGGGTAGATAGGGGGCAATGTGGCAGATGTTGCAGGTGTATGGAATAGGAGGAAGGTTACTGAAAGCAGTGAAGAGTTTTTATGAGGATAGTGAGGCTCAGGTTAGAGTGTGTAGGAGGGAAGGGGACTATTTCCCAGTAAAAGTGGGCCTTAGACAAGGATGTGTGATGTCACTGTGGTTGTTCAATATATTTATAGATGGGGTTGTAAGAGAAGTGAATGCGAGGTCTTGGCAAGAGGTGTTGGGCTAAAAGATAAAGAAGCAAATACAAAGTGGGAGTTGTCACAGTTGCTTTTTGCTGATGACACTGTGCTTTTGGGAGATTCTGAAGAGAAGCTGCAGAGGTTGGTGGATGAATTTGGTAGGGTGTGTAAAAGAAGAAAATTGAAAGTGAATATAGGAAAGAGTAAGGTGATGAGGATAACAAAAGAATAGGTGACGAAAGATTGGATATCAGATTGGAGGGAGAGAGTATGGAGGAGGTGAATGTATTCAGATATTTGGGAGTGGACATGTCGGCGGATGGGTCTATGAAGGATGAGGTGAATCATAGAATTGATGAGGGGAAAAGGGTGAGTGGAGCACTTCGAGTCTGTGGAGACAAAGAACCTTGTCTATGGAAGTAAAGAGGGAATGTATGAGAGTATAGTTATACCAACGCTCTTATATGGGTGTGAAGCATGGGTGATGAATGTTGCAACGAGGAGAAGGCTGGAGGCAGTGGAGATGTCATGTCTGAGGTCAATGTGTGGTGTGAATATAATGCAGAGAATTCGGAGTTTGGAAATTAGGAGGAGGTGCGGGATTACCAAAACGATTGTCCAGAGAGCTGAGGAGGGGTTGTTGAGGTGGTTTGGACATGTAGAGAGAATGGAACGAGACAGAGTGACTTCGAGAGTGTATAAATCTGTAGTGGAGGGAAGGCGGGGTAGGGGTCGGCCTAGGAAAGGTTGGAGGGAGGGTAAAGGAAGTTTTGTGTGCGAGGGCTTAGACTTCCAGCAAGCATGTGTGAGCGTATTTGATAGGAGTGAATGGAGGCATATGGTTTTAATACTTGACGTGCTGTTGGAGTGTGAGCAAAGTAACATTTATGAAGGGATTCAGGGAAACCGGCAGGCCGGACTTGAGTTCTGGAGATGGGAAGTACAGTGCCGGCACTCTGAAGGAGGGGTGTTAATGTTGCAGTTTTATAACTGTAGTGTAAAGCACCCTTCTGGCAAGACAGTGATGGAGTGAATGATGATGAAAGTTTTTCTTTTTCGGGCCACCCTGCCTTGGTGGGAATCGGCCGATGTGTTAATAAAAAAAAAAAACAATGTATGACTGGAAAGGTTGAAACTGATAAAGGGTGTTAAGAGACTGGATTTATTAGGAGTTAGTATAACATTTTTTTTTCAACAATTTACATATCAGACACCATATCCATTATTATAATGTTCAAGGGGAAGAACTAAACCTGCAAGAGTCATACAGTGCCTGGAGAATGGAAGGCAAACAGATTTGACCTAAGGAATAGGAAAATAGTTCAAATCCTTGGATCAACAGCTATTTAATAGCATCTAGGTAGTGGATGGTCAACCTTGCTAGTGACCTTTGCTTGACAGGAAACCTGTGGCTTGTGAAATATGAGAAAATGATGAACTAGATAATAACACATGACTAAACTTATGAAGGAGAATAGAGATGGTAAAAGAAATTATGGATCTTCTGCTGTCACCAAGAGTTTGAATTACAGGTGGCATACCTCGTTAATATGGCAGGTTAAGTTCAAGACTGCCCCCATACCTTAAAGCGAATCACAGCCTTTTTTTTACTTGCAAATGAATATAAAAGCATATTTACACTATCATGTATTAAGTGCGCAATAGCACTATACCTGGAGTGTACCTGGAGAGGGTTCTGAGGGTCAACGCCCGGTCTGGGACCAGGTTTCATGGTGGATCAGGGCCTGATCAACCAGGCTGTTACTGTTGGGCGCACGCAAACCGAACATATGAGCCACAGCCCGGCTGGTCAGGTACTGACATTAGGTGCTTGTCAAGTGCCTGCTTGAAGACAGCCAGGGGTCTATTGGTAATCCCCCTTATGTATGCTGGGAGGCAATTGAACAGTCTTGGGCCCCTGACACTTATTGTGTTGTCTCTTATCGTGCTAGTGGCACCCCTGCTTTTCATTGGGGGGATGTTGCGTCGTCTGCTGAGTCTTTTGCTTTCATAGGGAGTGATTTTCGTGTGCAAATTTGGTACTAATCCCTCTAGGATTTTCCAGGTGTATATAATCATGTATCTCTCCTGCCTGCGTTCTAGGGAGTACAGGTTTAGGAACTTCAAGCGTTCCCAGTAATTGAGGTGTTTTATCGCAGTTATGTGCGCCATGAAGGTTTCTCTGTACATTTTCTAGGTCGGCAATTTCACCTGCCTTGAAAGGTGTTGTTAGTGTGCAACAATATTCCAGCCTAGATAGAACAAGTGACCTGAAGAGTGTCATCATGGGCTTGGCATGCCTAGTTTTGAAGGTTCTCATTATCCATCCTGTCATTTTTCTAGCAGATGTGATTGATACAATATTATGGTCTTTGAAGGCGAGATCTTTTGACATGATCACTCCCAGTTCTTTCACATTAGTTTTTCGCTCTGTTGTGTGGTTGGAATTTGTTTTATACTCCGATGTAGTTTTAATTTCCTCACGTTTTCCATATCGGAGTAATTGAAATTTCTCATCATTGAATTTCATATTATTTGCTGCGGCCCATTTAAAGATTTAGTTGATGTCCGCCTGGAGTCTTGTAGTGTCTCCAATGGTGGACACTGTCATGCAAATTCGGGTGTCATCTGCAAAAGAAGACACGGCGCTGTGGCTAATATCCCTGTCTATGTCAGATATAAGGATGAGGAACAAGATGGGAGCGAGTACTGTGCCTTGTGGAACAAAGCTTTTCACCTAGCCACCTCAGACTTTACTCTGTTTACTACTACTCTTTGTGTTCTATTTTTTAGGCCTACAAAATGATGCAAAAGTAAAAATAATAAAAAAAAAATGAAAATTGCTGAAAACCATCTTAAGAGCAAGGCAAGTGCAGAAAATAATAAACATGAAAATACGTAATTGAAAAGCGCTGTAGTATTAGCAAAGCGCTCTACGTGAGCGCTGTATTAATGAGGTATGCCTTTATCACAGTAAGCTGGGTATATACAGATAGATGTTTCCACAGCAAAAGGATTGTTATGTATGTCCAGGTTTAGGGTTATAACTCTTTAGTAAATATAGACAATAAACTAAATAAGGAGGAAATGAAAAATAATGTAATATGCTGACTGTAAAAGCAGCAGCAGGATGTTTTGGTTTAATGTATCAAAGCATTTTCTTAGATCAACAAAAGCAGCCTCTTATACATTCATCATTTTCTAATGATGAATAGATGGAGTCAAGCAAGGATGGACAAAAAGCCAATTATTGTAATATGTAACAGGTGTGTTAATGATTTCATCAGCAAGGTGTGGTGTCAAATGCTGCAGTACAACGTGGCATCTTACTCATCAATTTTCTGAGGAAGTGTCTGATTCTTGTTGGAGATGACAGGCACAAAGACCACAAAGTAACGGGAATCTGGAACAGGTGGTGTGAATCTCCCCAGCGTCCAGCTCAGAGATACTGCAATATGATCTTCTGGTACCTGCAAGTAGCAACAGTAACTTAGTCTGTGGTATATAAAAACAATTGCCTAGTACTGCTGCAGGTAGATAGGTACTACTAGTACTAGGAGTGTGCCAAAGTATCAGTATCAGGGGATCAGCTAATTTTGATGGTATCAGTATCAGTGAGAATTAGCAAACTTTGATTTAATCGGTTTGCCATTGCAAAACTTCTTAGGATGCTGGAAAATTTCACGGCTTCTGGAAAACTTTCCAACATGCTGGAAGTATCAAAAACTCAGGGAAAAAAAAAAACACCTAAATCTATAAAACAGCCTTGGAATTTTTTGTGTGGAAAACTTGTAAACCTCCAAAAACCTGTACAATGTGGGTTCTTACAAGTGTATGAACATCACAATTCAGTACTTACCACCAGGTAATGAACATCACAATTCAGTTCTTACCACCAGTGTATGAACATCACAATTCAGTTCTTACTACAAGTGTATGAACATCACAATTCAGTTCTTACCACCAGTGTATGAACATCACAATTCAGATGACCCTCTGAACTACAATGTCACCATTCTTCTTTTGGAGAACAGGCTCTGTACTTCCCACCTTCAGAACTCAAGTTTAGAAAATTTGTTACCCTGGATCTCTTCATGTTATATACATTGCCACACCCCAACAGCACATCAATTCCCAAAAAAACAGTCATTATATTAGAGAAATCTTGCATACAACACTTACCTGGTTAGAGTCATGCCCTTGACCTGACCATTGTCAGTAACTCCCAGGTAGATGGTACCACCATGACCCGAGTTCAGCATACCCCCAATACTTCTGAAAATACATTTAGAAAATATATCTTACAGCTGTATTCATGTTCATTTTTGAATATTTATCAATTTATAATTTTTTAAGCAATGCTTAAGACTAGCAACTAAAAGACCCAGAAATGAACACAGGTTTAAAGTTGTGAGCAGAATGTGCTACACTGAGCCATGAATCAAGTAAATTCTCATTATTTTTTTTTAACATCAGAGCGACTCAAAACAAGAAGAAACAAAAAAATTTCTTTGTTTTACATTTAGTAATTTATACAGGAGAAGGGGTTACTAGCCCCTTGCTTCCAGCAATTTAGTCAATTAGCATTATTATTATTAATTATTATATTATGGAAATTCTGATTCAAATGGTATCATCGTCTTTTTTCAACAAGCCGGCCGTATCCCACCGAGGTAGGGTGACCCAAAAAGAAAAATTAAAGTTTCTCTTTTTAAATTTAGTAATTTATACAGGAGAAGGGGTTACTAGCCCCTTGCTCCCGGCATTTTAGCCGCCTCGTACGACACGCATGGCTTATGGAGGAAGAATTCTGTTCCACTTTCCCATGGAGATAAGAGAAAATAAACAAGAACAAGAACTAGTAAGAAAATATAAGAAAACCCAGAGGGGTATGTATATATACAGTGGACCCCCGAGTAACGAACACCCCGGAAATCGTACAATTATGTAAGTATAATATTGTAAGTGCTTGTGGAAGTGTATTTTTGGAGGTCTGAAATAGACTAACCTACGTGACATTATTCCTTAAGGGAGTAAATTTGTTCGGTAATTACACTTGAGCAGGCTTCTGGAATAAAGTTTTTACGTTACTCGGGGGTCCACTGTATATATATGCTTGTACATGTATGTGTAATGCGACCTAAGTGTAAGTAGAAATAGCAAGACATACCTGAAATCTTGCACGTTTATGAGCCAGAAAAAAGACACCAGCAATCCTACCATCATGTAAAACAATTACATGTACAGGCCTTCATTTTACACTCACTTGGCAGGACGGTAGTACCTACCTGGGCGGTTGCCGCCTACCAACCTACTACCTAGGATTCAAATGATATACTATGTACACAATTTTGCAGTACCCAGCATATGCTGTTAGGCATCGAATACCTCCAATACATCTATAAAAGACTGCAATGGGTTCCCTAATCATGTCAAGATCAGTAACAGCACATGCCAATTTAGCACCAGAGTTAATTAATTAATCTAGAGAATGGGAAGACAGAATATTCTACTAGTAGTTATGTACGTACCAGATTACGTATTTCCAATCACTGTTTTTACAAAATAAACAATAATAAGAAAGACCATAGCATGCACAGTATTTTGGGCAAAACAGTCTACTTTAAAGAACTACATAGCTTCATTTATTATTATATTAAAGAGTCTATATATATGGTATTAATAGGAAGTTAGAAAAAGATACAGGATACAACATAATTCATAAAATATTATAAAAAAATGAATGATTATAGTACAAGTCAAAATAATAAAATAAAAAAATTAACTAAGTTACAAATAGGTGAGTGGAACTAATGTATGAACTTGCAATATATTACAATACAATATAAAACAATACAAATAGTGTACAATATAATGTAATACAAGTTAGGTACATGAAGATTATTGTAGGCGACATAGAAGAAGCTAAGTACATATAATGATTACTAGAGGTAAAAAAACTCAATACAGTGGTACCTCGAGTTACGAGCTTAATTCGTTCCAGACAGCTATTCAAGTGCCGATACCAAAGAAATTTTTTCCCATAACAAATAATGAAAATTAGATTAATCCATTTCAGACCCCCAAAAATACACTTACAAAAGCACCTACAAAAATACACTTGCATAATTGTTCGAGTTGGGAGCTGCTCATAAGTAGAGGTAACACTATAAGAGTTACATCAGAATGAAAGTAATTGAAACATATGGTACAATATATGAAAATAGAAAAAAACAGAAGAAATAATGGATGAAAACTCAAGCCAGTTTCAAGATGTGTGTGAACATATATGTTTATGTACTGTACTGTATACGAATTTATATTCATTAGCCATCACTAATCCAGCATCGTTGGGACCTGTAGTGTGCCGGATTACAGAGTGGTTAGGTTAGAATACACTTAATTAACCTATCAATAGACTCTTTCTGCTACATCTTCCTCATTTTCATCACTGCTTTCTCCTCCACTGGCTTGCTGCTGTGGATTTACAACCATCTGCACAATTTCTGAGTCAGTATAACGATGAAATTTGAGTCAGTATAATGATGAAATTTGAAATTATGCTAGCCGAAATTAGTGCCAGATTACTGATGGAACTGGATAACTGAATGCCGGATTAGTGATGGCCGACCTGTATTATAATCTAAGCATTCTTGTTCTTATGCAAGTTATTACGATTTTATCTGCTACATGTACATTTGTTTAGTATTTATTTATGCTATTTTACTGTGAGAATCATCACTGTCTTATATAGTCCTTTTAGCACCACCTGTCCCAGGATAAAACCTGGGTCCTTCACTTGTGAAGCAAAAGCACTACTAGTGAGCCAAGAGCCACCTATCTAGTAACATACAGGGGCATATCTACTATGAAACTAATGAAGCTTAAACTTCTCTAGTTTCATAGTAGATCCACTTCTGGAGCACTGGAGGAGCCCCAGAAGTGACTTTAGTCCACATTGCTTAAAAATTTTGGGTCTACTGTATGAGAAGGGGTTGCAAAGGTCCTTCCATAACAGTTCAAACTTCAAGGCCCCAAAAATGTAGGTCCCTCACTGGTCATATATGCATGTATAGGTGCTGCTATGCATACACATGTATAGGTAATGTGGGTGAATACATATGTATGCATAGGTGCTGATGATAATGATAATTTTATTTCCTTGTAAAGCTTACAGTGTTTGGTTTACATTACATTTTGATTACAAAGATGGCCAATAGAATGCACATACTAGTGATCTAATACTACATGCATATACAGGTGCTAATATACACACATGAAATTGCTTATGTGTGTGTGTATGTACTCACCTAATTGTGGTTGCAGGGGTCGAGACTCATCTCCTGGCCCCGCCTCTTCACTGATCGCTACTAGGTCCTCTCTCTCCCTGCTCCATGAGCTTTATCATACCTCATCTTAAAGCTATGTATGGTTCCTGCCTCCACTACATCATTTGCTAGACTATTCCACTACATCATTTGCTAGACTATTCCACTTCCTGACAACTCTATGACTGAAGAAATACTTCCTAACATCCCTTTGACTCATCTGAGTCTTTAACTTTAAATTGTGACCCCTTGTTTCTATGTCCCCTCTCTGTCCACCTTATCCATTCCTCGCAGTATTTTGTATGTCGTTATCATGTCTCCCCTAACCCTCCTGTCCTCCAGTGTCATCAGGCCGATTTCCCTTAACCTTTCTTCGTAGGACATTTCTCTTAGCTCTGGTACTAGCCTTGTTGCAAACCTTTGCACTTTCTCTAATTTCTTGATGTGCTTGACTAGGTGTGGGTTCCAAACTGGTGCTGCATACTCCAGTATGCGCCTAATGTACACAGTGTACAGTGTCTTGAATGATTCCTTACTAAGGTATCGGAACGCTATTCTCAGGTTTGCTAGGCACCCATATGCTGCAGCAGTTATCTGATTGATGTGTGCTTCCGGAGATGTGCTTGGCATTATACTCACCCCAAGATCTTTCACCTTGAGTGAGGTTTGCAGTCTTTGGCCACCTAGCCTATACTCTGTCTGCAGTCTTCTTTGCCCTTCCCCGATCTTCACGACTTTGCATTTGGAGGGGTTAAATTTGAGTAGCCAGTTGCTGGACCACGTGTCCAGCCTGTCCAGGTCACTTTGTAGTCCTGCCTGATCCTCATCTGATTTGATTCTTCTCATTAACTTCACATCATCTGCAAACAGGGACACTTCTGTCATGTTATTCACATATACCAAGAACAGCACTGGTCCTAGGACTGACCCTGTGGGATCCCACTCGTCACAGGCGCCACTGTGATACCTCATCACATACCATGACTCGTTGTTGCCTCCCTGTCAAGTATTCTCTGATCCATTGCGGTGCTCTTCCTGTTATACGTGCCTGATCCTCTAGCTTCTGCACTAATTTCCTGTGGGGAACTGTGTTGAAGGCCTTCTTGCAGTCCAAGAAAATGCAGTCAACCCACCCCTCTCTCTCGTGTCTTACTTCTGTTACCTTGTTATAAAACTCCAGTAGGTTTGTGACACAGGATTTGCCTTCCATGAATCCATGCTGGTTGTCATTTATAATCTTGTTCCATTCCAGGTGCTCTACCACTCTCCTCCTGATAAGCTTCTCCATGACTTTGCATACTATACACATCAGTGACACTGGTCTATAGTTTAGTGCCTCGTTTCTGTCTCCTTTCTTAAAGATGGGGACTACATTTGCCGTTTTCCATACCTCAGGTAGTTGCCCAGTTTCAAGGGATGTGTTGAAAATTGTGGTTAGTGGCACACAGCATCTCTGCTCCTTCTCTAAGGACCCATGGAGAGATGTCAGGTCCCACCGCCTTTGAGGTATCAAGGTCACTTAGCAGCTTCTTCACCTCCTCCTCGGTTGTATGTATTTCATCCAACACTTGTACGTATATCCCTTGTTGGTGTACCCCTCTGTTCTGTCTTCCCAGGGTCCCTTGTCTCCACTGTAAATACTTCCTTAAATCTCGTGTTGAACTCCTCACATACCTCTTGATTGTTTCTTGTGAGTTCCTCACCCTCTTTCCTCAGCCTGATCACCTGGTCTTTGACTGTTGTCTTCCTCCTAATGTGGCTATAGTACATCAATTTCGGGTCAGACTTAACTTTCAATGCTATGTCGTTTTCGTTCTGTCGTTTGGCCTCCCTCCTTATCTGTGCATACTTATTTCTGGCTCTTCGACTAATCTCCTTATTTTCCTGGGTCCTTTGCCTTCTGTACTTTTTCCATTCTCTAGTGCACGTAGTCTTTGCCTCCCAAGGGCTCGTTCTGGTCTTCCCATTATTTCTGCTGCACTTGGGAACAAACCTTTCCTCTGCCTCCTTGCATTTTGTTGTTACATATTCCATCATTTTGTTTACTGACTTTCCTACCAATTTTCTGTCCCACTGAACCTCCTGCAGGAAGTTCCTCATACCTGTGTAGTCCTCCCCTTTTATAGTTCGGCTTTTCCCATTCAACTCCTGTTACCCTCTCCACTTGTAACTACTATGTATTCAAAGCTCAGAACCATGTGATCACTAGCTCCCATTGGCCTCTTATATGTGATGACCTCAATGTTTGAACTGCTCAGGGTGAACACGAGGTCCAGTATGTGTGTGTGTATATACAGTGGACCCTCAGTTAACGAATACCCCGGAAATCGTGCAATTATGTAAGTATAATTTTGTAAGTTCTTGTGGAAGTGTATTTTTGGGGGTCTGAAATAGACTAACCTACGTGAAATTTTTCCTTAAGGGAGTAAATTCATTCGGTAATGGCACTTGAGCAGACTTCAGGAGTGAAGTTTTTACGAAACTCGGAGGTCCACTGTATAGTATATACATACATGTACTGTAATATATATATATATATATATATACAAACAGGTGCTACAATACATAAACCAACAAGTGCTGTAATACAGAGACATAGAGATGATGTGATACATAGACATACAGATGTGATACACAGACATACAGATGATGTGATACACAGGGCCAGGGCCAGGAGCTATGAATCGACCCCTGCAACCACAACTAGGTGAGTACAGACATACAGATGATGTGATACATAGACATACAGGTGGTGTAATACATAATGAAGCAGTGATACATACACGGAGACAGCGTTCCTGGTTCGTTCTTTTACACCACCACTCACGAGGGCATGGTTAGGTATATCATGAATGGAAATGCTACGGTGACCCTTAAATTCATGTAGCAGGTCCTCCTCATGACTGATGGTCTGACCTAACACATAGTATGTATCCTTGCTATACTTCTCTCTTGATTCCATCTTCAGGGGCAACCTTACACTACTAAGATAATAATGATATTATTATTATATTAATGGGGAAACAGTCCCATAGTTCGGTTATTAGCACACTGGGCTCACACACACTGAGTGTCTGTGGTTCGATCCCCTGTGTGGGTGGAAATGTTGGGCACATTTCTTTACACCTGCTGCCCCTGTTCACCTAGCAGTAAGTAGGTACCTGGGTGTTAGACGACTGGTGTGGGTGGTATCCTGGGGATGGTAGAATACCTTAGATAGGGCTGGGCACTGAAATGAGCTGAAGTAGGATAACAGCTCTTAGCCTGCAAAACTGATTTGTGTAAAAAAATAAAAATCTTTGTGGTTACACAGCACTAAACTAAAATATAATACGAAGTTAGGCTACAAAAAAAATCTTATATACAGTTTGTAAAGCAGAAAGAAATATTTCACTCATATATTTAGCATTCAATGTCAAGAATTTAAATTTTGTTGAGTTGTAATTTACATGATATACAGTGGTCCCTCGGTTTTTGCCGAAAATTCGTTCCAGAATGCTGCTCAAGTGCCATTACCGAACGAATTTACTTCCTTAAAAAATTATGTCATGTAGGTTAGTCTATTTCAGACCCCCAAAAATACACTTGCAACAGCACTTACGAAAATACACTTACATAAATGTTCGAGTTTGGAGATGCACGAAAACCGAAGGACCACTGTATTCAAACTCATAAAACAATATTATAATATAACCACAAAAAATGGGCTAGTAACCCCTTCTCCTGTATACATTACTAAAGTTAAAAAGATAAACTTTTGCTTTTCCTTTTGGGCCATCCTGCCTTGGTGGGATATGGCTAGTTTGTTGAAAGAAGAAGAACCACAAAAAATGTTGAGAGTACAGTAAGATTTTGGGGGACTTTTTTTAACTCATAGGTTTAGCCACCCAGGATAACTCAATAAAGTCTGTGTTAAGTAAAAGGACACAAGTGCAACTAATGCGACATTTTATTGTGGCAACGTTTCCTCTCCAGGAGCTTTGTTAAGCTGTTAGATAATGGCTTGACAAAGCTATTATCTAACAGCTTAACAATATGCTAAGTAAAAGAACACAAGTAAGGACACAGTAACTACAATATCACTAAAAGACTTGCCTAAATACCTAAACCTATGATTAGAATTGTAAATAACAAGGGTTTTCACAGAATATGAATATGGTAAGCATTAAAAATGTGTAGTAATAGTTGTACTTAGTAATAATAAATAATAATAACAAGTTGCACTTGTGTCCTTTTACTTAACATAGTCGGTAATTCTACCAATTTTAATGCAATGAAGTCTGTGCATGATAGGGAACTATCTTCTTTCCACTGAGGACTTTTAATCTTCTCCCCCATGATGTCACCCACAACAGTCACCTAACACCCATGTAGCTACTTACTGCTAGGCAAACAGGGGCAGCAGGTGTAAGGACATGTGCCCAAATTTCCACCTGTTCTGGGGACTAATCCCAGTCCCTCAGTGTGTAATGTGAGGATACACTAAATATGAATACAGTATAAGGATTTGTATGAATATCCTAGGTTAAAGATTTGTATGAATATCCTAGGTTAAATTATTATTATAATCAAAAGAAGCACTAAGCCACAAGGGTCATACAGCATCCTAGGTTAAAGATTTGTATGAATATCCTAGGTTGAAGATTTGTATGAATATCCTAGGTTAAGTCATCAAAGCATTTTTTTTATTAATTCATGTACAGTACCTCACAATTTAGTCTAAAGACAGGCTGAAGTTTGCCTGAAATTTTCATTGTACCATTCTAAAATAAAGAATCTTTAATCTTTAATATTGTTGTAGTCCTTACTGAGACACAATGATGACTTAACCTACAAATCTGACATACGTACAATAATGAATCAACCAGGGCTTCCACCACCAGGGCTTCCACCACCAGGGCTTCCACCACCAAATCTTCCAAACAATTTGTTAGGGACTCCAATGAACTCATTTAATTCTTATATTAAAAATAACAAATATTTATATGTATCAGTAGCTACAATATCGCTAAAAGACTTGCCTAAATACCTAAACCTATAATTAGAATTGTAAATAACAAGGGTTTTACAGAATATGAATATGGTAAGCATTAAAAATGTGTAGTAATAGTTGTACATAGTAATAATAAATAATAATGATAAGTACTAATATTAATTTTATAATAAATAATAAGAATAATTAGTAGCAATAATGTTTATTTCTTTATGCCATACAAATAATGTAATTTAAATGAATTAATACAATGGTTTACCTGGAGGGGGTTTCAGGGGTCAATGCCCCCGCAGATCGGTCTGAGACCAGGCCTCTTGGTGGATCAGGGTCCCATCAAACAGGCTGTTGCTGTTGGCCGCACGCAAACTGACATATGAACCACAGCCTGGTTGGTCAGGTACTGGCGTTAGGTGCGTCAAGGAACCTCCCTTGAGGGGTGTAGAGCAATAACTTATTAATAATAATAATAATAATAATAATAATATCTTTATTTACTACAAGTACATGTACAAGGTATACAGACCATAGCTGACATCAATGACATACTACTATATAGAAAGCTGCTTGTTATGTTGAGCATTTCGGGCAAATTAGATCAGTGTCCCAGGATGCGACCCACACCAGTCGACTAACAACCAGGTACCCATTTTACTGATGGGTGAATATGGACAACCGGTGTAAAGAAACATGCCCAATGTTTCTACCCTGGCTGGGAATCGAACCCAGGCCCTCGCCTATGTTAAGCGAGAGCTTAATTTACCTAAAAGTGGTCCTAGAAAATAATGATAAGATACTATCTTGAAAAGTGCACAACCTGATAATTCAGCAGAAAATAAATCACCTATTAGTGGTCATGGAAGGTAATTAAAATATTAGTAAAATGCAAGTGGTAAACCCGTGTGTGTGACACCTGGAAAATAAGTTTATTTAGGTGCAGTTACAATAAATACAATCATACAATGGAAATACGTGACTCTGTCTGACTTTTGGGTTATCCTAGGTAATTTACACTATGAAATGATAATTGTACTTATGTGTACATGTGCCTAAATAAACTTACTTACCTAGGATAACCCAAAAACGTCAAAGTGACTTATTTCCATTGGGGTCCTTGTGTAATACTTGAGCTTCTTGTTAGTTTTAGTTTAATATCTTTATTATGCACCCCATGACACACCAGCCTTGAAGAACACTGATAACAGTACCTGTCACTCTTAAAATAAAGACTGGCTGTGCCAGCAGCCTGGCACTATCAATGACAGAGTAAGTCACAGTAAAAAATAAAAATAAAATAATAAAACATGTCGCCCAAAATTGGATGACTTGTTATACAAAATTAGTATAAAAATCCGGGGTCAGGGTACCAATTTGGCGAATTTGGTTAAGAAAAATCGAAAATGTTGATTTTTTTTTAAATGTTTCGGAAAATACGTAAGTAAGTTTATTCAGGTAAACACAAATACAGTTACACAGATTATCATACATAGCAGCATATGTGTAGAGTAAGTAAGTAAGTTTATTCAGGTATACACAAAGAAGACCGCTGACAGAGTACAAGCTAGGTGGACAAAGGCTACAAACCTCGGCAAAGAAGAAAGACCTTGGAGTGAGTATAACGCCAAGCACGTCTCCGGAGGCACACATCAACCAGATAACTGCGGCAGCATATGGGCGACTGGCAAACCTAAGATTAGCGTTCCGTTACCTTAACAAGGAATCGTTCAAGACACTGTACACCGTGTACGTCAGGCCCATACTAGAATATGCAGCACCAGTCTGGAACCCACACCTGGTCAAGCACGTAAAGAAACTAGAGAAAGTGCAAAGGTTTGCGACAAGGTTAGTTCCACAACTCAGGGGTCTGTCTTATGAAGAAAGATTGAGGGAAATAGGACTAACAACACTGGAGGAAAGAAGGGTCAGAGGAGACATGATAACGACATACAAAATACTGCGGGGAATCGACAAGGTAGACAGTGACAGGATGTTCCAGAGAGGGAACACAGAAACAAGGGGACACAACTGGAAGCTGAAGACTCAGATGAGTCAAAGGGATGTTAGGAAGCATTTCTTCAGCCACAGAGTAGTCAGGAAGTGGAATAGTCTAGAGAAAGATATAGTGGAGGCAGGAACCATACATAGTTTTAAGACGAGGTATGATAAAGCTCATGGAGCAGGGATAGCAGAGACCCAGTAGCGGACAGCGAAGAGGCGGGGCCAGGAGCTGAGTCTCGACCCCCCTGCAACCACAATTAGGTGAGTACAGTTACATAGATCATCGTACATAGCAGCATATGTGTAGAGAACTTAGGATAACCCAAAAAAGTCAGACAGAGTGACTTACTTCCATTGGGGTCCATTTAATACCTTAATATTATACACCGTAGGAGATATGTTTTTATACTATAAAGGATATATACTAGGAATAAGGTAAAAAGAGTTATTTACATTTACATGTATGTTATTAAAAAAAAAATTATTCTCCTCCCTTTCTGCCGCTACATTCATTAGGTACCTTTTGGTTCTCTTCTTGAACTGGCTCATGCTATGACTGACTTTGACATGTGCAGGCAGTCTGTTCCATTCCTTTATTGCTGTACAATAAAAGGTGTTTGAAGCCTGGCCACTGACTGTGGGTACTACAAAGTTGTGCTCTCTCCCCCTAGTACTATGACTGCTTTGGTTCCCAGCCTTGACAAAATTGGCAGCAAGATATTCTGGACACTGTTTGTGAGCAATTTTATAAACTTGATTTAATTTAAGTTGTTTTACTGTGTCTTCAGTCTTCAGCATATCCAATTGTTGTAATTCATCCTGGCCTACATGTTCTCTTGGACCCAGGTCCAGTACGAATCTTATCATTTTGTTCTGGGTGATTTGCAGTTTATCTTTCAGATTTTTGTCAAGACAGAGTACCATGAAGAGCAAGCGTAGTCCATATGACATTGTATAAGGGCTAGACATAGTGTCCTGCGAGCCTCAGTAGGTAGACACTGTGCTTGTCTGTAGAGGAACTTCAGTCTGGCATTCGCTTTCTTTACTACACTGTTCCCTATCAATTCTCCTGACATGCATGGGTCAAAAGGGATTCCCAGATATTTTACTGAGGAAACTGAAGTGATGGATTCCCCATTACACCGGACATTAAAATTATTTACCCTCCTCAGTTTATGTTTCGTGCCAAAGAGTATGGCTTCCCCCCATCATTATATGATCAGTTTCGCTGATGATATAATGATTCACACCACCGGATTCTCCAACACCCAAAACATCCTTAACCATGACTCTAGCCTCGTACTAGCCTCGTGTCAGGACCTGGGGTTGATAATCTCTACTGATAAAAAATACTCAATAGGCGTCCTCCTCGACAGAGAGGCACAGTTCGCCAGATCTAGTTACATGATGGGTCTCTTCTAGAATATGTAAGCAGATACAGGTATCTAGGCTTTGAGGTCCCACTACTTGGACCTGTTGTAACGAGACTTTGTCGTCAATACAAAGAAAGGCTGAGAGCACTTAGAGTTGTGGCAGGGTTTCACCCCAGGTATGGTGCTAATGTTAAAATTGTGAAAATGATGTATCTTGCTTATATTAGATCATTGGTTGATTATGCTGCGCCACTACTTGCTCTTGTGTCTGACTGGAAGCTTGGAGGGTTGGAAAAACTGCAGAACGAAGCAATGAGGATCATTTTAGGATGCCCTCGTACTGCCAAAATTTTAAATATGCAGAAAGAACTTTATATTCCAAGCATCAGAGATCGTGTTACTGAAAGAAATATCCTAATTGGGGTTAATATGCTCAGGCAAGCCCATTCAAACCCCTGCAGAGAAGCCCTCCAAACTTTCCTCAGCACTGGTGAACATCCCTCCAGATGGATCGAAAAAACTGGAACCGACCTCCGCATGAATCAGATACATGATCTGTGGCAAGTAAGGCAACAGCGGCACTTCTCCGCTCCATGGAATATTACCCCATTCCAAACTACCATCCCTCCATTTCCCCCCAAACTACTTCTTAAATCACAACCAAAGCTTCGCCTTGAAGCCAAACATGATGCCTTAAGCTGTATTGATAATTTAGCCAAACAGCACACTCTCTCACAAATTATTTACGTTGATGGTTCTGTTCACCAATCCACTGGTGCAGCTGGTAGTGCTGCTGTTGTCATACAGAGTGATGGCTCTCTTAAAGAAATTGGAGCACGCATCAATAACTGGGCCTCTACCCTTCAGACAGAACTGTTTGCCATACTCCTTGCACTCAAATGCGTCTATGTATCTAAGGTTGACTCTCTAATTGTAACTGATTCTCTGTCATCCATAAATGCTCTCAACTCATCAAGTATAACTTGTAGCATGCTCGTGTCAGAAGCCAGGCACAGGTATGGTAGGATTCTGGATAGTAGAGTCAGAGTGCACATGCTGTGGATTCCATCTCACATTGGTCTTCAGATGCATGATAGAACTGATAAATTGGCTAAGTTTTATGCTTTCAAAGAGGGGGTAGATTACAATCTTGGCTTGTCAGTTAGCAGTTTGAGAACAATAATACGAAAAGAACTTCAACTGAATTTTATTGAATTAAGACTCAGGGAGATTGACACCAGTCAGTCTATCTATCATCATTCTATCATGCAGGAGGAGCCACATGTCTATGGTGGATCCAACAAAATAAGCAGACTCTTGGATGTCACTACCGCCCGCCTCCGGCTGGGTTACAAGTATCTTTGGCAGGTTAAATCACCACCACCAGATGTAGACCAAACAAGATGTAAACTTTGCCAGTTGGACTATTGTCACACCCTGCGTCATTATGTACTGGAATGCGATAAAATTAATGAATTCAGAGACAACTCACTCAGAAATGTTCAAGATATGTCAAAGTATTTTATCCACAGTGGTATATTACAGACCATTCTGGAAAAATACCCTGACTTTGCTCCCTGTAAATAAAGCATTGCCACGTGTGTGTGTGTTAGTTACCATTTTGTCCTAGGCACATGTCGATTAGACACTAGGCCTGTTGTATGTGTGTGTGTGTGTGTGTGTGTGTGGTGTGTGTGTGTGTGTGTGTTAATTACCATTTTGTCCTAGGCACATGTCGATTAGACACTAGGCCTGTTGTATGTGTGTGTGTGTAACGAAACACTTCGAAATGTTTCGGCCCCGCCGGGAATTGAACCCGGGCCCTCCGTGCGTAAAGCAAGAGCGCTAGCCACCATGCCATCGGGGCGTGCATTGCCACGTGTACTCACCTATTTGTACTCACCTATTTGTGGTTGCAGGGGTCGAGTCATAGCTCCTGGCCCCGCCTCTTCACTGATTGCTACTAGGTCCTCTCTCTCCCTGCTCCATGAGCTTTATCAAACCTAGTCTTAAAACTATGTATGGTTCCTGCCTCCACTATGTCGCTTTCTAAGATATTCCACTTCCTGACAACTCTATGACTGAAGAAATACTTCCTAACATCCCTTTGACTCATAGGAGTCTTCAACTTCCAATTATGACCCCTTGTTTCTGTGTCCCCTCTCTGGAACATCTTGTCTCTGTCCACCTTATCTATTCCTCGCAGTATTTTATATGTCGTTATCATGTCTCCCCTAACCCTCCTGTCCTCTAGTGTCGTCAGGCCGATTTCCCTTAACCTTTCTTCGTAGGACAATCCCCTTAGCTCTGGGACTAGTCTTGTTGCAAACCTTTGCACTTTCTCTAATTTCTTGACGTGCTTGACCAGGTGTGGGTTCCAAACCGGTGCTGCATACTCCAGTATGGGCCTGACGTATATGGTATACAGAGTCTTGAATGATTCCTTAGTGAGGTATTGGAACGCTATTCTTAGGTTTGCCAGCCGCCCGTATGCTGCAGCAGTTATCTGATTGATGTGTGCCTCAGGAGATGTGCTCGGTATTATACTCACCCCAAGATCTTTTCTTTGAGTGAGGCTTGCAGTCTTTGGCCACCTAGACTATACTCTGTCTGCGGTCTTCTTTGCCCTTCCCCGATATTCATGACTTTACATTTGGCAGGGTTAAATTCAAGGAGCCAGTTACTGGACCAGGCTTGCAGCCTGTCCAGGTCTCTTTGTAGTCCTGCCTGATCCTCGACTGATTTTATTCTTCTCATTAACTTCACATCATCTGCAAACAGGGACACTTCTGAGTCTATCCCTTCCGTTATGTCATTCACATATACCAAAAACAGTACAGGTCCTAGGACTGACCCTTGTGGAACTCCACTCGTCACAGGTGCCCACTCTGACATCTCGTCACGTACCATGACTCGTTGTTGCCTCCCTGTCAGATATTCTCTGATCCATTGCAGTGTTTTTCCTGTTACGTGTGCCTGATCCTTTAGCTTTTGCATTAACCTCTTGTGAGGAACTGTGTCGAACGCCTTCTTGCAGTCCAAAAAAAGCAGTCTATCCACCCTCTCTCTCGTGTCTTACTTCTGTTACCTTATCATAAAACTCCAGTAGGTTTGTGACACAGGATTTTCCTTCCCTGAAACCGTGCTGGTTGTCGTTTATAAGCTTGTGTCTTTCTAGGTGCTCCACCACTCTCCTCCTGATGATCTTCTCCATGACTTTGCATACTATACACGTCAGTGACACAGGTCTGTAGTTTAATGCCTCGTGTCTGTCTCCTTTCTTAAAAATTGGGACTACATTTGCCATCTTCCACGCCTCAGGTAGTTGCCCAGTTTCAATGGATGTGTTGAAGATTTGTGTTAGTGGCACACACAACATCTCTGCTCCCTCTCTAAGGACCCACGGAGAAATGTTGTCCGGTCCCACCGCTTTTGAGGTATCGTGGTTGCAGGGGTCGATTCATAGCTCCTGGTACTCACCTATTTGTACTCACCTATTTGTGGTTGCAGGGGTCGATTCATAGCTCCTGGCCCCGCCTCTTCACTGATTGCTACTAGGTCCTCTCTCCCTGCTCCATGAGCTTTATCAAACCTAGTCTTAAAACTATGTATGGTTCCTGCCTCCACTACGTCACTTTCTAGGTTATTCCACTTCCTGACAACTCTATGACTGAAGAAATACTTCCTAACATCCCTTTGACTCATAGGAGTCTTCAACCTCCAATTGTGACCCCTTGTTTCTGTGTCCCCTCTCTGGAACATCTTGTCTCTGTCCACCTTATCTATTCCTCGCAGTATTTTATATGTCATTATCATGTCTCCCCTAACCCTCCTGTCCTCTAGTGTCGTCAGGCCGATTTCCCTTAACCTTTCTTCGTAGGACAATCCCCTTAGCTTTGGGACTAGTCTTGTTGCAAACCTTTGCACTTTCTCTAATTTCTTGACATGCTTGACCAGGTGTGGGTTCCAAACTGGTGCTGCATACTCCAGTATGGTGTGTATGTGTGTGTGTGTATGTGTATGTGTGTGTGTACTCACCTAATTGTACTCACCTAATTGTGGTTGCAGGGGTCGAGACTCAGCTCCTGGCCCCGCCTCCTCGCTGTCCGCTACTGGGTCTCTGCTCTCCCTGCTCCATGAGCTTTATCATACCTCGTCTTAAAACAATGTATGGTTCCTGCCTCCACTATATCTTTCTCTAGACTATTCCACTTTCTGACTACTCTGTGGCTGAAAAAATGTGTGTATATGTATGTGTGTGTGTATATGTATGTGTGTATGTATGTGTGTGTGACCCAACAATTAAAATTTGCACCAAGAACTCATTACAGTTGTGACCGGGTGTAGACTAGTGAATTATTCATTACTTTATAATTTGTTCATGATTGTAACCATGTATAAATGTAAGTAAGTAAATTTACTTACATGATTCATTACCTTTGTAACTTGTGAGTTCATTACCTTTGTAACTTGTGAGTTCATTACCTTTGTAACTGGTGAGTTCATTACCTTTGTAACGTGTGAGTTCATTACCTTTGTCACTTGTGAGTTCATTACCTTTGTCACTTGTGAGTTCATTACCTTTGTAACTTGTGAGTTCATTACCTTTGTAACTTGTGAGTTCATTACCTTTGTAACTTGTGAGTTCATTACCTTTGTAACTTGTTCAGCTATCAAAAGTTTGGGGTCCAGTCCCTGGACCCATTATGTACCTCTGTAATCTTTTGACTACCGCCCACAGGATGGGTATGGGGTGCATAATAAAGATATCAAACTGAAACTCTTATGCCCGACCAGCTTTCCAACTCACTTGGGCAAATCCAGAATCGACTTTCTTGTTTTGGGTCATTTATCATGTTTGTATGAAGCTTTGTACATGATATATGGGATGTTTTACCACATATTTCACAACCAATGCCCCTAATATTTCTCCCAATTTTTTTTTCACATATACAACAGACCTTATATCTTGCCATGTTCACTCCTGGGCAGGTGTATGTGGTGGGTTGTTGTTGGTAGGCTTGGAGGTGGGGGGCTGGTATGTGGGGGTGGGGATCCGTGGGAAGATGGTATGGGAGGTGGAGTGGTGAGCTGGGAGGTGTCTTTAAGCATTAGGATTAGTGTCCAAAATGCATTGTATTATTATTATTATTATTCTGTATAGTAGTATGTCTGATGTCAGCTAGGCCTGCATACCATGTATGTACTTGTAGTAAATAAAGATATTGTTATATTATAATCATGGGAGAGCGCTAAACCTGTAGGATTATACAGTGCACGTGGGGTGGATGGAAGGTATTCAGGCTCAATTCAGGGAACCGGAGCACAGATCCAATTCCCTAGATCAAGAGCCCCTCACCAGCATACTAGTGCTTTTGTACCTAACAATGTTTTATTACGTGTAAACAATAGTATCTTTGTACCGCATAAAAAGAAATAAAAATTTGAACGTGATCGTTGGCTCATGCCATCAAAACAGATCCCAATTTTAATACTTCAGAAATAAAAAGATTCCTGATGCGATATCAAAATTTCATAAGAAGAAATTCACTCCAACTGCAGACTTAAAAAGAGTGCCACAACCTGACCACACACCATTAACTGCTAACATACAATTTCTGTCTACCTAAATTTGCAAAAAACTCATTGGCCATTTCCCATTGAGTCAGGGTGACCCAAAGAAGAAGAAACACTTTCATTATCGCTCATGCCATCACTGTCTTGCTGGAAGTTTGCCAATACAGTGGTACCTCTACTTACGAGCAGCTCCCAACTCGAACAATTATGTAAGTGTATTTTTGTAGGTGCTTTTGTAAGTGTATTTTTGGGGGTCTGAAATGGATTAATCTAATTTTCATTATTTCTTATGGGAAAAAATTCCTTTGGTATCGGCACTTGAATAGCCGTCTGGAACGAATATTTCTCGTAACTCGAGGTACCACTGTACTATATTTAAAAAACTGCATCGTATCTTCACCCCTGCATCAGAGTGCAGGCACTGTACTTCTCATCAGGACTCAAGTCCGGCTAACCAGTTTCCTTGAATCCCTTCATAAAATTGTCCAAATTTGTTATGGAAACTATTCAGTGGGCGTCATCATTCAAAGGATGAATGCCATGGACTTTTTACTTCATAGCTGCATATAATGTAGCATAACTGTCTTGCAGTCATAAATTAATTATACAAAAGTTAAAAGATAATTAAAAGCAGACAAAATTTTCTATAAACTATATTTTGATGAAAGTTACATATAGTATTTTGTAGATAAATAACTTTACTCAATAACCACATAAATAAATAAAATAAAAAACTTAAAAAGCTAAAACAAATAAAAAATTAAAAAAAGCTAAAACAATCATGTGATTTTCTGACAAAAAATTACTACCTGGAGTCTACCTGGAGAGAATTCCAGGGGTCAACGCCCCCGCGGCCCGGTCCGTGACCAGGCCTCTTGTTGGACCAGAGCCTGATCAACCAGGCTGTTACTGCTGGCCGCACGCAGTCCAACGTACGAACCACAGCCCGGCTGATCAGGTACCGACTTGAGGTGCCTGTCCAGTGCCTGCTTGAAGACAGCCAGGGGCTTGTTGGTAATCCCCCTGATGTATGCTGGGAGGCAGTTGAACAATCTTGGGCCCCTCACACTTATTGTGTTGTCCCTCAACGTGCTAGTGGCACCCCTGCTCTTCATTGGGGGAATGTTACATCGCCTGCCGAGTCTTTTGCTTTCGTAGGGAGTGATTTTTGTGTGCAAGTTTGGTACTAAGCCCTCGAGAATTTTCCATGTGTATATAATAATGTATCTCTCCCGCCTGCGTTCTAGAGAGTACAGGTTTAGGAACTTCAAGCGTTCCCAGTAGTTGAGGTGGTTTATCGCACTTATGCGTGCCGTGAAGGTTCTCTGCACATTTTCAAGGTCAGCAATTTCACCCGCCTTGAAAGGTGCAGTTAGTGTGCAGCAATATTCCAGCCTAGATAGAACAAGCGATCTGTAAAGTGTCAACATGGGCTTGGCATCCCTGGTTTTGAAGGTTCTCATTATCCATCCTGTCATTTTTCGAGCAGATGCAATTGCTACATTGTTATGGTCCTTGAAGGTGAGATCCTCTGACATGAACACTCCCAGGTCTTTGACATTAGTTTTTCGCTCTATTGTGTGGTTGGAATTAGTTTTGTACTCCGATGAGATTTTAATTTCTTCACGTTTTCCGTATCTGAGTAATTGAAATTTCTCATCATTGAACTTCATATTGTTTTCTGCAGCCCATTTAAAGATTTGGTTTATGTCTGCTTGGAGTCTTGCAGTGTCTTCAACGGTGGACACTGTCATACAGATTCGGGTGTCATCTGCAAAGGAAGACACAGCACTGTGGCTTATATCCCTGTCAATGTCTGATATGAGGATGAGGAATAGGATGGGAGCAAGTACTGTGCCTTGTGGAACAGAGCTTTTCACAGTAGCTGCCTCAGACTTTACTCTGTTGACTACTACTCTTTGTGTTCTATGTGTTAGGAAATTATAAATCCATCTACCAACTTTTCCTGTTATTCCTTTATCACGCATTTTGTGTGCTATTACACCATGGTCACACTTGTCAAAGGCTTTTGCAAAATCTGTGTATACAACATCTGCATTCTGTTTATCTTCTAGAGCATCCAGGACCTTGTCGTAGTGGTCCAGTAGTTGGGACAGACAGGAGCGGCCTGCTCTAAACCCATGCTGTCCTGGGTTGTGCAATTGATGGGTATCAAGATGGGTGGCGATCTTGCTTCTTAGAACCCTTTCAAAGATTTTTATGATATGGGACGTTAGCGCAATTGGTCTGTAGTTCTTTGCTATTGCTTTACTGCCCCCTTTGTGGAGCGGGGCTATGTCTGTTGTTTTTAGTAGCTGCGGGACGATCCCAGTGTCCATGCTCCCTCTCCCTCTGAATGAAACATCTGAATAGCTGAACATAAATAGGAATTTTATTTTCACATATGATTTTAAAAGACCAATACATTTCCTGAGTAAACAAAATGATAAAAAATAGAGCTGCAGCTACAGAAACAATACTGCAAGGCAGGCAGACTGCACACCACCAAAATATACAAAAACACTAGACTAATTTTGAAAAAAAAAAAAAAAATGAAGATTTTCTTCTAAGGAAAACAGTAAGATATAGTTATGCAAATAAATAAGTTAAGTCAATTAATGTTTATTTTTCCACATTAGACACTTGTAATGGGGATTTTGATGATGAGTTCGAATGATGAGTGAAGGTGTATAGATAACTCTGTTTGCTCTGCAAGTGGTTTATTAGGAAGATTTTGGTAAGCTGTCTGGCCCACGTCTGGTACTGCTGATATCCAAGCCATGACTAACTGTGGGTGTGTGAATGCCCACAGTGTTTGAAGCTGTGGTCAAGTCGTGACCCTCATACCCAAACTGTCAACATTTAATGGCTGTGGGTGCACATAGCTTATATACTAATATACATACTACACAAGTATACATTCTACTGACACACTTCCCACCAAAGTAAGGTACCTATGATATACCTTTAATGAATTTCAAGAATTTTCCTGTGCAGCCTAGTCCTGGGCCAGGCTTATTTGGTGTTTGCCTGGTCGATCAGGTTGTTGCTTCTGATGGCCCACTGGCCCATATATCCAAATGACACTTTGCAAGGTATGTATTAAGTTCCCTCTAAGACCCATCTCCCTCTTACAACCCACTCTCCCTGCATCCTACAATAACCTGCAGCGCTGTATAACCCCTGTGGTTTAGCGCTTCTATTTGATTATAATAATAATAATAATAATAATCCCTCTAAGACCTTTGCACGTATTTCAGCAGTGCTTCCAATATCTTCTGGTAGGATATTAAAAATTCTGGGATCAAAGATACTGATGCAAGGTTCTCTTATTGTACCCATGACATCCCTTCACTTCACTGGGTTTATTCTACACTTTCTCCCATATCTCACTCCAGTATATTATGGCAGTGTGCAAACTTGGGACTAGGCCCTCAAGTACTTTTCCTCCATTCAACCAAGTAAGCAGTATTTAGGACTTTGAGGTGTTCCAAGTAAGAAAACACTGGCTATTATTCATTCATTAGATGTCTTGCCAAAGGTGCCTAGACATAACAATTCATATGACCTGAACTGCAACATCCTCAACCATTAGAATTTAAGCAAATTAAAGTTAGGAAATAAGTGACGACTTTACTGTTGTATGCCTACAACATATGTGTGCCCTCAGAACCAGTGCACAAATTTATATTGTCTGTAAAATAGTTGTAAATTTCCTAAATTAAGCTGATATATTATGTTTTGATGAAAAATAAAAAAATGGAATGTCAAATTTGCATAATTATATTTCGGTTTTCTTGGGAAAGGTAAATCTTCAGATGTCAAAACGTTCAGCCAAGCATTAGACTAGGTCATTTAAATGGATTTATCCACACTCAAAACCCATAACCAGGACTGCTGTTTGATATATGACAATATAAATATCAATAACAACACTGCATTAGCCAAGGACTCGAACCCATGTTGTACTGGCCCGCCTCATGGTGAGCCAGAACTACATGACGCCTTAAACCACATGACCACCCAATCCTACAAAAATGGCGCAGCCAGCAGAGCTAGCTGTTTTACCGCCATTCAAGGACATACAGTGTTGTGGGAGCTTCTAGGCTAATTTCATTCTCATCCCTGTTTGGTGTACTAGTCCACGAGTGGCATATATATATTATTGTAACACCTGAAAATGGAGAGCATTACAATTTCTCCAGAACCCTTCAGTTGAATGTGTAGATAAATAATTTATTTTGATTAACGTATCTGCAAAAGAATATAATATAAAAACATTTTAGTTGCAAGAAAATGTTGCATAAATCTGACCATATATCACCACTTGTCCTTTACTAGAATAATGCCTGCAAACCTTATACAGGTACAGTACTTGCAGAAAACCATGTGCTCTTAACACCCAAAACATTGTCTGCACAATTTAAATATTTTATGCTAAAAGATCTTTCTTGAGGCAATAAAACAACTGAAATGAGCACTATGTACGGTGACCAGTCGGTCACTCACTCTTTCTTGTAATATACTGTGTCCACATGAGTTGACTTCTGTCAATGACCAGTATTTATTACACTCATGTTTGAACTTAATACTAAATTTAGTACTTAAAATATGATAATGCCAGTCATGTATGCCAATACTAACATACACCTTGCTAACTCAACACTGTAAGCACAACTCCTGTATGCACTCAACATCTGTAAGCAGATTTAAACATTCTGGGCCTGGTAAATTTGATAGAATATAAGGATACAAGAGACCTCTAATTTACAAATGAGTTGCATTCTTGGTTTTTCAACCAACAAACAGGTTGTTTGTACAGAAAACAATACAGTAAACTGAAATAAAACAGAGTAATGGGGAGAGGGGTGTCCGATTTATTGAAAATTCTGTTATATTAAATGCTTAAATTCAGCATACGTATGTAATCCACTTAATCAATCAACTATCACACATGGATAAACATACAATAAAATATATTCAGTCACTGTGTTGATGGACCACTGGAGATACTAAGAATAAACTAGAGAACAGTACAGTATTACTTGTAAATGAACCTGAAAAGAGAATGGGTTAAAAGTACAGCAAAATACAATACAATAGAATATAGTACAGTAATATTTCTTGCCTCTTTCTGGTTTTCTGTTTGTTTTGCTACACCATACTCCTCATCCACCCAGGCCACTGAAATGCCAGCCTCCAGCTTCCTTATTAATTCAAATTTCTGCTTAACAGTAAAGGTTACACACCTCTTCTTGGCACCCTCACTTGCTTTAGAGGCCATTGTTAAAAACTCTGTATACAGTACTTTAATAAAATGATTAAAAACACAGTAAATCAAGGGGTAAATTGGAGATAAAATGATGATGATGTTACCAAACATGCAGACAATAACACACTGACTTATTCCCCTATAATTTTTGCACTCTCTTTTGTCCCCTTTGCCTTTATACAAAGGAACTATGCATGCTCTCTGACAATCCCTAGGTACCTTACCCTCTTCCATACATTTATTAAATAAAAGCACCAATCACTCCAGAACTATATCCCCACCTGCTTTTAATATTTCTATCTTTATCCTATCAATCCCAGCTGCCTTACCCCCTTTCATTCTACTCACTGCCTCACAAACTTCCCCCACACTCACAACTCGCTCCTCCTCACTCCTATAAGATGTTATCCTCCTTGCCCTATACATGAAATCACAGCTTCTCTATCTTCATCAACATTTAACAATTCCTCAAAATATTCCCTCTATCTTCCCGATACCTCTAACTCTCCATTTAGTAACTCTCCTCTCCTACTTTTAACTGTTAAATCCATTCATTCCCTAGGCTTCCTCAACTTATTAATCTCTGTTACGGGACTCACCCTTACCCATCATTATATACTTGAGCATACGGCAGTAGAAAATGTCTCTTTATCATTATTATGAAAATAAGCGTTATATTGGCAAGTGGTATGTCTCCTGTACGTCTAGGTAGGGTTTTATGTGACGTATAGTTAACTATCCATCCGCTCGTTAACAGGTCAGGAATTCCCGCCTTACCACGTCATCGTACCCAATGAGGGGGGCCACCTGCTACACAGCTGTCAGTATCTATTCAGCGAGTCAGACAGAGAGACCGAGAGAGTATTCTGTAGTCAACGAGTCAGCAAGCAGTGATCTGTCGGTGATCAGTCAGATGTCATTCAGTCATCATCGAGTCAACAGTCAGTGATCGGTCAATGATCCGTCAGTGAGCATTCAGTCCTCAGTGAGACTTTCATAGTGAGAACTGTCCTCTCACTTTTCCTGAGAAGCACCTTGGATTTATTCTTCTGACCTTTGTGAGGTTCCTGTGTGAGCCTCCATCACCTTGAGTGGTGTTTGTCTAAGTCGCGGCTCAAAGCAAGTGAGTGCGCTGTAGTGATTGAGACGCTGAGGTTCGTCTCTGTTGCCGCTCAAAGCAAGTGAGTGCATTGTAGTAAGTGAGACGCTGAGGTTCGTCTCTGTTGCCGCTCAAAGCAAGTGAGTGCGCTGTAGTGATTGAGACGCTGAGGTTCGTCTCTGTTGCCGCTCAAAGCAAGTGAGTGCGTTGTAGTAAGTGAGACGCTGAGGTTCGTCTCTGTTGCCGCTCAAAGCAAGTGAGTGCGTTGTAGTAAGTGAGACGCTGAGGTTCGTCTCTGTTGCCGCTCAAAGCAAGTGAGTGCGCTGTAGTGATTGAGACGCTGAGGTTCGTCTCTGTTGCCGCTCAAAGCAAGTGAGTGCGTTGTAGTAAGTGAGACGCTGAGGTTCGTCTCTGTTGCCGCTCAAAGCAAGTGAGTGCGTTGTAGTAAGTCAGACGCTGAGGTTCGTCTCTGTTGCCGCTCAAAGCAAGTGAGTGCGTTGTAGTAAGTGAGATGCTGAGGTTCGTCTCTGTTGCCGCTCAAAGCAAGGGAGTGTGCTGTCGTAAGTGAGACTTTGGAATATGTCTCTAATGGCGCTCATAGCAAGAGTGAGTGTTGTGCAGTTGTGGAGACTTTGGAATATGTCTCTAATGGCGCTCACATCAAGAGTGAGTGTGTTGCAACTGTGGAGACTTTGGAATATGTCTCTAGTGGTGCACGTAGTAAGAGTGTGTGTTTGCTGTATTGCAGACGCTAGAGTTTTCCTCTAGATTTAGTAGAAATGAGTTTGAGCGACAGTCTTAAAAGACGACCGTGTGTATATCCTTGGAAACAGATTCATTGGAAAACTTCTTTAAGTGCGTAAACATTTCTATTCCATTTATTGCTCTGAAAGTGGTTATTAATTAAGAGTGTGAATAGTCTACATTCTAGATACATTACGGTGATAATGGATTAACAAATAAGTGTTATGCTTTTCGACTCAGTGTGAAGAGTCAAGTAATATGTTAAGTGAATAGAACGTCTTGCAATTTTAGAGCCATTTAGTGTAATAGATGAGAAAGAAGATCGAATGTTGCACCCTTCATTAATAAGTGAACTTAAGATAAACTTGTCTGTAAATATTGTTTCATGATATCATTTTAAATATTTTATATAAAGCTTTCAACGGATTATTAAGTTAATAAAAACCAGAAAGAATTATTGTGATTATTTCGTTCCTATTGATCCCTTTTCATTTCTTTTGTAACTTGATGTTAAAGTCTTGTTACATTGTTACTGGCCTGGGCGGAACAGGCCCTAGAAAGGCCCAGGTTTGTAACAATCTCACTACTAAACTTTTTCTTATTTTCAACAAAATTTGTTGATAACATCTCACCCACTCTCTCATTTGCTCTTTTTTTACACTCCTTCACCACTCTTTTAACCTCCCTTTTCCTCTCTATATACTCCTCCATCCTTGCATCACTTCTACTTTGTAAACACCTCTCATATGCTAACTTTTTCTCTCTTATTAATCTCTCTACATCATCATTCCACCAATCGTTCTTCCCTCCCGCAACCACTTTCCTGTAACCACAAACTTCTGCTGAACACTAACACTTCATTCTTAAACCTACCCCAAACATCTTCAACCCCATTGCTTATACTCTCACTAGCCCATCTATCCTCCAATAATTGTTTATATCTTACCCTAACTGCCTCCTCCTTATAAACATTCACCTCTCTCTTACCTGCTGCTTCCATTTTCCTTGTATCCCATCTACCTTTTACTCTCACTGTGGCCCCTCTATAAACATGTACCTCTTGAAGTCTACCCAACAGCCTTTTATCTACCAATACGTAGCCCAACAAACAACTGTCATTATGCCTTACATCATATCTTGTATACTTATTTATCCTCTTTTTCTTAAAATATGTATTACCTATAACCAAACTCCTTTCTATACAAAGTTCAAGTGCCCTATTTATAAGTGCAGGTGTGTGTTAAACTTGGGGCATTTGTAAGTTAGGAGACTTTCTGTACTGATGAGGCTCCAATACAGCAGCTTATGAGCATCACACACATGCAGTACAATGTCTTAAAACAAAATTCACTGTACAACACTGTCATAAAAGCTAAAACGAAATCAACCTTTGCAATTTTTGAGCCTAATGAAATGAACATGACTAGATTTAAGCTACCAAACTAGCTACATCTTAACACTTCCCAAGCATGCTGTGATCTTAAAATATATTTATTTTTGTGCAATTAACTGTCACAAACTAAATTATCAGCATTTGTTGCACAGGTGTATTATTCAGCACAATTTCCCATTCAAATATACAGTGGACCCCCGAGTTTCGTAAAAACTTCACTCCTGAAGTCTGCTCAAGTGCCATTACCGAACGAATTTACTCCCTTAAGGAAAAATTTCACGTAGGTTAGTCTATTTCAGACCCCCAAAAATACACTTCCACAAGAACTTACAAAATTATACTTACATAATTGCACGATTTCCGGGGTATTCGTTAACCGAGGGTCCACTGTACAAGTACAGTAGTACCTCGAGTTACGATGGTCCCCAAAATCGCCCTTTTATGTAAGTTTATTTTTTTAAATGCTTTTGTAAGTATATTTTTGGGGGTGTAAAAGGACTAGTCTATTTTACATTATTCCTTATGGGGATAAATTCGTTTGGTAATGGCACTTGAACAGCATTCTCGAACGAAAAAATATCGTAACTCGAGGTACCACTGTATTCATTTGCATCTGATTAGTACAGTGAAAGAATTCCAGAGATGAATATGAATTTTATTCTGTTAAAGTTTTACTTGGGTAGAAAAAGTATGGTTTTACAAGTGCATTTATAGTGAAGGCTCTTCATCCAAGAGGAAGTGGAGTTGACTCTCCTTTCTTTGGATCAAACTTGATTACCTTCAGGTTCTGTATGACTATGGGTTTACCACTTTCCCCATGAATAATTAATAAATAATAACTATTAATAATAATTATTAATAATAATAATTAATAATCAAAGTGATAAAGGTGACATTACATTAAAAACTTCATCATCTTATCATAGTATAAATGTTAATTAATTGTGAACTGTACCAGTTATCTGTGGCATTTTTAAATTCTTAATGAATATTTTTTAAATGAAGTCAAATTTCTATTTGCTGCCTACTTCAGATTTAAACACTGTTTATTGTGAATTTAATTCAACAAAAGATATACAGTGGAACCTTGGCACTCAAACTTAATTGGTTCCAGAAGGCTGTTTGAGTGCCAATCTGTTCGAGTACAGAACAAATTTTTCCCAACTAATTTTCATTTTGGTTGGCTGTTATCACTATCCCTATTAGGCCCCATGGTGACTTATTTATACAAACACAGTGGACCCTCGTTTTTCGTAATTAATCCGTTCCAGAGAGTGTGACTAAAGGCGAAATTTACGAATTGCGAAAATATAGATTTACATACACAGAAAACAATGAGACATGAAGAATAAAACAATAATAACATGACACTTACATTTGTTGGTGAATGGAAGACGGAGGAGGGGAGAGGATGGAGAAATTACAGTTTGGAAGGGGAATTCCCTTCCATAAAGACTTCAGGTACCAAGTCCTTTTATGGGGTTACTTCCCTTCTTTGTTTTTAATGCCACTATGACCAGCTTGAGTCACTGCACACCTGTGGCACTAAATATCTGTCCAGAGAGCTCTGTTTCTGGCGTCTATTTAAAATTTCCCTAAAATGGGAGAAGAGATTGTCATTGAACATGTCGCAGATATGGCCTGTAACAGCTTTGTTAGGGTGATGTTCCTCCATAAATGTTTGCACCCTACTCCACATTGCACAAATCTCCTTAATCTCTGAAGAAGGTACCTTCTTCCCTCTCCCTTCCTCCTCCTCTGAAGCAATTTCCTGAGCTGTGGTCTGTTGCTGTTCCAGATGAAGCTCTTGCAGGTCTTTAGTGGTTAGCTCTTCATTGTGGTCCTCCACCAACTCTTCCATATCCTCGCCACTCACATCCAACCCCATGGAATTCCCCAATGCCACAATACATTCCACAACTGGCATAGGGTCCTCAGGGTCAGCCCCAAACCCTTCAAAATCCCTCTCTTGGACACAATCTGGCCACAATTTTCTCCAAGTAGAGTTCAAAGTCCTGGAAGTCACTCCCTCCCAAGCCTTACCTATAAGGTTTATGCAATGGAGGATACTGAAGTGATCTTTCCAGAACTCTCTTAGGGTCAACTGAGTGTCTGAGGTCACATCAAAGCACCTTTGAAACATTGCTTTGGTGTAGAGTTTTTTGAAGTTTGAAATGATCTGCTGGTCCATGGGCTGGATGAGAGGAGTGGTATTAGGGGGCAAGAACTTCACTGTGATGAAATGAAACTCCACCATTTGGTCATCCAAGTCTGGATGATGAGCAGGTGCATTGTCCATTACCAAGAGGCACTTGAGTTCCAATTTATTTTCCAGGAGGTATTTCTTCACACTGGGGCCAAACACTTCATTGAACCAATCAAGAAAAATTTTCCCCGTGTCCCATGCCTTACTGTTAGCCTTCCACATCACACAAATTAGCCTTGGCGACACTGTTTTTCTTGAACACACTGGGATTTTCAGAGTGATACACCAGTAAAGGCTTCACTTTGAAATCCCAACTAGCATTACTACAGAACATGAGAGTTAGGCTGTCTTTCATAGGCTTGTGTCCTGGCAGTACCTTTTCCTCCTGGGTTATGTATTTCCTCTTTGGCATTTTCTTCCAAAAGAGGCCTGTTTTGTCACAACTGAACACTTGTTGGGGAGGAATTTTTCAGCCTCTACATAGTTCTTGAATTCACGCACATATTTTTCAGCCGCACATTTGTCAGAACTGGCAGCCTCACCATGCCTTACCATACTGTGTATGCCACTACACTTAAATCTCTCAAACCAGCCTTTGCTGGCCTTAAATTCACTAACATCAGCACGCGTTGCAGGCATTTTCTTTACGAGATCGTCATGCAACTGCCTTGCCTTTTCACAAATTATCAACTGCATAACACTATCTCCTGCTAATTGTTTCTCGTTGATCCACACCAACAACAACCTCTCCTCATCTTCGAGTATTTGCAATCTCATTTTTGTGAGTGAGCATACTATTTACCTCTTTCGCAACAGCAGCTTCCTTGATTTCCTTTTTCTTGGCCACGATGGAAGCAATGGTTGTATAGTTTCCCATACATCCTGGCAAGCTCTGCCACAAGCACTCCACTTTCATATTTTGCAATGATGTCTTTCTTGAATTCTATCATGTTTCTCACCTTCTTTACCAAAGGGCTGGCACTAGCTTTCTTTGGGCCCATGGTGGCTTATTTAGCAGTTGGAAACACTAAAACGAATGGAATATTACAAAATGTATCGCATGAACGCGTGGGATCGTGCTCGCTCGCTGATAAACAATGGCACACTGACTGTGAATGGTGTGTGGGGCCACTCAGGTGCGTTCAGGACGAATGATTATTTGCGAGTCAAACGACGATTCGCGAGTCAATATTTTGACGAAAAAACTTTATGATAAGCGAAAATTACTAATTCTGATGCTTACAAAAAACGAGGGTACATTGTATTATAAAAATACACCGAAAAATGTGAAGAAAACCAAAATAGTTTACGGCAAAGTTCTGGCAGGTTGTGTTTGTTTGTTCAAGTGCCGAGCAAAGCATTCGAATACCGAATTGTTCTAGTACGGAGCTGTTCGAGTACTGAGGTTCCACTGTACTAAGTTTACTTTTGAGAATAAATAACAAAAAGGCACAATACTGTGACTGAAACAATACACAAATAACCCGCACATAGGAGAGGGGAGCTTACAACGACATCTCGGTCCGACTTGGACCATTTACAAAGTCACACTGACTTTGTAAGTGGTCCAAGTCAGACCAAAACGTCATCGTAAGCTCCCCTCTCCTATGTGCGGATTATTTGTGCATTTTACTTTTGAGGTCTGATTAGCTCACCATTGTACACAAGAGAGATCACACTTAACACATTGAGGCCTTGAGCTAGGCTAACATTTCCTATCAGAGATATAGCAGAGTTATTGACTTTACAAAATTAACTGCCAATATACTGGCATGGAGAGAGGGAGTATGAATGAAGTGAATGTTTTCAGATATTTGGGAGTTGATTTGTCAGTGGATGGGTTTATGAAGGATGAGGTTAACCATAGAATTGATGAAGGAAAAAAGGTGAGTGGTGTGTTGAGGTATCTGTGGACACAAAAAACGTTATCCATGGAGGCAAAGAAGGGAATGTATGAAAATATAGTAGTACCGACAATCTTATATGGGTGTGAAGCTTGGGTTGTAAATGCTGCAGCGAGGAGGCAGTTGGAGGCAGTGGAGATGTCCTGTCTAAGGGCAATGTGTGGTGTAAATATTATGCAGAAAATTTGGAGTGTGGAAATTAGGAGATGTGGAGTTACTAAAAGTATTAGTCAGAGGGCTGAAGAGGGGTTGTTGAGGTGGTTTGGCCATTTAGAGAGAATGGATCAAAGTAGAATGACTTGGAGAGTGTATAAATCTGTAGGGGAAGGAAGGCGGGGTAGGGGTCGTCCTCAAAAAGGTTGGAGGGAAGGGGTAAAGGAGGTTTTGTGGGCGAGGGGCTTGGATCTCCAACAAGCGTGGGTGAGCATGTTAGATAGGAGTGAATGGAGACGAATGGTTTTGGGACCTGACGAGCTGTTGGAGTGTGAGCAGGGTAATATTTAGTGAAGGGATTCAGGGAAACCGGTTAGCCGGACTTGAGTCCTGGAAATGGGAAGTACAATGCCTGCACTTTAAAGGAGGGGTTTGGGATATTGGCAGTTTGGAGGGACTTCTAAACTGTCATATCTGAGCTCCTCTGCAAAGACAGTGATTATGTATGAGTGCAGTGAAAGTGTTGAATGATGATGAAAGTATTTTCTTTTTGGGGATTTTCTTTCTTTTTGGGTCACCCTGCCTCGGTGGGAGATGGCAGACTTGTTGAAAAAAAAAAAAAATGAGGTGCACAAGAATATAAGACATATAATGAAGTTTCAAAGCAGTTGTAACATAAGATTAGTAAACAACTGCTAAAGCATAACTCAAAGCCTACCCTTTATTCCTGACCTTGAGCATATAAGGCACAGGGTGATTTTCCAAGACTTTTTGTGGGAAAAAAAAGTGCGCCATAAAATACGGTACTACAGTCATCCCTTGGTTTTCGCTTGTCCCAGTTTTCGCCGATTTTGGTTTTCGCTGACTTTTTTCAGGGAAAATTTGTCTTAGTTTTCGCCGACCGTATGGGACCTGTCCACCAGTGCCGCGCACATACAAAGGCCGTAGGCCCGCCACCCACGCACATTGTCACGCAGTCTAGCATTGTTTACGCTTGAGTGAACATCATCCCAGGAGTTTATACAAAACATTTATTAACAATTCATTGTTTTTGGGCCTTGATTATTGTGTATGACTACTAAATAAGCTACCATGGGCCCAAAGAAAGCTCCTAGTGCCACTTCTTTGGTAAAGAAAGTGAGGAACACTGTAGAAATGAAGAAAGAAATAATAGAAAAATATGATAGTGAAAGTGAGAAACACGATGGAGTTTAAGAGTGTAGCAGGTATGCAGGGAGTGTAGCATGCATGCAGGGAGTGTAGCATGCATGCAGGGAGTGTAGCATGCATGCAGGGAGTGTAGCAGGTATGCAGGGAGTGTAGCAGGCATGCAGGGAGTGTAGCAGGCATGCAGGGAGTGTAGCATGCATGCAGGGAGTGTAGCAGGTATGCAGGGAGTGTAGCATGTATGCAGGGAGTGTAAGAGGTATGCAGGGAGTGTAGCATGTATGCAGGGAGTGTAGCATGTATGCAGGGAGTGTAGCAGGTATGCAGGGAGTGTAGCAGGTATGCAGGGAGTGTAACATGTATGCAGGGAGTGTAGCATGTATGCAGGGAGTGTAGCATGTATGCAGGGAGTGTAACAGGTATGCAGGTAGTGTAGCATGTATGCAGGGAGTGTAACAGGTATGCAGGGAGTGTAGCAGGATGCAGGGAGTGTAGCATGTATGTAGGGAGTGTAGCATGTATGCAGGGAGTGTAGCAGGCAGAGAGGGAGTGTAGCAGGCATGGAGGGAGTGTAGCAGGTAGGGAGGGAGTGTAGCAGGCAGGGAGGGAGTGTAGTAGGCATGCAGGGAAGTGACCCCGGATAAGGACTTGATACCTAGAGTCCTTATGGAGGGGGGATTCCCCTTCCAAAAATTAGGGTCTCGTCCCTCTCCCCTCTTCTCTCTCTCCCATCCAGCAACATCAGTCTTCAATAAATGTAAGTGCCACATTCAGTTCATTCATTTGTGCATGTAAATCTATCTTTAAGGCCCAAATTTTTTTTTTTTCCAAACTTCTGGGTTTCTGGAACGGATTAATTGAATTTCCATTATTTCTTATGGGGAAAATAGTTTTGGTTTTCGTCGATTTTGGTTTTAGCCGATCCATCTGGAACGGATTAAAATCGAAAACCGAGGGATGACTGTACTTGAAATTAAAAAAGTACAGGACAAAATGAGGTACCTAAGCTCACTGAACAAGTCTCCAATCTATTAAAGCTTAAACAATTAAAAAGACTAATTATGTAGTAACTTTACTTACAGGAGTACAGTTATGTTCACTGTATTCTGTCTTCAGCTTTTAAGCTATAATATTTGTTTATTTCCATGATTGTTGCATTAACTTCCTTTTGCAACTTATTCCACTGGTCTACCACACTGTAAAGATCTTCTAATATACCTTTGGTATTTTTTCAACCTGTTTACAACTATGATAAGTCTTCTTGTTCAATCTATTGATGGTGTTAAGAAGTCTAACTATTCTTTTTTCATATCCCCTTATAGGCATATATGTGATAACATGTCTCTAGAATAACTTCTGACTACAGCCTCTCCTCACTTAACGACAGAGTTTCGTTCCTAAGACCATGTTGTTAAACGAATTCGTCGCTAAGTAAGGAGCATACTATAATGGTAATGGGTTTGTGTCAACCATCTTTGATATTGTTTTAATATCACCTTTGCACTATTTATAACATCTTGGGTATATTTTTAAATGTTTATACAGTAGTATACTGTACAGTGGTACCTCGGTTAACGATATTTTTTCATTACCAAATGAATTTATCCCCATACGGAATAATGTAAAATAGACTAGTCCTTTTAGACCCCCAAAAATACACTTACAAAAGCATTTAAAAAAATAAACTTACATAAAAGGGCGAGTTTGAGGACCATCATTAACCGAGGTATCACTGTATATTGAAATAAACAGAATAGAGGAAATAAGCTCTAATATACATTATTTAGGTATAAATACTGGTCAGAGAGCCCGTCGTAAGTCTGAGGCGTCTGTAAACGAGTATGTCGCTAAGTGAGGAGAGGCTGTATTGTAAAAACTCTTAGATTTGAATTACAGTAAATTGGTGTTATTTTATCATTGTCGTAATTTGTGTATCTTGTTTTTTATACTTAGTTTGCTTTTCTATTCATGTATTGTTAAAATGTTCATTATGGTAAGTCAATAAATCCAACTTGCATCATGTTAGTATCATGTTAGTTCATGTTAGTATAATCCAGCTAATATCATGTCAGTTTCTTTTCAGTTATTATTTATAAAAATATTAGCTATATTTCCTTTAAATGCTACAGAATCTATAACATAATATCAAAGATTGTCTTTAATATCTCAAGCAGAGAGCCAAACAAAATTTTGGGACAAGAACTACTTTGTACCCCTCTTTAACGTAACATTTATGTACAATGTCACATCAAAGCTTTAATTTTAATTATGGACTGCTGTGCCAAAAATTAATAAGTTTCATCTTGCAAAATATAATATCCACAAATTACAAAGCTCTGTCAAATTTCCCCATTAAGCAATAATCACGAACAAGTGAAAAAGAGGCAAAAATAACTATGGGGAAGTTGAATGGATAGAGTAGTTTCTTTGTATTTAGCTAATCAATATTGTAATTACACATTGTAAACTATGCAAAGAAATAAAATCCTTAATCCTTAAATGAATCTGCCTGTACTTTCTACTCATTTTTGCAACAATGAAAGCTCCTGATGATGTGTTGAATGAAACACGAAAGGCCTAGAGCTATCATTGAAGTCTCCCTGTGGTTATTTTGCATCACTTAAAACACTACTGACCCAAAAATAAGCCGTTTTAATTCAAACAACTTCTCATGCCAGGTAAGAGTGATTTTTAATTTTATATTGCTTTTCACTAAATGATTTCTATCTTGTATGTAGCATTTGGTGTGTGGTATGCTTTTATTTATGGTAAAATTATGTTTCTTAGACTTATTTGTTCCAATTTTGCATGTGTTACATTGTCTTTACATCTCTTCTGCTTCTGCTGCTTCCTCTGTATTCGACTGAAGTTTAATCTGTAGGCAAAACAAAACTGTTGCACATGGGTCTTACTTATCTACGTTAACTGTATTGTATAAGGGTTATCACTGAATTTTGAATTTAATATAGATTTTTTTATCAAATGCATTTTTTGCACATAATAGTAGTTTGGTGTAGTATAGTATGTATGCTCTTTTTTGACAAAATATAAAGAAATGTGAATTTTTTCCTGCTACTGCAACCCTCTTCTCTTGACTTTTGAAACTACTCTGTGTACATTGTACCCAGCCTCTCGTTAAGACCAAACTCTTCTAAGTACGTATACTATTTCTAGTTCCAATGTTAACAAAAAAATAATAATTAAAAAATGATTATTATTGTCCCAGAATGTATCACTGGATATAACTGGATGTCTATGGGAAAATGTGGTTTGGTTAATGTAAAATTCGCTTAACGATTTCTCCAGTTTGCGTCTTGGTTATTATGCTGAGGTGCACTGTACAAATAATATTTAAGCATTAAATAATTAATAAATAGTGCTTTGTACAATATTGGTAATGACCATAATAGTATACAAGTTTTGCCTATCTCGAATAAATATTAGAATACTAACAAGGAACTTTGTTTACAAGAATACGTCTTCATTCTATTTCAAAAAGTCATTCGTATCTCCAATTTAGTTTTTGTTTTCTTCCCTAAAGAAAAAGATACAAACAGTAGAAAAATACGAACTACTTACAAAACTAATCCATTAATTCTGATTTTTCTGAAATTCTCTTATCTTCATCAACTTCAGATAAAAATTCATCATTTGTAAAATCAGTAACATCAGTGTCCTTTGGTATAACTGTATCACTTGTGCAATGTGAGGATAAATTATCCTCATCGCTATCACAGTCTAGACTAGATATATCTGCATCACAGGAGGGTGATGGTGAGGTTTCTCTGTCTATCACCATCAGCGAAAGAAACTCATTTGAATTTGCTGCTGGTAAGCGAGTTTCCACGGTGCTCTGAGAGTTGCTTCCAGCTTCAATACTCCCATAACGGTGATCTGCATTGAGACTTCGCTGAACGGATACACTTCTCTGGTGCATCGCTCGGCCAGCTGAGAGATCTTGAAGTTTCTTGTAAAATTTCCCTTTTTCGTCATTATAGCAAAACATATATTCAAGGGAATTGAATACTGCCATAAACATAAAAAAGAAACCAGTAATAACAAGCACCTGAAAATTAAACAAAATATATTAGAATACGTTTGGCTTATAAAGTACGTAGGCACATTTTTAAATACATACCTGCATATCAATATATATTATTTGATAATCATCTAAAATAAATTTGTACAGCCTCTCCTCTCTTAATAATGGAGTCCCTTTCCTAAGACCGCATCAGTAAACGAATTCGTCGCTAACCAAGGAGCATAATATAATGGTAGTGAGTTTGATATTTTTTATATTGTTTTAATGTCACCTTTGCACCATTTATAACATTTTCAGTATATTTTTAAATGTTTATACAGTAGTGTATTGTATATTGTAATAAACAGAATAAAGGAAATCAGCTCTAATATACATTATTTAGGTATGCATACTGGTCAGAGCCCATCGTAAGTTCGAGTCGTCGGTAAACAAGTATGTCGCTAAGTGAGGAGAGGCTGTATTTCATTTATCTCCACATTCAGCAATGTTTAATTTGGATTAAGCCCACCAATAAAAAGTTTGTTGCTTTATCTACTTTTTCAACTTCCAAAAATTTATATACTGTAGGAAAGGTGGGAAGGACGGAGTAAAGGTGGTTTTGTGTGTGAGGGGCTTAGACATCCAGCAAATGTGTGTTTGTGAACATGTTAGAAAGGAGTGAGTGGAGGCAAACAGTTTTTATGACTTAATGTGCTGTTGGAGTGTGAGCAAAGTAACATTTATGAAAGGATTCAGGGAAACTGGTTAGCTGGACCTGAGTTCCAGAGGTGACAAGTACAGTGCCTGCACTCTGAAGGAGGGGTGGAGATATTTGCAGGTTTGAACTGTAGTATCAGCACCCCTCTGGCAAGACAATGATGGAGCGAGTGATGGTGAAAGTGTATAATTTTTGGGGCCACCCTAGCTCAGTGGCAGATGGGTAGTTTGTTAAAAAAAAAAAAGTGTGTGTGCAATGAAAAATTGAAAGTAATACATATATGTAAAAAATTACCAAGACCCTACCTTAAGCCATCGTTCTGGTAAGGGCTCAAAAGGTTCAAATCTCAGCTCTGGGGGGTGACACAATGTGCTTCGATTAACATGAATCACCTCTCCTCGTACTGCCCTCTCCACCAACCTATCAGAAATTGAAAACTTATATTTATATATTCTTCAGCTCAATTTAAGTACATGAAATATCACTACAATATTGTACAACTGCAAAGAACCAACATTCAATATTAGCACAACACTGTGCAGAGGTAGTAAAAGTAGTAGTTGCAGTAGTAATAGTTTTAGTAATAGTTGTAGTAATAATAATAGTAATAGTAGTTACAGTGGACCCCCGACTAACGAGCACCCCGGAAATCGTACAATTATGTAAGTATAATATTGTAAGTGCTTTTGTAAGTGTATTTTTGGGGGTCTGAAATGGACTAACCTATTTGACATTATTTCTTAAGGGAGTAAATTCGTTCGGTAATGGCACTTGAGCAGGCTTCTGGAATGAATTTTGCTCATTAGTCGGGGGTCCACTGTATAGTAGTAGTAGTAATAATAATAATAATAATAGTATTAATAATAATAGTAATAATAATAATAGTAATAATAATAAAAGTAATAATAATAATAGTAATAATAATAAAAGTAATAATAATAATAGTAATAATAATAATAATAATAATAATAATAATAATAATAAAAGTAATAATAATAATAGTATTAGTAATAATAATAGTAGTAGTAGTAATAATAATAGTAGTAGTAGTAATAATAATAATAATAATAATAGTAGTAACAGTAGTAGTAGTAGTAACAGTAGTAGTAGTAACAGTAGTAGTAGTAGTAACAGTAGTAGTAGCAGCAGTAAAAGTAGTAATAGCAACAGTAGTAGTAGTAATAGTAATGCAGATTACATATCAAGGTGATGGAGAAAGATAACTAAACACTATCACACATCACTAAGGGGCTCACCAAAAAACAAAGGCAAGAAGTACACTGGAGCCTACTACAGTGCTCCTCCATTATTGCTTACCTGATGGCTTTGCCCCTGGGTGGACAGGGTGCAGGTATTTTATAACTACTTGCTTTCTGCACTACCATATTTGTTACCACTATCAGGGATGCTTCTGAACACTGACATCTTAAATCAGACTCTGATGACCAGCTTGTCTTCACTGAGTAAATGTCCCTCTGTGTGTCTGTGCTTCATGAGGGCATTACCATAATTAGATCATCTCTATTACACCCATATTCATGTTCCCTGATGCTAATCTACTGCCTTCAACCAGTCTTCCCCACAAACTTCTTATTGCAGTGTCCAAAAGGGAAAGAGAATACACCTGAGGTTGATACTGGGGCAGCAGGTCCCGGAGGTTGCTTGTTGGCAAGATCTTTGATGCTCTTTTAGACAAAATTGTACTGCCTTGGCAGTACAATTGTGCAGAAAATTGATAGCTTCAGCATATTAAGAGTTCTAGCCAAGTTAATTTTACAGAACACGACCATCAGGTGACCTGATACACCCAACCTTTAATGTTATATACTGTGTATCAGATTAAAAAAGCCCCTGGTGGGCAAAATGTTTCCAAAATTAAAATTTCCCATATGCTGTACATGTGTCCTCTTTATACAATTGGGTAATTATTTCTTCTAACTAATCTGATTTCCATAAGATTTTTGCAGCCATTTACAATGCAGAGTATGATATATTAGTATACCTGAACTAGGTGATATATCCTTACCGTCTTCTCCCCTGTAGCTCAGATGGTGTCATAGAGGTCCCATGGAGAACCAGCTGCCAAGATACCAGTTGGCCATTGAGGTGCTGGTGTCGAGTCTGCATTACTGTTACCTGGTAGGTACCAACTGGATCCTCTCCCCAACAACGTACAGTACCAAGTGGCCAGTCCACCAGACCCTTGGTAGAACTAGAAAAGATATTTATAAAAATCAAAGGGAATCAAATAATACTAGTAGAAGAGAAAATGGATGCATACCCCATGAACATGTTCCATAGAAGGTTGGACCATTATACTAGCTTGTTACAATCTATCAATCTATATGAGAGTGTGTTTACTGGAATGAGGGAGGAAGGATTTGCGATCCGTGTTGTTTAGGATATCTTCCCAGCTTGTTTCATTTAGGACATGGTTGATTTTATCCCACTTTATGTTTCTGTTATTGAAGTTGAATTTTGTGAAAGTACCCTCATAACTGATCTCATTTTGCTGGTCAGGAGCCCTGCACATACGTCTATACTTCTATCATGTTGCGATCTGCAGGCTCATGGCTAGTTTGCTAGTTTTTATGTGATGCTGCAGTACAGAGGAAGTTTTAATTATTGTGCCTATTTGAGTTTATAGGGAAGGCATGCAGGTGTCCTTGTTTTATGCTGTAGATGCATTCCAAGACCATGGCAGCTGTACTAAGTTCAACACCCCTTGCAAAAAATATCTACTACATGCAAATGAACATACATGGGATATGCAAAATTACCAATAGAAAAAGGATGTTGCATAATAGTGAATTTACATAAAGTGAGGGAACCTATCCACCAGGTCAAGTTCTTCCATATTCAAACTGCTAAAATACATAACATGCAGAAAAAAAACTTGATATTCTAAGCATCATAGATCGAGTGGCTGAAAGAAAAGATCACTTCACTAAGATATTGAGACTGCCCATTCCTTTAAATATCAAAGTTCATTCTAGTTTACATTTACTTTCGACATGCTACTTAAGCAGATTTCATGAAAAAAAAGCATTACTGGATGACCTGTACAAGTTACCCTAAGTGCTTTCCACAAATATAATGAAACAAAACATTTGAAATTCTAAGAGGTTAATCTGCTTACTTGTCAACCTCCCTGGGTGCAGCAAGGGTTGACCTGGTACCACTGGGACACACTAGGATGATATTCAGGCTCCCTCTATAATCATGTTTTACTGTTATTCGCACCTGTACACACAAGAACATAAGAGCATCAGAAAAGAAAAGTACTGCTGTAGGCCTCCTGACTCATAACAGGTAGGTTCAACATACTCAACCATTCCCATTTATGTGACTGCCAAACTCAACCTTAACTCTCACTCTCACACTAAAAAAAAAAAAAAAAAAAAAAACTATTACTCACACCATCAAGCACTGAATACATGTACACACATGCACTGAATGTATGTATACATGCACACACATGCTTAAAACCTGCCAGAGTTTGTTTCAATGACCCAATTTGTTATTCTCTCATACAATTCTACAGATTCAAGAAAGCATGTGAATCAGCTACTTTGCTTGAATATAATTAAGTTTCCATTACTTAACTCATTGTTAATTTCCAATAAGAATCAATGTAGATGAATGGTTCAGAGAACCGACAAGTTGATAAATTAAACACATGCAACACTTGGTTATCATTAAAGATACCCAAGTGTTGCATATGTGTCTAATTTATTAATAAGAATCAAGAAAACAAAAGAACCATCATTATTAGGGGAACACAACATTTTGTTAACATGTATTGAACTTTCACAAGTGACTCCAGAAAATAAAAGACATGCTCATATATACAGCAAGTAGGAGGGCAGTATATCGGGTGACAGTCACACCTGTTTTTAAAGCTACAGAAAGTTTCTCTAGGTAGAGTTCTTTTTTTGCAAATGCGATTGAAAAAGTACATCCAAAATTGAATAGCACATGGGTAGGCTTCATAGTGCATGCTATTTAATTCTGGATGTAGTGTACTGAACTTCATCAATTGTATTTAAAAAAATCACACTATATAAAGGAGCTTCATATGAGTTTACTGTACCCACCTACTGACACTTCACATCTAACACAGATCTTCTGGCAGCCTCTCATTGTCTACCTGACTGACATCACAGTTCGGATGCCCCTCCAGACTAACATTCCTGCCCCTCCATCAGAGTGTAGGCACTGTAATTTCCACCTCCAGGACTCAAGTCTGATTAACTGGTTTCCCTGAATCCCTTCATAAATGTTACCTTGTTCACACTCCGACAGCATGCTGATAATATTAATTTTCCATAAATTAAATGCATGGCCAATTTTTTTCTCATATACATATAAAATGGGATAGGATTCAATGTCTTACTTGTACAAACTCCAAAATGTTGAGAGCATATCCTTGCAGTACATGCTTATCTATAGTGTGTTTCACCATAACTTCACCAAGTCTCTCTGCTGGCATAGGTAGCTCAACCACCATCTTCTCTGATGTGTATGTTGTAGAGAATGGAACAGACTCCCAGATGGTTGCAGCAGAAACCATCGCAGCAGCATCAATAAGACCAAAGCCATGTTGATGTGAGTGGTGGAGGCCAGCACCATTAATAGCCCAGTCTGAGTTTGATGTATCAATCTGATAAAGAAAAAATGGCTAAAAGACATTTATGCTTCAAGCAGAATAGAATTAATAAAATTAAACTGTTACAGTAATTTATGTAAATTATTTCCCAAGTGTTTAATAACTCTGCTTCGCTTATTGTTAAGTTAATTAAACTATGCATCCCTTTAAGAGTGTCTTGATGCTGGTGAAAGACTTGGTCTGAGAAATTGGAGCTACGTTTACCTTCCTCACACCAATCCTGGATGTACATATAATAACTCCATGGGGAAGTAGAGAAGAATCCTTCCTCCATAAGCCATGCGTGTCGTAAGAGGTGACTAAAATGCTGGGAGCAAGGGGCTTATAACTCCTTCTCCTGTATAAATTACTATAGTATATATAAAAAGAGAAACTTTCGTTTTTCTTTTCAGGTCACCCTGCCTCAATGGGATATGGCCGGTTTGTTAAAAAAATAAATGCATGTATAATATATTTAGTCTACAATTTTTTTTATAATGTGCTAAATCTGTGTGGGCCGTTCAGGGCAAGGAGTAGTGGAGGCTTGATCTTCCATTTACTAATCATGAGAAGAATGTGCTACTATCACAGCCAGCCTGGCTAAGGAGAGAATCTATTTAGTCTACATTACATTACATTACAGTACAGTTTAAACTAATGTGACATTTTATTCTGGCAACGTTTTGCTCTCCAGGAGCTTTGTCAAGTCTTGACAAAGCTCCTGGAGAGTGAAATGTTGCCACAAGAAAATGTCACATTAGTTGCACATGTGTCTGTACCCAACAATTTGTCGGTAATTTTACCATTATTACTAAATTATCTACTGTATTTACCAATATTAATCAGTTGCTCCAACTAATTCGTGGTCCTCATTTGCTACTTTTGCTAATCCAACGTCTTTACTAATGAGTCACAAAATCGTAATGACACGATTGCAAACAAACCATACCACGGGTGGGGTTCGAACCCGCAAAATTTATTTAGCATTTTCCAAATTAAGAATGAATTCTCAAATTCTGAGTTTAAAATGATCTCCAAAATTTTCAATGTTATGAATAAAAGCAAAAGTTCCAAATAATAATGTGGAAAAATCTAGTTTGATTTCTGATATGTATTTTTAATTTTTTGGATAGTCAAAATTTCTATAATTTCAATTAACAAAATCTCTCAAATTCAGAGTTTTTTTTTGACTAATTTTACATGTAAAAATGTATATATAAGGGAACACACAAGCATAGACTATGTGATTACCTATTTCTAGACACTACAGTTCAAAAACTGCAACATGGATATATGTTGCAGTTTTTGAGCTGTAAGTGTTGGCATGCCTCTGGCAAGACAGTGATGGAGTGAGTGATAATGAATACGTTTCTTCTTTTTCAGGTCACCCTGTCTCAGTGGGAAACAGCCGATGTTTACCTGGAGTTTACATGGAGAGAGTTCCAGGGGTCAACGCCCCTGCAGCCCGGTCTGTGACCAGGCCTCATGTGTTAATAAAAAAAAAAATAAAAAAATATTAGATCAAAATAACTAAACACTAACCTTTCTAGAGGTTAGTGCAATGAGGTACTGAACATCCCTCCATGACAGACATGGCTGAACCTCAAAAGCCAGAGCAATTACTGCAGCAGCTAAGGGAGCAGCAGCAGACGTTCCTGAGTGATGCTTGGTGCACCCGGAGGGGCTAATCTCGCTCCAGTCTGTTGTTACCTAGGCCACAACAAAGAAATTATATGCACACTAGGATTTAATAAAAGTGCACTAATTAAATCTACAATCTAACACGGAATGAATTTATGAGAAAAAAAATACTTTTTTGGGTAATCCTAGGTAATTTACGCTACTAGTATGTATATGATAATTGTACTTGTGTGTACCAGTGCCTAAATAAACTTACTAATTTCAAGAATGCTTTTCCAGCAAATATTAATGTTAATTAGCAACCTAAAGAAAAAGTTTCTTAGAAAAATAGCTAAAATAGTATGTGTGTCAAGTGTGTGTGTGTTGTATCATGAGGTTCAACTCTATGAACACTAGAATTCAACTCTCTCAAGCTGATATTACTATACATATAGAAAAGCTTAGCACCGTATCATTCACTCATCTACCCTTATCTCACCTATGGAATTTGTGCATGGGGATCAACAACATTCAGTCACCTAAGACCACTAATAACCCAACAAAAGGCTGCAGTCAGAATGATGATAAATTCCCACTCCAGACAACATATTCCACCAATATTCAAAAGTCTAAAACTTCTCACCGTCAAGAATATCCATAATTATTATTGTGCCTACTACATTTATAGAACACTACACTCAAATCTAAACCCACCACTCAAACTTCTCCTCACCAACCTTAACAGGAGTCACAACCATAACACTAGACACAGATCACTTTTTGATGTACCCCGTGTCCATATCACACTGTGCAAAAACTATGCACATAAAGGGCCCCAAAATTTGGAATTCATTTCCAGTAAATACTAAATTAACCTGGTCTGAACATCAATTGAAGACTCTTCTCAAAAACCACATACTCACCCTAAACTAAAAAACTCAATACTCAATACCTAACAACTACTATAGGTAGTAGGTTGGTAGACAGCAACCACCCAGGGAGGTACTACCGTCCTGCCAGGTGACTGTGAAACAGAAACCTGAAACTGTTTTACATGATGGTAGGATTGCTGGTGTCTTTTTTCTGTCTCATAAACACGCTGGATAACAGGTATATCTAGCTACTTCTACTTACACTTTAGGTCACACTACACTGGCATACACATGCATATATATACATACACACATCTAGGTTTTTCTTCTTTTCTTAATAGCTCTTGTTCCTTTTATTTTCTCTATTGTCCTGGGAAGTGGAAAAGAATCTTTCCTCCGTAAGCCATGCGTGTCGTATGAGGCGACTAAGATGCCGGAGTAATGGGCTAGTAACCCCTTCTCCTGTACAAATCTACTAAAACGAGAAGAAGAAAAACTTTATAAAATTGGGTTGTCTGAATGTGCGTGGATGTAGTGCGGATGATAAGAAAGAGATGATTGCCGATGTTATGAATGAAAAGAAGTTGGATGTCCTGGCCCTAAGCGAAACAAAGCTGAAGGGGTAGGCGAGTTTCAGTGGGGAGAAATAAATGGGATTAAGTCAGGAGTATCTGAGAGAGTTAGAGCTAAGGAAGGGGTAGCAATAATGTTGAAGGATCAGTTATGGAAGGAAAAGAGGGAATATAAATGTGTAAATTCAAGGATTATGTGGATTAAAATAAGGGTCGGATGCGAAAAGTGGGTCATAATAAGCGTGTATGCACCTGGAGAAGAGAGATGTGTAGAGGAGAGAGAGATTTTGGGAGATGTTAAGCGAATGTATAGGAACTTTTGAACCAAATGAGAGAGTAATTGTGGTAGGGGACCTAAATGCTAAAGTGGGAGAAACATGCAGAGAGGGTGTAGTAGGTAAGTTTGGGGTGCCAGGTGTAAATGATAATGGGAGCCCTTTGATTGAACTTTGTATAGAAAGGGGTTTAGTTATAGGTAATACATATTTTAAGAAAAAGAGGATAAATAAGTATACAAGATATGATGTAGGGCGTAATGACAGTAGTTTGTTGGACTATGTATTGATAGATAAAAGACTGTTGAGTAGACTTCAGGATGTACATGTTTATAGAGGGGCTACAGATATATCAGATCACTTTTAGTTATAGCTACAGTGGGAGTAAAGGTAGATGGGATACAAGGAAAATAGAATCAGTAAGTAAAGAGAGGTGAAGGTTTATAAACTAAAAGAGGAGGCAGTTAGGGTAAGATATAAACAACTATTGGAGGATAGATGGGCTAGTGAGAGTGTAGGCAATGGGGTCGAAAATGTATGGGGTAGATTTAAAAATGTAGTGTTAGAGTGTTCAGCAGAAGTTTGTGGTTACAGGCGAGTGGGTGCGGGAGGAAGAGGAGCGATTGGTGGAATGATGATGTAAAGAGAGTAGTAAGGGAGAAAAAGTTAGCATATGAGAGGTTTTTACAAAGTAGAAGTGATGCAAGGAGGAAAGAGTATATGGAGAAAAAGAGAGGTTAAAAGAGTGGTGAAGCAATGTAAAAAGAGAGCAGATGAGAGAGTGGGTGAGATGTTATCAGCAAATTTTGTTGAAAATAAGAAAAAGTTTTGGAATGAGATTAATAAGTTGAGGAAGCCTAGAGAACAAATGGATTTGACAGTTAAAAATAGGAGAGGAGAGTTATTAAATGGAGAGTTAGAGGTATCGGGAAGATGGAGAGAATATTTTGAGGATTTGTTAAATGTTGATGAAGACAGGGAAGCTGTGATTTCGTGTGTAGGGCAAGGAGGAATAACATCTTGTAGGAGTGTGGAAGAGCCAGTTGTGGGTGTAGGGGAAGTTCGTGAGGCAGTGGGTAGAATGAAAGGTAGATGGGATACAAGGAAAATAGAATCAGTAAGTAAAAGAGAGGTGAAGGTTTATAAACTAAAAGAGGAGGCAGTTAGGGTAAGATATAAACAACTATTGGAGGATAGATGGGCTAGTGAGAGTGTAGGCAATGGGGTCGAAAATGTATGGGGTAGATTTAAAAATGTAGTGTTAGAGTGTTCAGCAGAAGTTTGTGGTTACAGGCGAGTGGGTGCGGGAGGGAAGAGGAGCGATTGGTGGAATAATGATGTAAAGAGAGTAGTAAGGGAGAAAAAGTTAGCATATGAGAGGTTTTTACAAAGTAGAAGTGATGCAAGGAGGAAAGAGTATATGGAGAGAAAAAGAGAGGTTAAAAGAGTGGTGAAGCAATGTAAAAGAGAGCAGATGAGAGAGTGGGTGAGATGTTATCAGCAAATTTTGTTGAAAATAAGAAAAAGTTTTGGAATGAGATTAATAAGTTGAGGAAGCCTAGAGAACAAATGGATTTGACAGTTAAAAATAGGAGAGGAGAGTTATTAAATGGAGAGTTAGAGGTATCGGGAAGATGGAGAGAATATTTTGAGGATTTGTTAAATGTTGATGAAGACAGGGAAGCTGTGATTTCGTGTGTAGGGCAAGGAGGAATAACATCTTGTAGGAGTGTGGAAGAGCCAGTTGTGGGTGTAGGGAAGTTCGTGAGGCAGTGGGTAGAATGAAAGGGGGTAAGGCAGCTGGGATTGATGGGATAAAGATAGAAATGTTAAAAGCAGGTGGGGATATAATTTTGGAGTGGTTGGTGCTATTATTTAATAAATGTATGGAAGAGGGTAAGGTACCTAGGGATTGGCAGAGAGCGTGTATTGTTCCTTTGTATAAAGGCAAAGGGGACAAAGAGAGTGCAAAAATTATAGGGGAATAAGTCTGTTGAGTGTACCTGGTAAAGTGTATGGTAGAGTTATTATTGAAAGAATTAAGAGTAAAACAGAAAGCAGGATAGCAGATGAACAAGGGGCTTTAGGAAAGGTAGGGGTGTGTAGACCAAGTGTTTACAGTGAAACATATAGGTGAACAGTATTTGGATAAGGGTAAAGATGTTTTGTGGCATTTATGGATTTGGAAAAGGCGTATGATAGGGTAGATAGGGGGCAATGTGGCAGATGTTGCAGGTGTATGGAATAGGAGGAAGGTTACTGAAAGCAGTGAAGAGTTTTTATGAGGATAGTGAGGCTCAGGTTAGAGTGTGTAGGAGGGAAGGGGACTATTTCCCAGTAAAAGTGGGCCTTAGACAAGGATGTGTGATGTCACCGTGGTTGTTCAATATATTTATAGATGGGGTTGTAAGAGAAGTGAATGCGAGGGTCTTGGCAAGAGGTGTTGGGCTAAAAGATAAAGAAGCAAATACAAAGTGGGAGTTGTCACAGTTGCTTTTGCTGATGACACTGTGCTTTTGGGAGATTCTGAAGAGAAGCTGCAGAGGTTGGTGGATGAATTTGGTAGGGTGTGTAAAAGAAGAAAATTGAAAGTGAATATAGGAAAGAGTAAGGTGATGAGGATAACAAAAAGAATAGGTGACGAAAGATTGGATATCAGATTGGAGGGAGAGAGTATGGAGGAGGTGAATGTATTCAGATATTTGGGAGTGGACATGTCGGCGGATGGGTCTATGAAGGATGAGGTGAATCATAGAATTGATGAGGGAAAAGGGTGAGTGGAGCACTTGAGTCTGTGGAGACAAAGAACCTTGTCCATGGAAGTAAAGAGGGAATGTATGAGAGTATAGTTATACCAACGCTCTTATATGGGTGTGAAGCATGGGTGATGAATGTTGCAACGAGGAGAAGGCTGGAGTCAGTGGAGATGTCATGTCTGAGGTCAATGTGTGGTGTGAATATAATGCAGAGAATTCGGAGTTTGGAAATTAGGAGGAGGTGCGGGATTACCAAAACGATTGTCCAGAGAGCTGAGGAGGGGTTGTTGAGGTGGTTTGGACATGTAGAGAGAATGGAACGAGACAGAGTGACTTCGAGAGTGTATAAATCTGTAGTGGAGGGAAGGCGGGGTAGGGGTCGGCCTAGGAAAGGTTGGAGGGAGGGGGTAAAGGAAGTTTTGTGTGCGAGGGGCTTGGATTTCCAGCAAGCATGTGTGAGCGTATTTGATAGGAGTGAATGGAGGCATATGGTTTTTAATACTTGACGTGCTGTTGGAGTGTGAGCAAAGTAACATTTATGAAGGGATTCAGGGAAACCGGCAGGCCGGACTTGAGTTCTGGAGATGGGAAGTACAGTGCCGGCACTCTGAAGGAGGGGTGTAAATGTTGCAGTTTTATAACTGTAGTGTAAAGCACCCTTCTGGCAAGACAGTGATGGAGTGAATGATGATGAAAGTTTTTCTTTTTCGGGCCACCCTGCCTTGGTGGGAATCGGCCGATGTGTTAATAAAAAATAATAATAAATGATATAAACAACCTGCAAAATACTTTCAACTTGTCCCAATGTTATATCTCCAGATTGTTAATTTGAGTAAACTTGCTGTCTGCTGTAAATAAAAACAGATGCACAACTTATACAAACTATGATCAATTTCTCTAGTAGTATTAAGTAGTCTGTAAGCCATTAAACTTAGTCTGCCCATAATGCCCTGGCATGATAGTGGCTCTCTTTGCACTGCAACTCATTATTGTAATTATATAATCTCAATGTAAACTTGCAAGGAAATAAAATTTGAATTTGAATTTGAACAGTTTGTGTGCCTTACAGTGCTGTATTTTGTTGACATATTCTTCTACACTTGGTGGTCTGTAGCTCTGTGGCCGAGTATTCGGCTTGGTAGGAAAAAAAAACGGACTTTATTCCTGAGTGGGGCAAGACATATTGCTGTAATACTATCCATCAAAATTCTGGAAGTTACACTATATCCAAACTTCTAATCAACAGGCAACAGGACATTACTCATTCTGGAGACTGCTGTAAGAATGCTGACAAGGCCTTCTCAAACCCATCTCACCACAACTGTAGTACGTACTACTACTACTCTCACAGCTTTCCACCTGACTCCTGCCACTATATACACTTGTTACTTAGTTATCTTTGTATTAAGACTGAAGAAGCCACTCGTGGTGAAACCTTTCCTCTAATAAATATCCTGAACTGTACATAGGTGTTTTTCCATAAGTCTTCTTACACCTGCTCACCTAGCAGCAAATAGGTACAGTACGTAGGCGTTAGCTGAGTATTGTGGGTCACTCTAGGCTGCAGGGATTCTCAATGTTTGCTCCATCATTAACCCCCCTCGGCTTGATGTATTTCTCCATTTACCCCCTTCCATACAAAAAATTTATCGCCATCATAAAGGGACAGAAAAACAAGGTCAGAAAAAATAAATTATTCAGGTTTTGCACAAAAATATTTACCCCTTGCCATGTAATTTTTTTAACCCCAAGGGGTAAATTTACCCCTGGTTGAGAATCACTGCTCTAGGGGATGCTCTTTGATCTTTCCTGCTCACATTGCAGAATGTATATTGCAGACTCGGTTTCTTACCCTTCTTGAACCACAAAACAATGTATGTACTCAGATTTTAGTAATACAAGTTAATTTCTTTATACAGTACAGGTTCTAGCTAGCACACAATATTCTGAAGAATAAGATGTGTGTAACACCTGGGTATCTTTATTGTCAAAATGTTTTACCTGCACAACAGGCCTCTCTAAACAAATACAGAAGAATATAGTACTGGATACAGTAGAAGTGGAGTGATCATTTAGAGATGATCAGGTTCTAAGCCTTCTATCAGTCCCTTCTATCAAAACCTAGGGACTGATTCCCTGAAACTTTCTTCTCTACTTTTACTGTCTGGAATGTTATATTCTCCTGGATTCAACTGAAGAAGCTACTTGTACAGGAGAAATGTTGCAGGAATAAAGACACCTAAGTGGTGCACATGTGTCTTATTTATCAGTTTGTCAATAATGTATACCACCGTCATGATACTAGAGCACTCTGGAGGAGTAGTGGTAATGTTGCAGTCAAAAGGCAATCTGAATTGTAATGTCAGCATGCTTCTGGAAAGACTAATTAAATGAATGATGGTGAATGTGCTTTCTAATTTGGGTCACCCTACCTTAGTGGGAGATGGCTGTTGAAGTGAAATTTTTTTTTGTCTACCTTGACTGTAACCTTTCTAATTTTCTCAATTCTGTCTAATAATACAGTATATAGTGTATATTGAAAGGTTACAGCCAAACTTGACTTGTGATTGTGAGAAATACAGTATCTGCATTTTGAAGGCTTACCAAAAATTACTATATTAAGTCTGTTAAATCTAGTTCATTTTTTATTCTCTAACCTAACCTATTTAATTAGGAAGTCCTGGAACTTGAGGTTCAATTGTACGTCACTAAAGTATAGTTCATTTTCCCCAAAACTGAAAGTAAACACAATAACTGCTAGCATAACACACACTACAACACTTACAATATCACGGCCATTACTCCCTGAGCTTGGTGTCACTGCCAACATTGCTGCACATTCCTCTGCATAGTATGGCATTCGGCCCCTGAAGTCTACGGCCCCAATTGTCACTGTGTAGACCGAGTTGGCATAACCATCAAAATTGCCTGAAATACGGTACTGTAATATATCTCGCAGAAGCACACCTCAGGACTGTCATTAATGTTAAGGAAATACAGCATTTTGCAGAGGTTTTCAATTATACCCATTTTTCATTTATTCAGGCTTCCTACAATAAATATATTTACCACTCACTATAACCTAAGGATTGAAATATTTTAAGGTAAGAAAATTTGTGTACTGTATATGCATTTTTTAGGTCTAGTTTTATTGCTCAATTAATATATCAGGCTTTTATATGAATTTGTAAGAGAAAAAAGGCTATACAGTGGTACCCCGACTTACGATATTTTTTCATTCCAGAATGCTGTTCAAGTGCCATTACCAAACGAATTTTTCTCCATAAGAAATGATGTAAAATAGACTAGTCCTTTTAGACCCCCAAAATTACACTTACAAAAGCATTTAAAAAAATAAACTTACATAAAAGGGTGTGTTTGGGGACCATCGTAAGTCGGGGTACCACTGTATTTCACTTTACAGCAATTTTTGGTTTACAGCAGTAGCCTGAAACCTAACCTGCTGTATAAACGGAGGGATTTTTAATCAAGTTTTTATTTACAAGACTACTAAAATTTTTATCAATGCTGTACACATCAATACTGCACTTGTACAGTGGCCTACTGTAGTTTTAGTATACATGGCATTTTACTGTTCATGATGTTGTTTATGAATGTTATGTAAATATTCAATGGCCTTTTATTAGCCTTATCAGCAGATGAAGGAAAAAAAGGTGGGTGGTGCATCAAGACATCTATGGAGACAAAGAACCTTGTCCATAAAGGCAAAAAATGGGAATGTACCAGAGTATAGTGGTACCAACACTTCTTTTAAACACTTCAGCGAGGAAGAGGAGATGTGTCTGAGGGCAAAGTATGGTGTAAATACTATTATGCAGAGAATTTATAGTTTGAAGATTAGGTGCTGTGGCTAAGTAAGTTACTCAAAAAAGGACTCATTTCCGGAAAAGGTTTTCATAGTGGGTACCACTGTATTACCCAGAGGACTGAGGAGGGGTTGCTGAGGTGGTTTGAACATTTAGAGAGGATGGAGGAAATGAGGATGACTTGGAGGGTGTATAAATCTGTAGTAAAGGGAAGGGGTTGCCCTAGGAAAGGTTGGAGGGAGGGGGTAAAGGAGGCTTTGTATGTGAGGGGCTTGAATGTCCAGCAGGTGTGTGAGCATATGAGACAGGAGTGAGGGCAAGTGGTTTTTATGACTTGACATGCTGTTGGAGTGTGAGTAGGGTAACATTTATGAAGGGATTCAGGTAAACCAGTTAGCTGGACTTGGGTCCTGGAGGTGGCAAGTACAGTGCTTGAACTCTGAAGAAGGGGTGGGGACATCTGCAGTTTGGAGGGGCACCTGAACTGTAGTACTGGCTCACCTCTGGCAAGACAGTGATGGAGTGAGCAATGGCAAAAGTATTTCTTTTTTTTTCGTGTCACCCTACCTCAGTGGAAGACGGCTGGTGTGTTAAAAAAAAAAAAGTAATTCGCACAACTTACAATTATCCTTGTTCCTCCCACCATTGCCAGAAGCAACAACATAAATGGCACCATAACCCCTCCTGCCATAGGTGATACCATGTAACAATGCACGTGAAGCCAAGTGGTGAGGACCGTCTACTGTCTTCCCGTCATCATCTGGACCCCAGCTGCAACAAAACTTTCATTTACTGTATATAGTAAGTTCTCTCAAGATTCCTATATATATATTGTGCAATTTTTTTAAACAGCACATGGAAAGGCTTTTATAGTACATATTATTCAATTTTGGAGGAATTTTTTCTGTCATATTTACAAAAAATCAAACAGAATAGATCATAATAAGAGCTGACTTTTTACTGTACATGTATTACTGTATAATACATACCTGGAGTTCTCCATGGGAAAGTGGAACAGAATTCTTCCTCTGTAAGCCATGCATGTCGTAAGAGGCGACTAAAATGCCGGGAGCAAGGGGCTAGTAATCCCTTCTCCTGTATATATTACTAAATGTAAAAGAGAAACTTTCGTTTTTCCTTTTGGGCCACCCCGCTTCGGTGGGAAACGGCCGACGTGTTGAAAGAAAGAAAGACATACCTGGAGTATACCTGGAGAGGGTTCCAAGGGTCAACGCCCCTGCGGCTCAGTCTGTGACCAGGCCTCATGGTGGATCAGGGCCTGATCAACCAGGCTGTTACTGTTGGCCACACGCAACCTGACGTACGAACCACAGCCCGGCTGGTCAGGTACTGACTTTAGGTGCCTGTCCACTGCCTGCTTGAAGACAGCCAGGGGTCTATTGGTATTTCCCCTTGTGTATGCTGGGAGGCAGATGAACAGTCTTGGGCCCCTGACACCTAATGTGTTGTCTCTTATCGTGCTAGTGGCACGCCTGCTTTTCATTGGGAAGATGTTGCATCATCTGCCGAGTCTTTTGCTTTCACAGGGAGCGATTTTCGTGTGCAAGTTCGGTACTAATCCCTCTAGGATTTTCCAAGTGTATATAATCATGTATCTCTCCCGCCTGCATTCTAGGGAGTACAGGTTGAGGAACTTCAAGCGTTCCCAGTAATTGAGGTGTTTTATTGCAGTTGTGTGTGCCATGAAGGTTCTCTGTACATTTTCTAGGTCAGCAATTTCACCTGCCTTGAAAGGTGCTGTTAGTGTACAGCAATATTCCAGCCTAGATAGAACAAGCGACCCAAAGAGTATCATGGGCTTGGCATCCCTAGTTTTGAAGGTTCTCATTATCCATCGTGTCATTTTTCTAGCAGATGTGATTGATACAATGTCATGGTCTTTGAAGGTGAGATCTTCTGACATGATCACTCCCAGGTCTTTTACATTAGTTTTTCGCTCTACTGTGTGGTTGGAATTTGTTTTATACTCCGATGTAGTTTTAATTTCCTCACGTTTTCCATATTGGGGTCCATTAATTTTGTGACCCACACCAGGCGACGAACACCCAGGTACGTACTTACTGCTTGGTGAACAGGGACAGCAGGTGTAAGGAAACATGCCCAATGTTTCCTCCTAGCCAGGGATTGAACTCTATGGACACTCAGTGTGTAAGGCGAGAGCGTTGCCAACCAAACCATAGGAGTAACAAGAATGATGACTTAACCTAGGATATATCTATAAATCCTAAAAATGGTCTCCATACATCTAGGGTCTACCTTTATAATATATTAGTGGCATTCTGAGACTTCCTCAATTAACACTCAAATACAGTTTTCATTTGGCAGACATAGTCTTAATTGATTTTTGAGTACGTATGTTCCATACCTATTATATGTGTTGTAGTCAAGCTTACAGGCACATATTTGATCCAGGATGTAGAACCCCAAAATACTGTTAGCTATAGACAGATGATGCAACAATCAGTCATAACAATCAAAGAAATACAGTTGATTGACGTATAGACTAAGATAGTGTGTTGAGGATTTTAGCAGCAGCTGGCTCACCTCCCCATATTTACCCTCATGACACACCTGGTCTACTATTTGCAGCTCTCCGCAGTAGTGAAGGAGGCAAGGGAAGCAGGAACTTATGGAACTACATAAGTGGAACATAACTACATGGAACTTATTAAAACAAATTGCTAAGTAGAATTATTTCCCTAATGCAAAATGGAATATACGTACATGGTTCATGTCCCTTATTTATGATCAAAAATAAAGACTTGAGTAAGTTTCCTCTTGAAATAAGTCTTGCTTCAACCATAAAATTTATTGCTGAGGTTAAGTAAAATAATACACTATTAAATTTTCTAGGCATTCTTAAAAAAAATTAATTCAAATTATTTAAGAAGGTAACCAATTTTTTTCCTATGCAAACGATTATTTATTTATATATATACAGAGTTACCATTATAACAAATATATTTTCTCACCTACACGAATATACATCATTAACCTCTAGCCCTTGAATAAATGCTGAAGCTTCCATGGAATCTGTCATACGCCCTCCAAGCACACGAATTCCAGAGATGTTCGCTCGATAAGCTACACCAACACCACAAACACTGTTGGCAACTGCAGCAATCTCCCCAGCACATCTTGTCCCATGCTCGTTTCGTTCTGCAAGCAAGAGAAGTTACTGTTCAATTTTTATCATTCTGTGCGGGTGCGGAGGTGCAGGATTACCAAAACTATTATCCAGAGGGCTGAGGAGGGGTTGTTGAGGTGGTTCGGACATGTAGAGAGAATTTTGTGTGCAAGGGGCTTGGACTTCCAGCAAGCATGTGTGAGCATATTAGATAGGAGCAAATGGAAACAAATGGTTTTTAGGACTTGACGTGCCGTTGGAGTGTGAGCAAGGTAACATTTATAAAGAGACTTGGGGAAACCGGCAGGCCGGACTTGAGTCTTGGAGATGGGAAGTACAGTGCCTGCACTCTGAAGGAGGGGGTGTTAATGTTGCAGTTTTATAACTGTAGTGTGAGTGCACCTCTGGCAAGACAGTGATGGAGTGAATGATAATGAAATTTTTTCTTTTTCGGTCCACTCTACCTTGGTGGGAAACGGTCGATGTGTTAATAATAGTACACTAAAAAAACAAAATGTATGCATTACATTCAGCTACAGCGAACCCTCCATTTAAGGGATTAATATAAGGGAGGGAGTGTATGTTATTGCCAATTGTCCAAAGATTCCTAATTATAAAATTAATTTTTCATGACAGTAACATAAATGGACAAAGTTCTGAATCAGCAGACCCAATCTGCTGATTCGGAAGACCATCAGATACAGTGGTACCTCGAGTTACGATGGTCCCCAAAATCGCCCTTTTATGTAAGTTTATTTTTTTAAATGCTTTTGTAAGTATATTTTTGGGGGTGTAAAAGGACTAGTCTATTTTACATTATTCCTTATGGGGATAAATTCGTTTGGTAATGGCACTTGAACAGCATTCTCGAACGAAAAAATATCGTAACTCGAGGTACCACTGTACTAAGAATACAGGTCGTGTAACCTGTAGCACTACAGTACAATACTGTATAATTATTTTTTTTTTTTTAATTCTAACACACTGACCATCTCTCACAATTGCACAGTAACCTGAAAAAAAAAAAAGTTTCCTTCTTTTTTATCTTTAGTAATTTATACAGGAGAAGGGGTTACTAGCCCCTTGTTCTCGGCATTTTAGTCACCTTTTACAACACATATGGCTTACAGAAGAAGGATTCTTTTTCCACTTTTCCATGGATTATAGTAATTTTATAGTGCATAATTTACAGTAATTTAACTTGCTTCTTTGTGGAGGAAAGATGATGTGTAAACTGCTGTGACTGATGGTAGTGATTCGTCAATAACTTTTATTCCAAGTTATACGAGTTGCAAAGCTCTACTGGTGAAAATGTAGATGGCTGAGAAGACGTACATGACTAGCATCTACAATAAACTTAAGCAAACATGTAGTCTATAAGTTTGTTCTTGCTTCTACAGATATCAGAAACTGTTTAGCACCATATTCCTCACATACCCATGCCACTGAGATGCCAGACTCAATCTTCTTTATTAGTTGAAAGTTCTGCTTAACACTAAGAATCACACATTTCCTCCTGGCACCTTCACTTGCTTCAGTAGCCTTTGTTACCGCCATAAGATATTACTGTTTGAACCATTAATTGTAATACTGTTTTCATTATGTGCAACTTCTTGAGAATTATTCTTATAAACCACTCTTATCTTGTCTAGACTTAAGTAGTTATTATGTACTAGGATTAGTCTGCCCGAAATGCCTGGGCATGTAACATTTGCAAAAAAATAAATTGCACTTTACTTAATATGTTAATAAAGTCATGCAAAACACTAAATCCAGGGAATGGTGGAAACAACGACAAGTGTATGCATGAGTGAGTACAAACAAACTGGTGTAGGCAGCCTATAGCTCAGCAACAATGAAAATATGGAGGTCCTGGACATGGACACTGGAATCATAATTTAGTTGTCAGGTTACCCAAAATGCTGTGCATATCAAAAGGATTTCTATAAAGTAGTTATATACGTCAATCACCCTAATTGTACTGTATTTCACTTTATAAAGTGTTTGTTTGTTTCTGGCTTGTAGTACTGGACAAACATCAGAATCAATGAACTTGGTCCAATGATTCAAAAAACAATCAGACACTATTGATATGGAAAAAAATCCTGAATTACAGATTTTTTCCATTTGTCCAATGATTCCAATGTTTCTCTGGTCAATTTTGTCCATAATATTTGAAATCTGTTAAAAGGGAGCTTATTAAAAGGTTTTATGTGTATTAACAATAAACCCTTATTTTAATGGACTAATAAGAGAGAAGAAAGAGTGGGTGGCCAGTAGTGGTAAAGTAATTTATTATGGATAGAGACAAGATTGCCTTTGTCATAATTGTAATATTAAGGGACAATTCTGCAGATAAACTAACTGCTCTTTCCAAATCAATTGACCCAACAGATTTTGTCCATTTAACTGAAATTTCTTAAATTGAGATTTATTGTGTTGTAAAACAATAAATACTTGACCTATGCTCAAAAGAATTTTTTTTTTTTTTTTTTTACTGTATACCTGGAGAGGGTTTTGGGGGTCAACACCCCTGCGGCTCTGTCTGAGACCAGTACGTAACTCCAGATTTCTACCAACATGCTTCCTAATGGTACCCCCGAGTTTCGGTCATAATTCATTCCAGAAGGCTGCTCAAGCGCCATTACTGAACGAATTTACTCCCTTAAGGAATAATGTCAAGTAGGTTAGTCCATTTCAGACCCCCAAAAATACACTTACAAAACCACTTACAATATTACACTTACATAATTGTACAATTTCTGAGGTGACCGAAACTCGGGGGCCCACTGTATAATAATAATAATAATAATAATAATATTTTTATTTGGACATGATACAAAGAATTACATTTGGTTATTGAGATTACATGAGGTGTACATGCCAAAAGCCCCTAGTATGCAGGGCATTTTGGGCAGACTTAAAATTAACTTAAAACTAAATTGTTAGAATTTTTGTAGATAGTATACAATGAGTAAAGGTGAGTATTTAAGCTATGAAATTTGAACATAGTTTTGTACTTTTGTCTTCATTATAAAATTAATTAAATCAGATTAAACAAATTACAGCAATACTAATAATAAAATAATAAAAAGTTATGGTTGATAATTTATAAAATAAGTAAAGTTGCATATCTAAGTTTTAAAGTTTGAATATAAGTTGAACATATCAATTAATTTAATCATACAATAGAAAATTTGTATAGAGTAAACAGAGTTTTAATATGTCCACCACTTCAAATGTACGTTTATATACTTGCCTCCATTCTTCACAGGAGATGGATCAGGATCATCTGAATTAAGGTCATATGAGCCTGTAGGGTTATAGTTGTCCCTCAGATCTGGATGTTGCCACTCCAGTCCATCATCGATGACACACACAGTTACACCTCGACCAGTGATGCCACTCTCCCATGCACTTACAACATTAATGTCATACTGACCAGCAACAGAGTTTTTCTGCAACATACATTATAAATGTACTAATTACTAAAAGACAAAAGAAAATTTTAAAACTGGAATGTTCGAATATGCATGGATGTAGTCAGAGCACAAGAAAAAAATTAATGTTATGAATGAAAAGAAGCTGGATGTCCTGGCACTAGGCAAAAAAAAAAAGGTTCAGTTCCAAACAAGAATTATGAACAATATTTAAGATCACATCTCATTCATAAGCTGGGAACACCTGTATATATTTTTTACTAAATATATTCTACTGTACTGTACTATCTTGAAAACCAGAGGTGAAATAATTATCAATACTATCAACAAACTATTCTAGAAATCAACAACACTAAATATAATTAAAAAAAATCTTACCAAATGCCACTGCTCTTCATACAAAGGGTCAAGAAACTGTATTCTACTTCTTTTCTGCCGAGGTCTAAGCACTTCTTGTTTAGCATATTTAATGCAAGGGTGGTTACTAAAATACTGCTCCAAACATGCCTCAATTTTGAGGAATACAAATTCACTATTTGTAACTGGTTTTCTATAATCACCAGATATAAAGGCTGAGGTATTGCTTGGGTTTACACTTTGTACTCTTCGATTTTGTCTGGTTTTCCATCTTCTCTTACTTTGAAAGTAAAATCGGAAGTAAGGATGAGCAACTATATACATATTTTTGAAGTAAGCCAGTTTTTTTAAAATAATGAGTTGCATTGGTATATCACAACAGCAAATTTCCTGGTCAAGAGAATAAATCTTCCCATTATATTTCTGAGCACTGTCATGGTTTAGACTACTCACTGTATCTTTGGACTGATTATATATTAATTTTGTGCTACTTTCATTGCTGCTATTGTACCTCACTTGGAGGTTTCTCTTTCTAAAGTCATTAATCACCTTACTAACAGTACACTCATCACCTATTTCTACCACCCATGCAAGGGAGTGCACGTAAGACCCACGGACTAAGTGTAGGTCTCCACGGTGGTGGTGCTCGGATGGGTCTACCTTTTCCTTGGCAGATACCGAAGCCATAAAATTTATCACAAGAGCACATAGTAGTGTGCTCCATGGAGGTTTAAAATGGTTAAACGAAAAGTGAATGCTAATGTGCATTGCGAGATGTTTGTCTGTGTGTTTTTGCCATGCTGTAGATGTCTCCATCATCAGACCTGTTAATAAAAAAAAAGGTCAAAACAACAAATAACTCATTAAATTTTGTGATAAAATAAAGAAAATATAAACAAATCCATTTTATTGTCATTCACAGATAATAATCAGTGGTGCAATGCTGATTGTGCATGAAATCCAAATGAGAATTTTTCACAATTGTAATAACAGAGAATTTTTGAAACAAAGGACTTTGTCCAGACAAAATTTTGTCCATTAAATCCAAAATCTGTTAAATCAAGGTTTTAGTGTACAACAGATAATAAATTTAAGACAAGACACCACCAGCCTAGCTCTGTTCCTGTTGCTAGTAATAATAATAACCATAATTTCTAAAAGTACATAATACGTATACAGTGGACCCCCAGTTAACGATGGTCTCCAAACTCGCCCTTGTATGTAAGTTTATTTTTTAAAGTGCTTTTGCAAGTGTAGTTTCGGGGGTCTAAAAGGACTAATATAATTTACATTATAACATATGGGAATAAATTCATTCGGTAATGGCACTTGAACAGCATTCTTGAACGAAAAAATATCGTTAACCGGGGGTCCACTGTACTTCTATTACAGACCTAGCTGACATCATTGACTTACTATATAGAAAGCCCTTTGTTATGCAGAGAATTTCAGGCAACGTAGGTTAACTGTGACCACACCAGTTGGCTAACAGCCAGGTACCTACTTACTGCTAGGTGAACAGGGATAGCAGGTGCCCCGTGGCCTGGTGGCTAAAGCGAGGGTCTGTGTTCAACTCCCAGCGTGGGTAGAAACATTGGGCGTGTTTCTTTACACCGGTTGTCTATGTTCACCCATCAGTAAAATGGGTACCTGGGAGTTAGTCAACTGGTGTGGGTCGCATCCTGGGACAAGGACCTAATTTGCCCAAAATGCTCTGCATAACAAGGGGCTTTCTATATACGTAGTAGTATGTCACTGATGTCAGCTATGGCCTGTATACCTTGTGCATGTACTTGTAGTAAATAAAGATATTATTATTAAACATGTCCAGTATTTCACCCATGCCAGGGTCAATCCCTGGACCTCAGTGTGCAAGCTGAGAATGCTATCAACTGAACCACAAGCACCCAAAGGTAATCATATATATGCAAATGGCTATGGTTAGATTATTATTACATTCATGGAGCTCTAAATCTATTAAGATCATTCAACTCCTGGGAATATGGGAGGCAATTTGGTTTGATCTAAGTAAAAGTCTAATTCTTGGGATCAAGAGCACCTCGTGAGCATCAAGGAACTTCCCTTGAAGTTCCCTTTAAGTTAGTGTCAGAGTTTGAGGGCTCACAGTTAAGTAAATAATACTTATCCTAACCTAAGGAATACCTATCCTAACCTAAGGAATACCTATCCTAACCTAAGGAATACCTATCCTAACCTAAGGAATACCTATCCTAACCTAAGGAATACCTATCTAACCTAAGGAATACCATCCTAACCTAAGGAATACCTATCCTAACCTAAGGAATACCTATCCTAACCTAAGGAATACCTATCCTAACCTAAGGAATACCTATCCTAACCTAAGGAATACCTATCCTAACCTAAGGAATACCTATCCTAACCTAAGGAATACCTATCCTAACCTAAGGAATACCTTTCCTAACCTAAGGAATACCTTTCCTAACCTAAGGAATACCATTCCTAACCTAAGGAATACCTATGCTAACCAAAACAATACCTATCCTAACTTAAACAATTGTTATTGTTATAATCAAAAGAAGCGCTAAACCACAAGGGTCATACAGCGCAGAAAATAAACAATACCTATCCTAACTTTACCTTAACTAAACAATACCCATCTTAACCTAACCTAATCATACCACACCTACCCTGACTTTTTTTGGGGTTATCCTAGGTAATTTCCACTTGTTAAACTATGAATGATAATTGTATTAAGTGTACCTCTACCTAAATAAACTTACTAACCTACCAATAATATCCCCGAAAATATAAATTTGCAAACGAAATTCTCATCCCACAATTTATGTAGGTTGTGTGTAGTGAAATGTATAAAATAATACTATCCTAATTTTTCAATATACTAGATCCTTGAGGTTAAATTTTTCCTAGTAAGCAGATAATATAAGCTAGATTATTATTCATAGGGTGCGCTAAATTCGCATGGGTCATGCATCTGGTAGTTTGGGAGGTATTCTGGTTCGATCCAACAAAAGGCAGATCAAATTCACTGGATCAAGAGCCCCTTCACCGGCGTCAGTTAACCTCCTTGAATTGAATTAAATCTAGATATTTTAATATCATTAAATACAGTGTTATTGCATTCATGTGAAGAGCGCTAAAGCCGTAGGAGTCACAGCATCTGCGGAGCCGGGAGGCAATCAGGTTTAATCCAAGGTAAGGGAGGTCAAGATACACTCCTTGGATCAAGAGCTCTTCACTACCTCACCTTTGAATGCATTAGTTCGTCTTTTAAGTTAATAAAATTTACGCATTGGAACCATATTAATTTATTTAGTGGAACATCAAAATAATTTTCTGTATTACTGTTGATCTCTGTAGTGATTTTTAATGTATATGTCTTATCAAGGGAGAAAATTAACAAGTTATGTGCTTACTGCAGCAGCAGCAGTGTCATAGTTGTTCCATAGTGGTGAGGAATATCCTAGTGGTAGCTGTAGTGGTGGTAGTTACAGTGGTGATACCAGGTGTAGCAAGTGTCCACGTTGACTGTATGTAGGTGCTACCCCCCCTCCATTACCACCACCCTCCACTACCACCACCCTCCACTACCACCACCCCAACACTACCACCACCCTACACTACCACCACCCTACACTACCACCACCCTACACTACCACCACCCTACACTACCACTACCCCTACACTACCACCACTACCTACCACCACCCCTACACTACCACCACCCTACACTACCACCACCCTCACTACCACCACCCCTACACTACCACCACCCCTACACTACCACCACCCCTACACTACCACCACCCACACTACCCACCTACACACCACCACCCTACACTACCACCACCCCTACACTACCACCACCCCTACACTACCACCACCCCTACACTACCACCACCCCTACACTACCACCACCCCTACACTACCACCACCCCTACACTACCACCACCCCTACACTACCACCACCCCTACACTACCCCCCCTACACTACCACCACCCCTACACTACCACCACCCCTACACTACCACCACCCTACACTACCACCACCCCTACACTACCACCACCCTACACTACACCACCCCTACACTACCACCACCCTACACTACCAACCACCCCCTACACTACCACCACCCTACACTACCACCACCCTACACTACCACCACCCTACACTACCACCACCCCTACACTACCACCACCCTACACTACCACCACCCCTACACTACCACCACCCTACACTACCACCACCCCTACACAACCACCACCCTTACACTACCACCACCCAACACTACCACCACCCCTACACTACCACCACCCCTACACTACCACCACCCTACACTACCACCACCCTTACACTATCACCACCCTACACTACCACCACCCTACACTACCACCACCCCTACACTACCACCACCCTTACACTACCACCACCCAACACTACCACCACCCCTACACTACCACCACCCCTACATAACCACCACCCGTATACTACCACCATCCTTACACTACCACCCTCCCTACACTACCACCACGATTACCCTCTACACTACAACCACCAATACCACCCATCTACGCTGCCACCACTACTAGCCCTTACACTATTACCCCTACACTGCCACTACTACTACTACCAATCTCTACACTGCCACTACTACTACTACCACCCCCTACACTGCCACTACTTCTACCACCCCCTACACTGCCACAACTACCACCACCCCCTACACTGCCACTACTACTACCACCCCCTACTCTTCCACTACTACCACCCCCTACACTGCCACTACTACTGCCACCCCTACACTGCCACTACTACTACCACCCCCTACACTGCCACTACTACCACCCCTACACTGCCACTACTACTAACACCCCTACACTGCCACTACTACTACCACCCCTACACTGCCACTACTACTACACCCCTACACTGCCACTACTACTACCACCTTCTACACTGCCACTACTACTACCCTTACACTACCACCACCCCTTTACTGCCACCACTACTACCCTTACACTGCCACCACTACTACCCTTACACTACACCCCCGACACTACCACCACTACTACCCTTACACTACCACCGCAGACACTACCACCACTACTACCGCCCCGACACTACCACCACTACTACCACCCCGACACTACCACCCTCCCTACTCTACTCCACTACTACCCCTACACTACCACCACTACTACCACCCTCTATGCTGCCACCACTACTACCCTTACACTACCACCCCCTACACTGCCACCACTATTACCACCCCTACACTACCACTACTACTACCCCTACCTACCCAGAGTATACCTGGAGAGGGTTTCGGGGGTCAACGCCGCGCAGCTCGGTCTGAGACCAGGCCTCGTGGTGGATAAGGGTCTGATCAACCTGGCTGTTACTGTTGGCTACACGCAAACTGACGTAGGAACCACAGCCCGGCTGGTCAGGTACTGACTTTAGGTGCCTGTCTAGTGCCTTCTTGAAGACACCCAGTCTTGGACCCTAACACTTATTGTTTTCTCGTAGCTTGATCGTGGCAATATTCAAGGACCCAAATGGAATTAATTCAAGGACCTCATTGGAAGTCATTCAAGGACCCCAGTGGAAATCATTCAAGGACCTCAGTGGAAATCATTCAAGGACCCTATGGAAATCATTCAAGGACCCCTAATGGAAATCATTCAAGGACCCCAATGGAAATCATTCAAGGACCCCAATGGAAATCATTCAAGGACCCCAATGGAAATCATTCAAGGACCCCAATGGAAATCATTCAAGGACCCCAATGGAAATCATTCAAGGACCCCAATGGAAATCATTCAAGGACCCCAATGGAAATCATTCAAGGACCCCAATGGAAATCATTCAAGGACCCCAATGGAAATCATTCAAGGACCCCAATGGAAATCATTCAAGGACCCCAATGGAAATCATTCAAGGACCCCAATGGAAATCATTCAAGGACCCCAATGGAAATCATTCAAGGACCCCAATGGAAATCATTCAAGGACCCCAATGGAAATCATTCAAGGACCCCAATGGAAATCATTCAAGGAACCCAATGGAAATCATTCAAGGACCTCAGCATTTTGGGCAGTCTTAAAATATATTTATAACTACTATTACTACTGGAATTTTTTGCAACATTTTCTGGGCAGTTTTATTAAAACAATTTGCTATAACGTTTATGGAGGTTATCGCAAATGTTGATACTAACTTTCTTGTATCACTATGTAACACAATTTTTGTTCCTGGCAAGTGTTATTTTCTAACTTCTTTTATTGCAAAACAACAGAAATGCCCATTATTCCTTTTAAACTTTGCTTTTGTGTCGCACAGGATGGATTTTTGACAAAAAAATGGCTAAATTTCAATATTTTTTGCTAGTTTTGGAAGTAAAACAAAAACATAAAATAAATAAAATTTACATAAAATAAAATCTACACAAATTTTATTTTAAACTTTCTGAAACATTTACAAAGTTAAAAATGAGCAGTTTTTTCTAGGTGCTACCCCCCTTACCACCACTCCACTACCACCACCCTCCACTACCACCACCCCAACACTACCACCACCCTACACTACCACCACCCTACACTACCACCACCCTACACTACCACCACCCTACACTACCACTACCCCTACACTACCACCACCCCTACACTACCACCACCCTACACTACCACCACCCCTACACTACCACCACCCCTACACTACCACCACCCCTACACTACCACCACCCCTACACTACCACCACCCCTACACTACCACCACCCTACACTACCACCACCCCTACACTACCCCCACCCCTCCACTACCACCACCCCTACACTACCACCACCCTACACTACCACCACCCCTACACTACCCCCACCCTACACTACCACCACCCCTACACTACCACCACCCCTACACTACCACCACCCTACACTACCACCACCCCCTACACTACCACCACCCTACACTACCACCACCCCTACACTACCACCACCCTACACTACAACCACCCCCTACACTACCACCACCCTACACTACCACCACCCCTACACTACCACCACCCTACACTACCACCACCCTACACTACCACCACCCTACACTACCACCACCCCTAAACTACCACCAACCCTACACTACCACCACCCCTACACTACCACCACCCCATCCACTCACCACCACCCCTACACTACCACCCACCCCTACCACTACCACCACCCCTACACTACCACCACCCCTACACTACCACCACCCCAACACTACCACCCCCTTCCACTCACCACCACCCCTACACTACCACCACCCCTGCACTACCACCACCCTACACTACCACCACCCTACACTACCACCACCCCTACACTACCACCCCCTTCCACTACCACCACCCCTACACTACCACCACCCCTACACTACCACCACCCCTACACTACCACCACCCCTACACTACCACCACCCCTACACTACAACCACCCCTACACTACCACCACCCTACACTACCACCACCCTACACAACCACCCCTCTCCACTACCACCACCCCTACACTACCACCACCCTACACTACCACCACCCCTACACTACCACCACCCCTACACTACCACCACCCCTACACTACCACCACCCTACACTACCACCACCCCTACACTACCACCACCCTACACTACCACCACCCCTACACTACCACCACCCCTATACTACCACCACCCAACACTACCACCACCCCTACACTACCACCACCCCTACACTACCACCACCCTACACTACCACCACCCTTACACTACCACCACCCTACACTACCACCACCCTACACTACCACCACCCTACACTACCACCACCCTACACTACCACCCCCTCCACTACCACCACCCCTACACTACCACCACCCCTACACTACCACCACCCCTACACTACCACCACCCCTACACTACCACCACCCTACACTACCACCACCCTACACAACCACCCCCCTCCACTACCACCACCCCTACACTACCACCACCCCTACACTACCACCACCCCTACACTACCACCACCCTACACTACCACCACCCCTACACTACCACCACCCTACACTACCACCACCCCTACACTACCACCACCCTACACTACCACCACCCCTACACTACCACCACCCTTACACTACCACCACCCAACACTACCACCACCCCTACACTACCACCACCCCTACACTACCACCACCCTACACTACCACCACCCTTACACTATCACCACCCTACACTACCACCACCCTACACTACCACCACCCCTACACTACCACCACCCTTACACTACCACCACCCAACACTACCACCACCCTACACTACCACCACCCCTACATAACCACCACCCGTATACTACCACCATCCTTACACTACCACCCTCCCTACACTACCACCACGATTACCCTCTACACTACAACCACCAATACCACCCATCTACGCTGCCACCACTACTAGCCCTTACACTATTACCCCTACACTGCCACTACTACTACTACCAATCTCTACACTGCCACTACTACTACTACCACCCCCTACACTGCCACTACTTCTACCACCCCCTACACTGCCACAACTACCACCACCCCTACACTGCCACTACTACTACCACCCCTACTCTTCCACTACTACCACCCCTACACTGCCACTACTACTGCCACCCCTACACTGCCACTACTACTACCACCCCCTACACTGCCACTACTACCACCCCCTACACTGCCACTACTACTAACACCCCCTACACTGCCACTACTACTACCACCCCCTACACTGCCACTACTACTACCACCCCTACACTGCCACTACTACTACCACCTTCTACACTGCCACTACTACTACCCCTTACACTACCACCACCCCTTTACTGCCACCACTACTACCCCTTACACTGCCACCACTACTACCCCTTACACTACCACCCCCGACACTACCACCACTACTACCCCTTACACTACCACCCGCGACACTACCACCACTACTACCGCCCCCGACACTACCACCACTACTACCACCCCGACACTACCACCCTCCCTACTCTACCTCCACTACTACCCCCTACACTACCACCACTACTACCACCCCTCTATGCTGCCACCACTACTACCCCTTACACTACCATCCCCTACACTGCCACCACTATTACCACCCCCCTACACTACCACTACTACTACCCCCCTACCTTACCCAGAGTATACCTGGAGAGGGTTTCGGGGGTCAACGCCGCGCAGCTCGGTCTGAGACCAGGCCTCGTGGTGGATAAGGGTCTGATCAACCTGGCTGTTACTGTTGGCTACACGCAAACTGACGTAGGAACCACAGCCCGGCTGGTCAGGTACTGACTTTAGGTGCCTGTCTAGTGCCTTCTTGAAGACACCCAGTCTTGGACCCCTAACACTTATTGTTTTCTCGTAGCTTGATCGTGGCAATATTCAAGGACCCAAATGGAATTAATTCAAGGACCTCATTGGAAGTCATTCAAGGACCCCAGTGGAAATCATTCAAGGACCTCAGTGGAAATCATTCAAGGACCCTATGGAAATCATTCAAGGACCCCAATGGAAATCATTCAAGGACCCCAATGGAAATCATTCAAGGACCCCAATGGAAATCATTCAAGGACCCCAATGGAAATCATTCAAGGACCCCAATGGAAATCATTCAAGGACCCCTAATGGAAATCATTCAAGGACCCAATGGAAATCATTCAAGGACCCCAATGGAAATCATTCAAGGACCCCAATGGAAATCATTCAAGGACCCCAATGGAAATCATTCAAGGACCCCAATGGAAATCATTCAAGGACCCCAATGGAAATCATTCAAGGACCCCAATGGAAATCATTCAAGGACCCCAATGGAAATCATTCAAGGACCCCAATGGAAATCATTCAAGGACCCCAATGGAAATCATTCAAGGACCCCAATGGAAATCATTCAAGGAACCCAATGGAAATCATTCAAGGACCTCAGCATTTTGGGCAGTCTTAAAATATATTTATAACTACTATTACTACTGGAATTTTTTGCAACATTTTCTGGGCAGTTTTATTAAAACAATTTGCTATAACGTTTATGGAGGTTATCGCAAATGTTGATACTAACTTTCTTGTATCACTATGTAACACAATTTTTGTTCCTGGCAAGTGTTATTTTCTAACTTCTTTTATTGCAAAACAACAGAAATGCCCATTATTCCTTTTAAACTTTGCTTTTGTGTCGCACAGGATGGATTTTTGACAAAAAAATGGCTAAATTTCAATATTTTTTTGCTAGTTTTGGAAGTAAAACAAAAACATAAAATAAATAAAATTTACATAAAATAAAATCTACACAAATTTTATTTTAAACTTTCTGAAACATTTACAAAGTTAAAAATGAGCAGTTTTTTCTAGGTTTGCGAGCAGCAACAAATCACTTTCCCGTTTAAGCCCCCAAATGTAGACTGTTGGGTTTAGTCCTGACTCTTTCTCTTCTACTTCAGCTCTTCCTCTCACCGGCTATTCTTCTTCTGTCCCCACTTCCCCCTCGCCCCTAGTGGGTCCTTACCTGAGAGTCTGAACTAACTAACTAACCCCCAAATGTTGTCTGCCATCATGTTTTCATTATAAGATCACTGATATCTGTGTCCAAAGTCCATTATATCTTGGTGGCAGCGCTGCCCTTGCTCCTCTGAGTATGCTCCCATATTCTCCTTGAAATTGTGAAGATGAGCATCAAGGATATGGACCTTAAGGGACATCCTACAGCCCAGCTGACTATAGCTTTTTCCCAAGGTCTCAACGATTTCCACATAATTGTCAGCCTTGTTGCCCAGAAAGCCCTGTGCTACAGCAACAAAACTCTCCCAGGCTTCCTTTTCCTTCTCTGTGAGCTTCTTTGGAAATTCTGAGCACTCCATGATTTTCCTGACTTGTGGTCCAGTGAAGATGCCAGCCTTCACCTTTGCCTCTGATAGCTTGGGAAAGAAGTGTTGAAGATACTTGAAGGCTGCAGACTCTTTGTCAAGAGCTGTAACAAACTGCTTCATTAGCCCTAGTTTGATGTGTAATGGAGGGAACAGGACCTTTTGAGGATCCACCAATGGTTAATGTTTGATATTATGTCTTCCTACTGAGAACTCAGTCCTTTGAGGCCAGTGTTTCCTCTGGTAATGTGTTGCTCTGTCTCTACTATCCCAATGGCAGAGATAACAGGGAAACTTGGTAAAACCTCCTTGGAGGCCCATAAAAAATGCCACCAATTTGAAGTCTCCAATAACCACCCAGCCATATTATCATAGTTCAACGCTTCCAGTAGAAGTTTGACACTGTTGTAGTCCTCCTTAAGATGCACTGAATGAGCCAAGGAAAGAGATGAATACTTGTTCCTATTGTGCAGAATTACAGCTTTTAGGCTTCTGGAGCTGTCAATGAAGTCTCCACTCATCTGAATTGCATGCAATTCCATTTGTATCAAACAGGCCTGATACATCATTACAGTAGCGCAACCTGTCTTCATTAGTGAAGAAGCTTGAGAAATGTTAGTGACGTTTTCTTTGGCTTGTCACTTGCACACTTTCATTCACCAAGTCCCACTCCTTGAGCCTTGAAATCAAAAGCTCAGCATTTGACTTTGTCAAACCAAGATCTCTGATAAGGTCATTGAGGTCTGTTTGGTTTGGGTAGTAAGGATTCCTCCCAACAGCTGCATCTGTGAGATCATTGTCTTGTTCACTGTGCTCTTCATTTTCTGATTTGCTGCTTTCTTCTTCTGACGGTTGACTTCTTTCTGGAGGTGTAGGTACAGGAAGATCAGTACTGTGTGGTACTGGTGCAATAGAAGAGGGAAGGTCTGGATAAGAAATAGCAGGTGCATTTTTCCCAGTTCGGCGTTTGTAAGGATCCACCAGGCAGAAGTAGCAGTTGGTTGAATGATCAGTGGGTTCACGCCATATTCTAGGAACAGCAAATTTCATGGCTCTTTTTTTTCTCTATACCATCCTGTAAAAGAACAAAAGAATTAGTTTCTGTTACATATTTCATTTAAAAAAAATGTTCCTATTCAAGATTTTACCCTTCATATAACTAATGACTTTCTTACCTTCCAATGTTTTCTTACAATGCTCAAAAGCAACATGAGGTGCCCAGGTCTTGTCTTGGTCCCCAACTGGCATGCCAAAATATGCTTTGTAAGCTTCACACATTGTTTTAGATTCTGTTACAGAGAACTTCTTTGCTCTTGTCTTAATGAATTGATCTCATATGTAGCAGAATGTATCTGGAGAATGATTGCAACCTCTTGATGCCATTTCACTTCTTCTGATGTGTCTGCTCAGGCAGCCAGAGCTGAACTGACTGATGGTTTGTGAGTCCCTGTTTTTATATTTGCCAAGCAAAACCCTTTCTTGAAAGTGTTCCAGAAAAACAAAGTTCTGGGATCAAAATTGCTTTTTTAAAGTTTGTTTAGTTATAAAGAATTGGGGAATGATGCTTATTTCCCAGGAACACCACAAAAGTGAAATTTTTACATAGTGTTATTTGTACTTATTTCGTCTAACTCCATATAACTTCATTAAATTATCAAGAGCATTTATGTAATATACCTACGCTATAACTAGTTTAGTGGACGTTCGATCTTGTGTCTGCCAGAAATATACGTATTAGTTATTTAGTAACCAGTTTTCAAAGGCACTTGTCGATAGACAGCTCCGTGCGCGCTCCCGCTCTTGTGCGAGTACTCACCAATATGTGGTTGCAGGGGTCGAGTCACAGCACTTGGCCCAGCCTCTTCGCTGATCGCTACTAGGTCCACTATCTCTCAGCTCCAAGAGCTTTAATGTGTACTCACCTATATGTGGTTTCAGGGGTCTGGTGTGTGTGTGTACTTACGTGGTTGCAGGGGTCGAGTGTGTGTGTGTATTCACGTGGTTGCAGGGGTCGAGTGTGTATGTGTGTACTCACGTGGTTGCAGGGGTCGAGTGTGTGTGTGTATGTGTGTATTCACGTGGTTGCAGGGGTCGAGTGTGTGTGTGTGTGTGTGTACTCACATGGTTGAAGGAGTCGAGTGTGTGTGTGTGTGTGTACTCACGTGGTTGAAGGGGTCGAGTGTGTGTGTGTGTGTATACTCACGTGGTTGCAGGGGTCGAGTGTGTGTGTACTCACGTGGTTGCAGGGGTCAAGTGTATGTGTGTACTCACGTGGTTGCAGGGGTCGAGTGTGTGTACTCACGTGGTTGCAGGGGTCGAGTGTGTGTGTACTCACGTGGTTGCAGGGGTCGAGTGGGTGTGTAGTGTGTACTCACCTGTATGTGGTTGCAGGGGTCGAGTGGGTGTGTAGTGTGTACTCACCTGTATGTGGTTGCAGGGGTCAGTGGGTGTGTATTGTGTACTCACCTGTATGTGGTTGCAGGGGTCGAGTGGGTGTGTAGTGTGTACTCACCTGTATGTGGTTGCAGGGGTCGAGTGGGTGTGTAGTGTGTACTCACCTGTATGTGGTTGCAGGGGTCGAGTGGGTGTGTAGTGTGTACTCACCTGTATGTGGTTGCAGGGGTCGAGTGGGTGTGTAGTGTGTACTCACCTGTATGTGGTTGCAGGGGTTGTGTGTGTGTACTCACCTAATATGGTTGCAGGGGTCGAGTGTATGTACTCACCTATATGCGGTTGGAAGGGTCGAGTGTGTGAGCGTGTGCGTGCGCGTTCCCACCTTTTTGTGGTTGCAGGGGTTAATCCTCAGCTCCTGGCCCTGCCTCCTAACTTGCCACTCTTCATATTCACTACCTCTTATCTTAGCCTTATAGGACCTATTGCACCTGCTCTTAAAAATTATGTACGGATTCTGTCTCCACCCAGTTGCGGATCTACTATGAAACTAATGAATTATTATAATCAAAACCAAGAGCTAAACCACCAGGGCCATACAGCTCTGTTTGAAACTAATGAAGCTTAAGCTTCAGGGCTCCTAATCCCAGAGGGGCCCCAGAAGCAACTTTAGTACACATTAAAAAATTTGGATAATGAGAACCTTCAAAACCAGGGATGCCAAGCCCATGATGTCACTCTTCAGGTCGCTTGTTATATCTAGGCTGGAATATTGCTGCACACTAACAGCACCTTTCAGGGCAGGTGAAATTGCTGACCTAGAAAATGTACAGAGAACCTTCACAGCACACACAACTGTGATAAAACACCTCATTTACTGGGAATGCTTGAAGTTCTTCAACCTGTACTCCCTAGAACTCAGGCGGGAGATATACATGATTATATCTGAAGGACCCCAATGGAAATAAGTCGACTTTTTTGGGTTATCCTGGAGGGTTCTCTACACATATGCTGCTATGTATGATAATCTATGTAACTCACTGTGTATACCTGAATAAACTTACTTACATATACACTTGGAAAATTCTAGAGGGATTAGTACCAAACTTGCTCACGAAAATTACTCCCTATGAAAGCAAAAGACTTTGCAGATGATGTAACATCGTGCTAGTGGCGCCCCGCCACTAGAGACAACACAATAAGTGTCAGGGGCTCAAGACTGTTCAACTACCTCCCAGCATACATAAAGGGGATTACCAATAGACCCCTTTCTGTCTTCAAGAAGGTACTGGACAGGCACCTAAAGTCAGTACCTGACCAGCCGGGCTGTGGTTTGTACGGCGGGTTGTGTGCGGCCAACAGTAACAGCCTGGTTGATCAGGCCCTGATCAATCATGAGGCCTGGTCACAGACCGGGCCACAGGGGCGTTGACCCCTGAAACCCTCTCCAGGTATACCATATGAGAAGGGGTTGCGAAGGTTCCTTCATAACAGTTCAAGCTTCAGGGCCCCAAAAATGTAGGTCCGCTACTACCTCCTCACCAAGATAATTTCATTTTCTAATCACTCTGAGACTGAAGAAATACTTCCTAACATCTCTGTGGCTCATCTGTGACTTTAATCTCCAAGTGTATCCCTGAGTTCCCATTCCTTGCCTCTCAAACAGCCTAACTCTGTCTAACTTATCAATTTCCCTGAAAATTTTGTATGTAATCATGTTTGCCCTAGTTCTTTTGTTTTCCCAAGTCATTAAGCCCAATTCTGTTAGCCTCCTAGCTCAGAAACAAGCCTTATTGCATACCTCTGCACTTTCTCCTGTTTCTTAACATGAGCTTTCAGGTGCGGGTTCCATACTGATGCTGTGTACTCCAAGATGGGTCTAACATTTGTATGAAGTGCCCAAATGACACTTTGTTTAGATTCCTGAAGGGTACTTTTAGATTTGCCAGAAAAACATAAACTTCAGAGATTATTTGATTATGTGCATGCATAGGTGTGTGTGTTGTAGGTAGGTATGTCTGTCAGGAAATGGTACAAGTGTTTCGAGACATGGGTCTTAGTCATGTGATGACCCAGAGCTGGAGTTTTTGGTCATCTGACCAAGGACTTCCACTGGCTTACTTGTCCACCTCTTTAAAAACCATGGTATAACTGTGCTTTGTGTGTGTACTCTCCTATATGTGGCTTCAGGGGTCGATTCACAGCATTTGGCCCCTGCCTCTTGGATATACCAGTAGAAATGGGCTTGAAGTCCCTTCAGTTATACTGGTTGGAACAAAGGCTATAAATGTACATCATAATTTACACATGGAAAATCCTGGAGGGACTGGTCCCAAACTTGTGCACCAAAATCACTCCATTTGAAAGAGACTTGGTAGACAGTGCAAAGTACCCTCAATAAAAAAGCAGGAGCATGACAAATACACTGTTACGGCCCCCTACCTAACAACGGTTGTTAGGTAGTTACCTTACCGGCCGGCAGTCAAGGGGGTTACGTCATCAGACCTGATGTTTGACTTCCGAGCCGGCTTGACTGACAGTGTCCACCAGACTCTAGTAGAGAGTGTCCACCAGACTCTCCTAGAGGGTGTCAACTATACTCTCACACTGGAGAGCGTTAACCGGACTCTCCACATACACTATTGTAGAGTGTCCTTCCGACTCTCCCTACACCATTGGAGAGTGCTCACCGGACTCTCTTCCCTACACCTTGGAGAGTGTACAGACTCTTCCTTGCACCTTGGAGAGTGTACACCAGACTCTCCAACTGGAGAGTGTCCTAGACTCTCCCAGAACTCCAACTGGAGAGTGTAAACTCTCCCAGATACTCCACTGGAGTGTTCGACAGATAGACCTTGAGAGTGACTCTTCATGCTGGTGACGGCCTTAGACTTCAACTACTGGCTTATTCACCAGACTGTACCTGAGACAGTGTACCGAGACTGGTATACCTGAAATATCGTACCTGAAATGAAATTATTGTACCTGAGACTGTGTACCCGGAGTTGTGAGACTGTACCTGAAAGTGTCACTGAGTTGTAGTGTCACTGGTGTTTACTCTGAGTGATTTCAGGCAGTGTGTGTTCATTGATGTAGTGACAACTGGTGGCACGACACAAGTGGAATAGTCGTGTGATTTGGTGTTGGTGTCGGATGACGTGGTGTTAAGGTTTTTAGAGACGGAGTCATGACACAGAGGACGTGTTGTGTAACACAGTGTCGTGTGACACGGAGAGAAGGCGTGTTGTGTAACACAGAGACAAGGGTGTCTGATGACACGGAAGAGAATGCGTGTCATGACTAGAGGTGTGGTGGTGTCCTGTGTGACACTTTGATGGCAGCGACATATGACACTGCACTGAATTTTTATGATTGTTTTACTTGTGATTGTTTTACTACGTTTTATAAATGTGTATAAAGAGATATATGTTTTTACACAAATTATAAGATTATATGTTTTTATTCAGAGTATATGTTTTTATATTAATAATAATATAATAAATATTGAAAATCTGATAGTTTACTCAGTATCCCAAACAGTTATTTAATTACAAATGCTTCTTTATTTGTAATATACACATAGAGAACTCAGTGAGTGTCCAAGGTCCCTGACTTTTTAACATCCTTTCCTCATGCATAGGGGGTGGGTTACCACTCAACCTCTGGACCCCTAGCTAATCCTAAAGGACAACATAGATGCGTGGAAACTGCACTAATAAGAACAGAAAATACAATACAGTGGACCCCCGAGTTACGAACACCCCGGAAATCGTACAATTATGCAAGTATAATATTGTATGTGCTTTTGTAAGTGTATTTTTGGGGGTCTGAAATGGACTAACCTACTTGACATTATTTCTTAAGGGAGTAAATTCATTCGGTAATGGCACTTGAGCAGGCTTCTGGAATGAATTTTGTTCGTTACTCGGGGGTCCACTGTATAACAAAATCAAGGAGTTTCAGTTTAGCTAAACCTGTAACTCGACTCATGTTACATAAACAGGTTATCCAAAGGATTGTTAATAATAATAATAATAATAATAATAATAATAATAATACATGTATATTCAAGTTAAGTGCTAAAACCTAAGAGGTCATACAGCACTGCAGACACATTGTTAGATCTCCCACAGCGGCCTCTGTGACCTGGCCACTTACCTGACTATGCAAGATTTAACAGTTTGGGTGCCCGAAATGCTCTGCATAACTATGGGCTTTCTGCATGCATACCTAAATGTCACCCATCTTTGTCAAAATACTGTATCATGCTGAAATAAATTATTATTATTATTATTACGAGCCCAACAAACTGCAGTGAAGAATCCAAGTGGACACTCAAATTCCAAATTGATTACCCTGGCTGCAAACTGATAATATCAAAATCTAGAATCTATATGTACTCCCCTGAAGTCTCCTTGGCAATTAAGATGTCTTATCCTCATTTAGTTTGAATTTTCTATTTGTTATCCAAGTCTGAATATCCAGCTCTGGTGGCCTGATGGCCTGATGGCTAAAGCTCTCGCTTCACACGGCGAGGGTCTGGGTTCGATTCTCAGCCAGGGTAGGAACATTGGGCGTGTTTCTTTACACCGGTTGTCCATGTTCACCCATCAGTAAAATGGGTACCTGGGTGTTAGTCAACTGGTGTGGGTCGCATCCTCCTGGGACACTGACCTAATTTGCCTGAAATGCTCAGCATAACAAGGGGCTTTCTATATACAGTGAACCCCCGAGTAACGAACACCCCGGAAATCGTACAAGTATGTAAGTATTATATTGTAAGTGCTTTTGTAAGTGTAATTTTGGGGGTCTGAAATGGACTAACCTACTTGACATTATTTCTTAAGGAAGTAAATTCGTTCGGTAATGGCACTTGAGCAGGCTTCTGGAATGAATTTTGTTCGTTACTCGGGGGTCCACTGTAGTAGTAGTATGTCACTGATGGCAGCTAGGCCTGTATACCATGTACATGTACTTTAGTAAATAAAGATATTATTATTATTATAAAAGAAGCACTAAACCTTAATATCCAGCAAATGAGAACTAAAGCAGATTTTGCATCTTCCACATTTATAACTTGGATGTACATGTGTTGTCAGCATAAATATGATAATCAACCCCATGGGCATCCACCAGGAAAACTAAGCCACTAACAAAATAGTAAACAATTGTGGCATGCTAAAAGTTTGTTACATTTTATTCAGTGTATGTCACACACCCACATAGGCATGCCCTCCCAATCAGCAAACCAGCAGTTTAAGAGTATATTATTATATTATTATAATGAAAAAGAAGGTTTAAGAGTATAGCAGTCAGGGCTCCACTGTTATACTAAACTGCCTGGTTCAACCCAGCCAATCACAAGGAAGCCTGCCAAAGTTGTTAAAGCCATGTCGAAGACTTGTAGATCAACACTGGCAGACTTACCTAAAATCTGGTCACTCACAGTTCTCATTGTATCTCTGGCTTGCAAGCTTGATTTGTACATAGTGTATATATACCTACTTGCATGCTGTTTTGGTGAAGGAAATATACAGGTATTTACTCACTGTTGACTTTTGCTCATTCCTCATTCCTACCTTGTGCTACGAGCACAAGACTAACCTGTGTTTGTAATAACAATTTTGGTCCAAGAATAGACCCCTGAGGAACACCATAGGGCAAAGGAAACAGCTTAGACAGGATCATAAACGTATACCTGATATTATTATTTTTTTGAAGGGAAGGTTACTGTCGACACAGGACTACTAGAATCAGAGGTTATTTTGTTCACTATTTACCAACAGGTGGAATTCCAACATAATATAAAAGCATATCTCACCCTCCAACTGTAATAGAGAACATGTGATTATTAACCACTTGAACCCTTCCTTTACTGGGCAGGCCAATAAATATAAAATATAATGAAGACTAGAAGAAAGATCTCCCAGTACATCTATCCCTTGAGAGTATTAAGTGGGCATATACTTGTACACATCTAGTAAGGTCCTCTCATAGTCCACACTCATTTTCACATTTATGTTAAGCAGTAATGACGAGTTATATCATTATGTTATTAGAGGTTAATGCGAACAATGAATCCCTTGAAGTGGTCGCATTATTTAAATTCACACTTCGAATGTATATGTAATTTTTGTGCATGATTTGAAGAGTTTGGGGGGAAGAAACTAGCATTAATTAATTTTGAACTAAAGTGAAATTCACACTATTCAAACTCATGCTAATCAAGACCTGGTTGTCTATAAAGCTAGGTTAATTTAGGTTAGGCTAACCTAGAGTATAAAATTTAGTATATAATTTATACAGCTGCATTGTTGGAAAACATGCAGAATTGAATAGTGATGTGTTGCTCAGTACATAAATAGCTACCAAAGAAATAACTGCAAAGCTGACTTCTTCAAATTCATGTACAGTAAATGTGAATTATGGATGGTCAGGGACAAAAGGATGATTAAGAACACTATTAATTTCAATAAAATTTTGTTAATGCCTCAGGGAAACCTGTACCTACAAAAAATGCAGAAATAAAAACAGCATTGCATTTGTTTGATATTTTATCATTAGGATGCCATAAGCTCTCCAATGTTGCAAAAAAAAAAAATCATACATATTGACATGCTTTGTCATTTTTATAAAAGTTTCTTTTGTCACAGCCTACTAAAAAAAAAAAAAATGAAATCTGCTATGTACCATAACTATTACTGCCTGATACTCCAAAAAATCCATGAAGTTAGAGACAATACACTACTAATCTAGCATGCCTCAACTGTTCTGAGATGTATAGCTACTATAATTATAAATCAAATGGTCAATTAACATGTTTGCCTTAAGATTGGCTAAATTTTACACAAATTTCCCTTTCCTCTAATGAAATAGCTTTTAAAAAAGCTATGCCTGACTTCATTTATAATGCACTTGTAACAGCTGGGAGAATTTAAACAATATTCTTTGGCTTACCTTTACAAGGAAAAGTATACCAATTTTTCTTAAATAATGCTGTACTGTTTATCACAACACAACATGGATTATCATTAATTAAAAGCAAATAAAAAAATTACCTTTTTATTCACAATATACACATTATACACATTCTGTACCCTAGTTACTGTCTTGCTTACATCAACTCAAAGTAGTGACACTGCACACCTACATTGTTAACATAGATTCTAATACTATATTACATTGGTGATTTTCATTCAATATACATTGGTAAGAACATAAGTTTCTTCTTCCGTAAGCCATGTGTGTCACAAGAGGCGACTAAAATGCTGGGAGCAAGGGGCTAGTAACCCCTTCTCCTGTATAAATTACTAAATGTAAAAAGAAAAACTTTTGTTTTTCTTTTTGGGTCACCCTACCTCAGTGGGATACGGCAGGTGTGTTAAAAAAAAAAAACATAAGTTATATACTCAAGCAATTTGGACAACAACTCTCCTAAACTGTAATCATAATACTTAAATGTATGGTCTTATTATATTTATGGAAAGCGCAAAACCCGTAAGGGACATTCTGTGCTACTACAAGGCAGGAATAAAGATATGGTAGAGGAAGAAGGTAAAGGTGTTGAGGGAAGAATATAGAAGGAAGGAAGGAAAAGGTGGGGTCATAGTAGATGTAACAAATCAGAGCCAATTAATAAATCAGATTATGTCTATATTAAAGGCGAGACCATTAGACAGGAGAGCAGAAATAAGGGTTTATATAAACTACAGTTACAGTACAAGATAATTTCCATAATATCTGTTGTGAACTCTCCATCAAGTGAATACTTATTAATTACTATAAATGTTAGCTATCACTCTCCAAGAGGCAAAAGAAATGTCACTAAGAATCAAATTACAGTGGACCCCCGGCTAACGAGCACCCCGGAAATCGTACAATTATGTAAGTATAATATTGTAAGTGCTTGTGGAAGTGTATTTTTGGGGGTCTGAAATAGACTAACCTACGTGACATTATTTCTTAAGGAAGTAAATTCGTTCGGTAATGGCACTTGAGCAAGCTTCTGGAATGAATTTTGTTCGTTAGCTGGGGGTCCACTGTACTATAATTTGCCAAATAACAGATATCTTTTGTCCATGAAATTTTGAAATGTCATCCTTAATGGAACTTTATGTAACTTACCAGACATTTAAGATTCCCTAGAAATTTTGCTGATACTATCATTGGCATTTGAGTTTGAGATAATTGTGTGAGATAATTGTTTTTTTTTTAAGTTTCTCAAGTGGATTTTAACTAAATCACCTAAAAACCTTTCTTTAACAGGAATTCTCTCAACTCAGCCACAAACTGTCCCTTAATCTGTATCATTTGATGAGGTTCATGAACACGCATAATGATGAACTTACGAGGGTAAAGCTGAGTCAAATGTTCACGCAGTTCCTCACCCAGAGCGAAAATGTCACCCTCAACATGTTTTACTGATGTTATATATCTGAAAGTTAAAATAAATATATTTTAGGTCATCTTGTATGAATATACAGTAATCTGTCAAAGGCAAGTACATGGGTTGCCTCAGTTGGTAGCACCCTAGAAAACTTTTAAGGTATAGTTACTTGAGTAAAATTTGAATGATCATTAACTGTGACGATCAACATTTTTTAATATATCGGTCAATTCCCAAATGATAGTCACCATCACTCATTTTCTAGCCATCTTTCTAGAAATGTATGCACATCAAAATTCAAATGACCAATGAAATGCAACATCCCCACCCATCCTCAGAATGCAGGCACTGAACTTCCTACCTGCAGAACCTGAATCTGGCTAAGTCACAGTTAAAAAACTGCAATTACTGATAACTGCACATACACACATTATTATAAACAGTAATGCATTTATACAGATAGCAATTACTCATAGTGAAAGCATAAAAAATAGTTTGATGATTACTACCAAAATACAGATAGTATTACATAATTTACACAAAAAAATGTGCACAATGCTTGAGCTTACTTTGATAATATAGGCTTGTGAAGTAAATACACAGGTAGCATATGACTAGCTGAGCGAGGAACAAAATATGGGTAGTCTCCTGGCCTGGCTGAAGGCACAATCCATCCTGATGGCATTACTTCACCTGTGTGATAAAGTATAAATAATAATCATCATGCAGAATCAACAACTTCTAAGTTTCTTTATTCTTTTTTTCACTTTTAAATACAGTAGTACCTTGATACTCGAACTTAATTCATTCCAGAAGCTGTTTGAGTGCTGATCTGTCTGAGTACCAAACATATTTTTCCCATAAGGAATAATTAATAATAATTTTTCATCTCTATTGTGACTCTAACCAATTTTCTTTTTGGTTGGCTGTTATCACTAATCTTCTTAGGCCCCATGGTGACTTATTTATACAAATAATATATAAAAAAACAAAAATTGCAAAGAAACACGTAATAGTTTACATTGAAGTTCAGTGGATTTTAGCACTGAGCGACAGCTGCGGGGAGACTGACGCACATTGTTTGGTCGAGTGCCAAGCAAACGGTCGATCACCAAGTGATTTTTTTACCGAACAAAGCGTTCAAATACCAAAATGTTCGAGTTAGTTCAAGTTGGGAGCTGTTCAAGTTCCGAGGTACTACTGTAATTAACCAGATTCTTCCTTTCACTTTGTGCAAAGAAATTATGATATTTTAGAAAGGCACTGGTGCACTAGTTTTCATCTGATTTGCTTGATGAGCTATAGGTTTGAAATTTTTATATAAATTTTTCAATGGAAATTAAAGAACCCCAATGGAAGTAAATCACTTTGTTTGACTTTTTTGGGTTATCCTAGGTTCTGTACACATATGCTGCTATGTATGATAATCTATGTAACTGTATTTGTGTATACTTGAATAAACTTACCTACTTACTTATGTAAGAAGGTAAAGGGTAACAATCATTTCTGTACAAAGTAGGAAAGGAGGTTTAAATTTTTGATTAACAGTTCATAAAATAATTTCAAATTGTTTCTTAATCTGTAATTATCATTATCGTTAAAAGACAAAGGGACAGTAGTGACCAGTGCATTCTTGACTCTTGTTCATTTTGACAATATCAGGAAACTAGGAAAGTTAAACTAGTTCCCTTATACGAGTCAGGAAATTCACGGTAGAACTAATCACATAATGTTTATTGTGTCTCCATGAAAACCATGAAACTATGAACATATGATGGTACTGAATGACGAAGTGCAACCGGTATTGCGAGTGATTGCAACGAACATTCCCAATGTAGTGGTGAACATTAGTGCAACATTCCACGAGACACTCAAGCCTTCAGTCAAGTCACAGATATCGGCCTTAATGGCGCTGTCAATGCCATAAGCTCACGTTACATGAGCAAGGTAAGGCTTCATCTCACTTGTATCGCCAAAAATGAACTGCAGTCCATGGGCAGACACAAGGTGATTAAGGCTGTCCTATTTGAGGTCATAATTTGAGGGCTTTATGCCTAAACCAAGTGAGTACCACTACACATTTCAGATGATAGTGAAATGCTGGATATATGCTCCTTTGGGGCAAATTGTTTTCTAACAAAATTGTTAATCAACAGCCACTGTGGAATGTGGAATGGTACCCCGAAGGGATGTCCAGGGAGAGACTGCTTGACATCGTGCTGTTAACAGATAAGTACCGATTGCTATATGTTTGTTTCATGCAGGAAAGTGTACTTATCTAACTAGTTCTCCACATAGGTTTTGGTCTTTAAAATTATTAAATTACTACAGTGGAACCTCGGTGTTTGAACTTAATTGGGTCTTAGGTGGTGTTGGAACTGTGAAAAGTTTTATGTGGGAAACAGTATTTCCCAGGCTTTAATTATAAGTCTCACACACTGGAGGATGTTGAACTGAGTCTTCCAAAAGTCTCTGAGAGTTAGGTCAGTGTCAGGGGTCACTTCAAAGCACTTTTGAAACAGGGCTTTCATATAAAGTTTTTTACAACTGAATTTTAAACAAACCAGCGCATTCGAACTCCAGAAAAACAATCAAAGACCGGGTCAATTTTTGCTCAACAAAATTGTTTGGACTTCTGTTCATTCAAGGTCCAGTACATTCAAACACCAAGGTTCCACTGTATTATTATTACTACCACTGTAGAGTCATTTGTCAAATGAGGGTGAAGGTTCCCTTGTAACCAGACTCCACATTGTAAATTTTTACAATAATGCTTCTGCTTAAACATGACAGAACATACATAAGAGGAAAAAAAAAAAAACTGTGTCGTACCTGGGTTTCCAGTTGGTTTTGGTATAGACTTGGGAGGAAACAGGCGCTCTACATATGACCATTCTGCTGTAGATACTTCAACCTACAAATTACCAAGAAAATATATTTTATATTAATAAATATATTTCATAAAAACAGGGCTCTGAAACAATCAGACATTATTACTACATATTATATAAATATTATAGTTAGAGATCATACATCACCTGAGAAATAGGAGGTACAGTGGACCCCCAGTGTTCGTGATTTTTTCGTTCCAGAATGCTGTTCAAGTGCCATTACCAAATGAATTTATTCCCATAAGGAATAATGTAAAGTAGATTAGTCCTTTTAGACCCCCAAAAATACACTTATAAAAGCATTTAAAAAAATACACTTACATAAAAGGGCGAGTTTGGAGCAGGACGAACACTGGGGTCCACTCTAATTAGGTTTGAGTCAAGGAGAGAACAGGTCTAATTTCCTGGATCAAGAGCCTTTCATCACCATCAAGTCACATCCATTGAGGGAAGGCAATCAGGTTCAATCCAAGGAAGGGAAGGAAAAATCCAATTACTTTGATCAAGAGCCCCTCACCAGTTAGCCAGCAGATGGCTACTGACATAGTAGTCAGGCAGTGATCAGTTTATTGGTCAGGCTACACTGGGTTAGATTACTTAAACCTATAAAATTATGTACTGCATTTAACCACAAACAGGCACAGTTCATGTCAAGACAGTGCTCCTTGAATAGCTGCCACTTCAGTAACTACAGTGGACCCCCGAGTAACGAACACCCCGGAAATCGTACAAGTATGTAAGTACAGTGGACCCCCGGCTAACGAACACCCCGGAAATCGTACAATTATGTAAGTATAATATTGTAAGTGCTTTTGTAAGTGTAATTTTGGGGGTCTGAAATGGACTAACCTACTTGACATTACAGTGGTACCTCGGTTAACGATGGTCCCCAAACTCGCCCTTTTATGTAAGTTTATTTTTTTAAATGCTTTTGTAAGTGTATTTTTGGGGGTCTAAAAGGACTAGTCTATTTTACATTATTCCTTATGGGGATAAATTCGTTTGGTATTTACCTATTTTCCCAAAATATAATTGTCCCCAGTGCACACCCAACTATCGGTAAGCTCAAGCATCCTGTCATAATATAAGAGGCCTGGTCTGGGACCAGGTCACAGGAGCACTGACCCCCCCAAAAAACTCCTTTAAATATCTTTTAGGTAAAATAAATGAGAATATTACCCCAATCTCATTATAATTACATTCATGATGGGAGTGCCAAATCTGTAGGGGTCATACAAGTAGACCTTGGAGAATCATAGGCAAAGTAAATTACCCAGAATAACCCAAAAAAAACAGTGACTCATTTCCATTGGGGTCCTTGTTAGAGAAGGATGCTTCATTTTCCTGGATCAAGAGTCTTTCACCTACATCAAGACTCTCTTCCCTGAAAGGTCTGACAATTTCAGATTAAACAACTAAAATAAATTGGATGACATTTAATTATAAATGTAGAAAGCTCCGGGGTTAGTAAGTTTACATAGGTACGGGTACACAAACAGTTACACAACTTATCATACATACCTGGAGTACATAAAGATTAAAAAGATAAAGATTTTATTTCTTTGCAAGGTTACAATGTGTATTTACAATTTTCATTAATTAAGTACAAAGAAAGCCACTATCAATAATAATACCATGTGTATTAATACAATTATCAAAAGAAAGCGCTAAACCTACTAGGGCATACAGTACTGACCAAATTACCTAAGATAACTAAAAAAAAAAGTCCAAGTGACTTATTTCCATAACTATAATGCTGGATATCCCAAATTATTACGGTGATTAAATAAAACTTTTAATATGGAGAAATAACAAGACATGTTTATGAGTGACCTTCTCATAGGACTCAGGAATGGTGTGTCTGAGCCTGGGCAGCTTGGCACTGGTGGAGCTAGCTGTCTTGTGGGCAACATTGATGTCATGGCTGGTGTTGGCGGCGGTGATATTGTAGGTTTTGGAGGTGACGCCCCGGGACACACACCTCCACACCAGTGCCACTCCTCCTAGCTGCCTCACACACGGCTTTAATGCCATCATCATCTCCTTCTTTTACAGGATACGTGCAGATGGCCTAAAAGCTGCTTTCCCTCCTGATAACTACACGAGTTGTCTTGTTGTTGTTGTTGGGGTTTATAGGGCCACCCTGCCGTCCTGTGTCCGGAAAAGGAACCTCGACCAAGGTGGAAGGAAGTTATAATAATAATAATCTTTATTTCTACAAATACATGTACAACGTATACCTAGCTGACATCAGTGACATACTATATAGAAAACCCCTTGTTATGCAGAGCATTTCAGTGCATCATCGAGGACTGTCTGTCTTATATCCATTGTGGTCTTTCAGTCTTGTCCCCAAGGATGAGACCCACACCAGTCGACTAACACCTACATGGAGCATACCTGGAGAGGGTTTCGGGGGTCAACGCCCCCGCGGCCCGGTCTGTGACCAGGCCTCATGGTGGATCAGGGCCTGATTAACCAGGCTGTTACTGTCGGCCGCACGTAAACCGACGTACGAACCACAACCCGGCTGATCAGGTACTGACTTTAGGTGCCTGTCCAAAGCCTTCTTGAAGACAGCCAGGGGTCTATTGGTAATATCCCTTATGTATGCTGGGAGGCTAACCCTCTCCCATGATTGCTCTAGCTGGGATGTAACTAATATCTTGTTGGGGGTTTATAGTGTCCCGTGGCCTGGTAGGCAACGTTCTCGCCTCACATACTGAGTGTCTGTAGTTCAGTCCCCGGCTAGGGTGGAAACATTGGGCGTGTTTCGTTACACCTGTTGTCCCTGTTCACCTAGCAGTAATTTGGTTCCTGGGTATTAGTCGACTGGTGTGAGTGGCATCCTGGGGGACAAGACTGAAAGATCACAATGGATACATAAGACAAGACAGTCCTCGATGATGCACTAACTTTCTTGGGTTATTCTGAGTGGCTATTCCTCCGGGTTAAAAGTCCCTACAAAATCTTATCTTAAATAAAATAGGTACCTGGGTGTTAGTCGACTGGTGTGGGTCGCATCCTGGGGACAAAATTGACCTAATTTGCCCAAAATGCTCTGCATAACAAGGGACTTTCTATATAGTAGTATGTCACTGATGTCAGCTATGGTCTGTATACCTTGTACATGTACTTGTAGAAATAATAATTATATCATTATTATTATTATTATTATTTGCACGTGGCTGATCTTCCAGTAGGTGTTGGAGTGTTAAGGTCCACCAAAATGTACGTCTTATTGAGCCTTACTTCCCGGGGGTCTGGAAAAAAATATTGCCCAGCTACTGGCGGGAATTATAAAGGAATACAGGGTCCTCTGGAAAGAAAAACGGGAACAATAAGTTCAAAGTTAGATCAGGTGGACTCACTTGCCTAAACACCGGCAGAGCCAGACATCCACTTACGGTGGCCTAGTGGTAAAGCTCTCGCTTCACGCACGGAGGGCCCGGGTTCTATTCCCGACGGGGCGGAAACATTTCGAAGTGTTTCCTTACACTCACATACATACATACAACAGGCCTAGTGTCAAATCGACATGTGCCTAGGACAAAATGGTAACTAACTTCTACCTAAGTCAACAACCGGCTTTCCCAACCCAATAAGATTACCTGGAGACCTGGAGTTTTCCTGGAGAGGGTTTCGGGGGTCAACGCCCCCGCGGCCAGGTCTGAGACCAGGCCTCATGGTGGATCAGGGTCTAATCAACCAGGCTGTTACTGTCGGCCGCACGTAAACTGACGTACGAACCACAACCCGGTTTGTCTGGTACTGACTTTAGGTGCCTGTCCAGTGCCTTCTTGAAGACAGCCAGGGGTCTATTGGTAATCCCCCTAATGTATGCTGGGAGGCAGTTAAACAGTCTTGGGCCCCGGACACTTATGGTGTTGTCTCTCAGGCGCCCCTGCTTTTCATCGGGGGAATGTTGCATCTCCTGCCGAGTTTTTTGCTTTCATAGGGAGTGATTTTCATGTGCAGGTTTGGCACCAATCCCTCCAGGACCTTCCAAGTGTATATTATCATGTATCTCTCTCGCCTGCGTTCCAAGGAATACAGATTAAGGACCTTCAATCGTTCCCAGTAATTTAGGTTCTTTATCGTACTTATGTGTGCTGTGAAAGTTCTTTGTACACTCTCTAAGTCTGCAATGTCGCTAGCCTTGAAGGGGGCTGTTAGTGTACAGCAGTATTCCAGCCTAGAGAGAATGAGATAAGATTTGTCGGGATTTTTTACTCGGAGGGTTAGCCACCCAGGATAACCCAGGGTAGGGAAGGTTAGCCACCCAGGTTAACCCAGGGTAGGGAGGGTTAGCCATTCAGACAACCCAGGGTAGGGAGGGTTAGCCACTCAGGATAACCCAGAGTAGGGAAGGTTAGCCACCCAGGTTAACCCAGGGTAGGGAGGGTTAGCCACCCAGGATAACCCGGGGTAGGGAGGGTTAGCCACCCGGATAACCCAGAGTAGGGAAGGTTAGCCACCCAGGTTAACCCAGGGTAGGGAGGGTTAGCCACCCAGGATAACCCGGGGTAGGGAGGGTTAGCCACCCAGGATAACCCAGAGTAGGGAAGGTTAGCCACCCAGGTTAACCCAGGGTAGGGAGGGTTAGCCACCCAGGATAACCCGGGGTAGGGAGGGTTAGCCACCCAGGATAACCCAGAGTAGGGAAGGTTAGCCACCCAGGTTAACCCAGGGTAGGGAGGGTTAGCCACCCAGGATAACCCAGAGTAGGAAGGTTAGCCACCCAGGTTAACCCAGGGTAGGGAAGGTTAGCCACCCAGGATAACTCAGGGTACCTGGAGTTTACCTGGAGAGGGTTTCGGGGATCAACACCCCCGCGGCTCGGTCTGAGACAAAGCCTCATGGTGGATCAGGGCCTGATCAACCAGGCTGTTACTGTTGGCCGCACGGAACCCGATGTACGAACCACAGCCCGGCTGGTCAAGTAGTACTGACTTTAGGTGTCTGTCCAGCACCTTCTTGAAGACAGCCAGGGGTCTATTGGTAATCCCCCTTATGTATGCTGGGAGACAGTTGAACAGTCTTGGGCCCCTGACACTTACTGTGATGTTTCTTATCGTGCTAGTGGCGCCCCTGCTTTTCATTGGGATGTGTGGATACAATCACAATTTGTTTTAACACTGAAAGTCTCCCACCGAGGCAAGGTGACCCGAAAAAGAAGAAGCAAAAGTGTTTCTTCTTTTCACATTTAGTAAATTATACAGGAGAAGGAGTTACTAGCCTCTTGCTCCCGGCATTTTAGTCGCCTCTTACGACACGCATGGCTTACGGAGGAAGAATTCTGTTCCACTTCCCCATAATCACTGTTAAACACTAGTCACTTATAGTTTTTTCAAATTTATTATGATGAACTATGAAGTGATTTGCCATGTACTTTGCTTTCTGTTGGGACGTCTGTCTAAATGGATGTTGCAGTGTGTGTGGCATCTTGTACTCACTTTTTTGTGGTTTCAGGGGTCGAGTCTTAGCTCCTGGCTCTGTCTTTAAGCGTTACATCTCATAACATCAGTCCCTCCTTTCACTCTCTCTACTCTCTCTCTCTCTCACACTCACTCTACTCTCTCATACTCTCACTCTTCTCTCTCTCACACTCTCTACTCTCTCAGTCTCTCACTACTCTCTCTCATAGTCTCACTCTATTCTCTCCCACAATCTCCCTCACTCTTCCACACTCTCCCACACTGTCCCACACTGTCCCACACTGTCCCACACTCTCCCTCACTCTCCCTTACTCTCCCTCACTCTCCCACACTCTCCATCACTCTCCCACTCTCTCCCTCACTCTCCCACTCTCTCCCACACTCTCCACACTCCCTCACTCTCCCACACTCTCCCTCACTCTCCCACACTCTCCCACTTTCCCATACTCTCCCACACTCCCTTACTCTCCCACACTCTCCCTCACTCTCCCACTCTCCCACACTCTCTCTCACTCTCCCACACTCCCTCACTCTCCCACACTCTGCCTCCGTCTCACTATATAATCCTTTCTTACTACATAATTCTCTCTCTACATCAGTTTCCCTCGGCACTAAACCCGTAGGGGTCATACAGTGCCATACGGATTCGAACCGAGGAAGGGGTCGATAGGTACAGTTCCTTGGATCAAGAGCACCTCAACGACCTCGGGACACTGTGTATTTAACCACAAAAGAAACGTTCAAATCTGCATCCAGTCTTCTTGACAGTCAGTATATCACTGTTACCAAGACAGTTAAATGGGTGAAGATTTAACCAGTCTTAAAGAACGATTATCCGAGTCCTGAGGTGATCTCCGAGGCAGCAGAAGCACTGTGTAGCCCCACAAGTGAACAAGGTCAAGTGGGGTATACTGTAGACTTATTGTGTACCGTGTAAGTGCCTGCCACACTGTTTCTCACCTGAGTCTGTATATATCTCAGTGCATATATACTGACAGGTGTATATCTCAGTGCATATACACTGACAGGTGTATATCTCAGTGTATATACACTTAGAGGTGTATATCTCAGTGTATATACAGTGAGAGGTGTATATACAGTGAGAGGTGTATATCTCAGTGAGATATACAAGATGTGTATATCTCAGTGTATATACAGTGAGAGGTGTATATCTCAGTATATATACAGTGAGAGGTGTATATCTCAGTGTATATACACTTAGAGGTGTATATATCAGTGTATATACACTTAGAGATGTATATCTCAGTGTATATACAATGAGAATTCACCTTTAGTCAGTATTTTAGGTATTAAAATATTCTTGACTGGTGGTGTACAGGTGACATGCAGCCTTAATGACCCTCGTGTAGTAGATAGGCTTTAAACCCCATTAACCAACCAACAGTACGCATGTATATATACACCTAGGAGGTGTATAACAAAGTTTATAATGCTAACAATAACATGGAATAAACACAGGGTTGAAAATTTAATTTCACAACGCCAGCTGGAATGAAAGTTAGAAAAAAAAAATACTTTTGAGGTCACACTATACTTAGCCTCGCTAATTGTTTTGTTAATTAAGAGAGGAAAGTCGCTAATGAGGAGACAACACGGGTAGATCAGGCCTTCAGTGGTAGACAACACGGGTAGATCAGGCCTTCAGTGGTAGACAACACGGGTAGATCAGGCCTTCAGTGGTAGACAACACGGGTAGATCAGGCCTTCAGTGGTAGACAACACGGGTAGATCAGGCCTTCAGTGGTAGACAACACGGGTAGACCAGGCCTTCAGTGGTAAACAACACGGGTAGACCAGGCCTTCAGTGGTAGACAACACGGGTAGATGTGAACATCAGTGGTAGACAACACGGGTAGTTGTGAACATCAGTGATAGACAACACGGGTAGATTGTATTAATGTTGGTAAAATTACCGACAATATGTTAGGTAAAAGGACACAAATGCAACTAATGTGACATTATATTGTGGCGACGTTTCGCTCTCCTGGAGCTTTGTCAAGCAGTTATTTTTATATGTATCATATCTGGAGTCTACCTGGAGTATACCTGGAGGGTGTTCCGGGGGTCAACGCCCCCCCGGCCCGGTTCATGACTAGGCCTGGTGGTGTATCAGAGCCTGATCAACCAGGCTGTTACTGCTGGCCGCACATCGTTATTCGTATATTATAGCAACATATATTCAGAAAACACATTAATATTTAGAAGGCCTCTGACATTTGGAGAGAGAGAGAGAGAGAGAGAGAGAGAGAGAGAGAGAGAGAGAGAGAGAGAGAGAGAGAGAGAGAGAGAGAGAGAGAGAGAGAGAGAGAGAGAGAGAGAGAGAGAGAGAGAGAGAGAGAGAGAGAGAGAGAGAGAGAGAGAGAGAAGACAGTGACTGAGGTAAACTTTCTGTTAAGAAAAAAAGGCACGGGACGACCCCAATCAAAACAAGTCAGTCTTTCCTATTTTTTGTTGACGAAATCCAAGATAATCTATCTATACATTACTATACAACACAACACTAATCATCTAAATTATGTAAACTATACCTAAATAAACTCACAAACTTATTAATTTATTAGGGGAAAGTACATCAGTTTTTTTTTTATAGTTTTTTTAATTTACTGAACGCCGTTTTCTGTGCCTTATTGAAGGCCAGGTTCCTCAACGTGTTTATAATCTCACCAACAAATCAATCATCCTCCAGCCATTAATTTTATTTTGGTGGAATTAAAATGATTTTTTCCCCCTCTTGAAGACTCCACTAGTGTTTTGTTTCTTATTGATTCTTAAGTTTTTGCCTCTTAGATGCCATGTAATGTTACTGGGGGACATATATAGCTCTTGTTTGTTATGGGATAGTTGATACAGTTCGGTATATGGGTCGTTAGTTTTAGTTTAATGGAGGCTATGTGCTTAATGAATCAAAATTGAGGTAAAATATGTTGTTTTTGACATAGAGGCGAAAGTTGAAAGCAGTTTGTCAACTAAGTGATCAGGTGGGAGTAGCGAGGCTCCGTAGCTAGCTAACCAGGCTCTTCTCAGTGGCACTCGTGGGCAACCTGATCCTCAAGTGAGTCTACCCGACAATCTATTCAAGATGGCAGACAGAGAGTTTGAAGAATTTCGTCAGTATTTTGAACAGTTACCGCAACACATTAAGGCTCCATCTGACTGCTATATGTGAGTACCAACTTTAAGGTGTTGATGCATGTGTTGGTTAGTCAATAATGTCTCTGGGATGACGAGATAAACAACTGCCTCTTCCCAGCCTCACACTCCTCTATATCCCAACGTTTCCTTCAGTGAACACAACATTCAACAGTGATGTTCACTGCAACGATGAAATAGCAAAGTTTCTGCTGAATCCGAAGAATAAATTGGTAACATGTAATAACTGATAGATATCTAGTGAAGGAAGAAAATATGGTTTATCTGGCTCTGGAGGAGTGGCTGGAGGTGTATGATTGTATCATTGCTGCTCTTCTATTCCATCAACATCACTGATAATAATCTATTTGGCCTATACGATCGCTTAGTAGAGTAATATAATACTTAAAGTGAAATAACAGTGAAATACTAGGCTGTGCTGTGTGTTGCTTGTGATGATAATAATTGTGTGCCTATTACAGGTATCAGACTAGGTACCTGGATATCATCAAACCTGGTTATTATAACCACAGGTGTAACACTACATAAATATTGTTATTGATGTAGAAGTGAGTCTGGTGTGTTATTGACATGACCAGGCAGTCACGAGGACGGATGTCAGGAACTTCCATGTTTTCTGTGGTGGTGCGGTGGTGGCACCAGAGAAAACGGTTTTACATGAGGTTGTCTTGGTATTGATTATGAAACTCCTCTGAAATGGGTCGATTTTGGTGTTTTGGGAGTGTATATCACTATACAGTAATTAATATTGGTGTTGTGGGAGTGTATATCACTACAGAGTAATTAATATTGGTGTTGTGGGAGTGTATATCACTACAGAGTAATTAATATTGGTGTTGTGGGAGTGTATATCTACAAACAGAGACATAGGAGTGCAGCAAGCTACTATACAAATAGCCAGAGTGCAAGAAATAAAACAGACGAACTAATAATAATTATATAAAATATTTATTTTCTTATGCCAAATCAAAGTCGAGAACAACATCCAGTATTGGGCCCCTACTTAGACGAGATGGGTCCTACACAGTTGACAGCAAGGAAATGAGCGAGCTACTCAAGTCCCAATATGACTCGGTTTTTAGTGAGCCGCTAACCAGACTGAGAGGCGAAGACCTAAATGAATATTTTTTTATGAGCGAGACACAGAATTTGGTAGACTCAAACCTATCTGATATTATCCTGACGCCACATGACTTCGAAAAGGCGATAAATGACATGCCCATGCACTCTGCCCCAGGCCCAGACTCATGGAATTCCGTGTTCATCAAGAACTGCAAGAAGCCCCTATCATGTGCTTTTAACATCCTATGGAGAGGGAGCATGGACACGGATTGTCCTACAGCTGCTAAAACAACAGACATAGCCCCACTCCACAAAGGTGGCAGTAAAGCAATAGCAAAGAACAACAGACCGATAATACTAACATCCCATATCATAAAAATCTTTGAAAGGGTTCTTAGAAGCAAAATCGCCACTCATCTAGATACCCATCAGTTACACAACCCAGGGCAACATAGGTTTAGAGCAGGTCGCTCCTGCCTGTCCCAACTACTGGACTACTATAACAAGGTCCTAGATGCTCTAGAAGACAAACAAAACGCAGATGTAGTATACACAGACTTTGCAAAAGCCTTTGACAAGTGTGACCATGGTGTAATAGCGCACAAAATGCGTGATAAAGGAATAATAGGAAAAGCTGGTAGATGGATCTATAATTTCCTAAAAATAGAACACAAAGAGTAGTAATAAACAGCGTAAAGTCTGAAGCGGCTACTGTGAAAAGCCCTGTTCCACAAGGCACAGTACTCGCTCCCATCCTGTTCCTCATCCTCACATATGATATAGATAGGGATGTATGCCACACGAATCTGCATGACAGTGTTCTCCATTGAAGACACCGCAATACTCCAAGCGGACATCAACCAAATCTTTAAATGGGCCTCAGAAAATAATATGAAGTTCACTGATGAGAAATTTCAATTACTTCGATATGGAAAACGTGAGGAAACTAAAACTGTATCTAAGTATAAAACAAATTTCAACTACACAATAGAGCAAAAAAACTAATGCAAAAGACATGGGAGTGATAATGTGCGAGGATCTCACCTTTAAAGATCACAACATTGTATCAATCGCATCTGCTAGAAAAATGACAAGATGGATAATGAGAACCTTCAAAACTAGGGATACCAAGCCCATGATGACACTCTTCAGGTCGCTTGTTCTATCTAATAATAATACTAATAATATCTTTGTTTATTACAAGTACATGTACAAGGTACACAGACCATAGCTGACATCAATGACATACTACTATATAGAAAGCCGCTTGTTATGCTGAGCATTTCAGGTAAATTAGGTCCTTGTCCCTGGGTCGACTGGTGTGGGTCCCAGTCGACCCACACCAGTCGACTAACTCCTAGGTACCCATTTTACTGATGGGTGAGCATAGCCAACAGGTGTAAAGAAACACGCCCAATGTTTCTACCCGCGCTGGAAATCGAACGCAGACCCCCTCTTGTGTGAAGCCAGAGCTTTAGCCACCAGGCCACAGGGCACCTATCTAGGCTGGAATATTGCTGCACACTAACAGGATCTTTCAAGGTAGGTGAAATTGTTGACCTAGAAAATGTACAGAGAACCTTCACGGCACACATAAGTACGATAAAGCACCTAAATTACTGGGAACGGTTGAAGTCCCTTGATTTGTATTCCCTGGAACGCAGACGAGAGAGATATATGATTATATACACTTAAAAAATTATAAGAGGGATTAGTACCAAACTTGCACACGAAAATCACTCCCTAAGAAAGCAAAAGACTCGGCAGACGATGCAACATCACCCCAGTAAAAAACAGGGGTGCCACTAACACGATAAGAGACAACACAATAAGTGTGAGGGGCCCAAGACTGTTCAACTGCCTCCCAGCATACATAAGGAGGATTACCAATAGACCCCTGGCTGTTTTCAAGAAGGCACTGGACAGGCACCTAAAGTCAGTACCTGACCAACCGGGCTGTGGTTCCTCGTCGGGTTGCGTGCAGCCAACAGTAACAGCCTGGTTGATCAGGCCCTGTTCCACCATGAGGCCTTGTCACAGACGGGGCCGCGTGGCCGTTGACCCCCGAAACCCTCTCCAGGTATACTCCAGGTATGGCGAAAATAGATATTGTTGCAATAACAGAGATTTGGTTCAGTCTGAAAACTAGGGCTATGCTTGTTGAATGCCACACACGGGTATAAATTATTCCCACACTGATAGTCAACAGGAAAGTGGGTAGAGTTGCTATGTATGTAAGGGAAATTAAGAAGATTACATCAGGAACAATACTGAAGTTTCTTAAAAGACTTGAACAAGTAATCTTAGGTGTACAAACCCCATGAATCTAGATAATGACTACTGTAAAGCTCAATGGGACGAGCAGACACCATTCCCACGAGCCCTCCTAGGGCGGGGAAGGTGCCAGAGTTTGCTTTTACCTGCAGCTCACAAGACTGCCATTCCCACGAGCCCTCCTGGGGGGGGGAAGATGGCAGACCAGAGGCCTAGCTTCTTACGAGCCCTGTGAGGGCGGGGAATGGGACTAAGCTTGGGGACAGTTGGTCCCAGAAGATGAGGAGGTACTTGTACCTTTTCCCATGGCAGACATATGTCTCAGACACTCCAAGACAGGGAGCCAAGGCCGCGTCACCATCTGGGAAAGACCCGGGCTGGGAGAGTACCGGTGAATCAAGAAGAAGCATCTAGATTTTAACTTTAGCCAAATTGATTGGGGGAATTTCACAGGAAATCTAAAATTTAGCGAATTTCTAGAAATAGTACAGGACTACTTCTTAAAACAGTTTACGTCAGAAGCAACTAGAAGAAATACCTTGCTTGACTTGTCTCTGGTAAACAAGAAATCTCTGATAAATGATCTTGAGGCTAAGTGAAGAGCTAGAAGATAGCGATCATAAATAACTTAATTTCAATAACAGATAACAAAGTCAAAGTTCCCAAAAATCACACTGCGGACTGGAATAATCTGACTAGGAAGCATCATGAGGGAGCCCGGATAGTGATGATGGATGTCAGTATGATTCTTTCCAAAGCATAATACAAACCTCCCAAGTTGCAGATATTCCTAATAAGATAAATTAGAGCGAATTTGAATGACACTGTATGGATGATGAATAGGTGAAGGAAAAAAGGTATTTACAAGCGAATCATAAGAGGAGAGTGTCACCTTGTTGACCAATATGTTCAGTTTAAGAGAGAAGTGAAAAAGGAATAAGGAAGCCCAAAGAGAACATGAAATTAAGGGTGTGAGGGACTCAAAGACTCAAAGGGTTTCTTTCACTTAGGTCAGCTTACTGTTAGTAACAATGAACTGCGTACCATTTTAACACATACTGTATTTCCTCTCTACTATTTCACAAGAGGATACAGATGAAATCTTGGAAGTTAATAATTAAACTGATGAAAACGAAAATAAATTAATGTAGGATCAAGTTTACTAGTGAGATGATCTTCAAACAACTTGATAGACTTTAAACAAAGTCATCGAACTTTGAGGAGTTGTTTTTCAAGGGTTCTAAAGGCATGTGAAGAGGAACTTAGAAAAACATTAAATAGTCTCTTCGGCGCATCACTACAAATGAGTATTGTGCCAGTCAAGTGGAAAATGGCAAATGTCATACCCATTTACAAGGCAGGAGATAGGTCTTTAGCTTCACATTATAGACCATCAAATTAACCTCAGTTGTGAGAAAGCTGATGGAATTAATAATTGCTGATGCACGTCGAAGCCACCTTGAAAGATACAATTTGATCAATGAATCTCAACATAACTTTACAAATGGATGTTCTTGCCTTAAGAACCTCTTTCACTAACAGTACACCAAGATAAAGAATACACTATTGTGTATATGGACTTCAATCAAGAAACTGATGAAGTAGTGAGATATCATATATGAGGAGAAATTATCTCATGAGTTAAGTCATAACTGACCGATAGGCAACAGAGTTTACAGTAATGGGGAGAAATCTGAATGGGAACCCGTTACCACTGGTGTGCCACAAGGGTCAGCGTTGGGACCCTCGTGGTTTACGTCTACATAAGTGACATTATTGAAGGAATAAATAGCTACATAATAAGTTTGCCAATGACATTAAAAAAGATCAACAGATGATTTCTGATGAGAACACTAGAAAGCTACAGGATGGCCTCGGTAGGTTGATGTTGTGTTGGCACATATAAAAAATAATAGACAACTGTAATGTTGATGTTAATAGATTCTTGTAAAATAGGTCCTGGCATAGTTTAGCTGCCTAGGATCTAGCATACTTTCTCTTGTAACCGTTGCCCTAGTAGCACGACTGCTATCACAATCAGATCAAACACTGAGGTCTGTGGTTAGATCCCCGGTACGGTTGGAAATATTAGGACGTGTTCACCTAGCAGTAAAATAGGTACCTGGATGTTAGTCGACTGGTGTGGGCCGCATCCTGAGGACAAAAATTTACCTAATTTGCCCGTAATGTTCTGCATAACTAGGGGCTTTCTATATAGTAGTATGTCATTAATATCAACTAGGTTTGTATATGTTGTACATGTAAAAATAAAGATTATTATTATTATTATTTTTATAACCGAAAATCTTTAGCATCTAACAACTTTTTCATATTTCTCATGATTTGAAAAAAGGACTGGCAGTGCCATGCGCCTCATAAAACTTCTTGGCACACACCTCAGTTAAGGTCCGCACACACCTCAGTGTTAGTAGTGCACCTCCATAAAACTTATTGGCACGTGCACTAGCCTGAGGATATCTACCTTACTGCCTCCTAAGTAATCGGTCCTCCAAAAATGGGTGCTGGGATGGGGGGGCAGGCAATCATAGAAAGTGGTGCATACTAAAGGGGAGAGTGAACTTGTGCAGAATGTAAGGTTTTGCAGCACATTCTGTGGATTGTTGTTAATTTATTCACGGGAATGCAATAAGGTGATGAATAATAATATCTTTATTTCTACAAGTATACATGATATAACTTATACAGACCATAGCTGACATCAATGACATACTACTATATAGAAAGCCCCTTGTTATGCTGAGCATTTCCCGTAAATTAGGCGAGTTTTGTCCCCAGGATGCGACCCACACCAGTCCACTAACACCCAGGTACCCATTTTACTAATGGGTGAACATAGATAACCGATGTAAGGAAACACGCCCAATGTTTCTACCCTCGCTGGGAATTGAACCCAGACACTCGCCGTGTGAAGCGAGAGTTTTAGCCACCAGGCCACGGGGCACCCGTTGTGGAGCGCTAAACCGGTAGGGATTATAGAGCGCCTGTCTGGGAGGGGGTTGTGGAAGGCATTCAGGCCCAATTCAAGGAACTGGAGCACAGATCCAATTCCCTAGATCAAGAGCCCCTCACCAGCATCAATTAACCTCCCTTGAGGGAGGTGATGAGACTGGTGCAACAAATAGGTAGTATTATTATTGTGGAAATGTTTTGCCAGTCAGTGGCTTCAGGTCAGGTCAGGTCAGGTCATGTGCAGCAGCTGGGTATCTTTATTCCACTGTTGCCTCTGTATTCCACTGAAGAAGTCTACTCTGTGGGCGAAACGTTTCATCAATAAAGACACCCAAGTGTTGCACGTGTCTTAATCATCAACTTGTCGCTATTTTATGCAATTTTCAACATAGGTTAGGCTAGGTTAGGTTACGTAGGTTAGATAAGGTTAGGTTAGGTTAGGTAATGTTTGTCAGGAAACAGGACAAGTGTTTCCTGACGCGGGTCTTAGTCATATGATGACCCACAGCTGGAGCTTTTGGTCATCTGACTGAGGCCTTCCACTGGCTTACCCCTCCACCCTTTTAAAAAAATTATGGTTATAATCTACAGTGGCTTCATCAGTCTAATACAGAGAAGAAAGGGGAAGATGAGAAGTTTGTGGTAATCAGTAATTAATGCAATAATGGTTTGTTATACATGTACCCTCACTGCCTGGGTCGCCGTGATGCTGGTCACCAGCTCATAAGAATGGTGGAGCACTACAGCAGGCCTACTGGCCTGTACTATAATTGTAGTAATCATGTACAGTACACGAAAAGTAGATAAATAAGGCGTGTAACAGTCTGGTATCTTTATTTCTGTTATGTTTGACCTACACAATAGGCTTCTTGGATACATTTTGGTTATGGGACCTTGTTCGCAGGACCGAAATATCCATTAAAGATGTCCTAAATAAGTGTATCTCATTGTTCTAAATGTCCTCATCTCAAATATGTCATTTTTCATGTCACTGTGTCACTCACACTTCACTCTCCTATATTTACTGTCATTTTAATCTTTATATGTTAGAAGTGATCAATGTTCCAGGACCGAAACGTTTTCTAAAAAATACGTCCTAGTGTTTGCTCACGTGTCTCTAAACCAATTACCTTTCGCCTGTCTCCTGTGTATACAACTAGAGAAAACTTACTGTGTAGGCAAAACATGAGTCTTGCTTATTTGGGCCATACTAGGCTGGTCCTTTAATTCAACCCTGACTCCTGGCTCTCTTCAAGGCGCTGGACTGGCTCCTAAAGTCAGTACCTGACCAGCCGGGCTGTGGCTCGTACGTCGGTTTGCGTGCTTCCAGCAGTAACAACCTGGTTGATCAGGCCCTGATTCACTACGAGGCCTGGTCACAGACCGGGCCGCGGGGGCGTTGACCCCCGAAACCCTCTCCAGGTATTACCACCCGTATTTCTTCAACTTATTGATCACAAATCTGCCCAGGAAATTAGTTTTAAGGTTAGGTAAGGTTCGTCAGGAAACAGGACAGGTGTTTCCTGACGCGGGTCTTAGTCAGATGATGACCTGCCGTTGGAGCTTTTGGTCATCTGATCGAGGCCTTCCGCTGGCTTACACCTCCCCCCCTTTAAAAAATTATGGTCAGTTATAACCATTTAGTTATTGGTTTCAATAGCCCTAATAACCGATGCTAGGGTGGTCAAACTAAGGCTCTTGATCCAAAGAACTATAGGTACCCCTCTCATTCCTAAGGCTCTGTATGATCCCTACGGTTTTAACGCTTCTCTGTGAATTTAAAAATGATAATATTGTTAATATTGGCGTTGTATGCTTTTACCATTAACATACTCAGGTTAATATTGGCGTTGTATACTTTTACCATTAACATACTCAGGTTAATATTGGCGTTGTATACTTTTACCATTAACATACTCACGTTAATATTGGCGTTGTATGCTTTTACCATTAACATACTCAGGTTAATATTGGCGTTGTATGCTTTTACCATTAACATACTCAGGTTAATATTGGCGTTGTATGCTTTTACCATTAACATACTCAGGTTAATATTGGCGTTGTATGCTTTTACCATTAACATACTCAGGTTAATATTGGCGTTGTATGCTTTTACCATTAACATACTCAGGTTAATATTGGCGTTGTATGCTTTTACCATTAACATACTCAGGTTAATATTGGCGTTGTATGCTTTTACCATTAACATACTCACGTTAATATTGGCGTTGTATGCTTTTACCATTAACATACTCAGGTTAATATTGGCGTTGTATGCTTTTACCATTAACATACTCAGGTTAATATTGGCGTTGTATGCTTTTACCATTAACATACTCACGTTAATATTGGCGTTGTATGCTTTACCATTAACATACTCAGGTTAATATTGGCGTTGTATGCTTTTACCATTAACATACTCAGGTTAATATTGGCGTTGTATGCTTTTACCATTAACATACTCAGGTTAATATTGGCTGTACAAGAGGTAATATTGTTTTAAAACTCGACCATATTGGAAGCTTGTGGATACTGGACTGTAGTAGTCCTGCTGCTTCCTTATATACTACCTTTACTTTATGTGCCTATTATTATTATTATTATTATTATTAATTATTATTATTATTTTTTGCACTCTCTTTTGTCCCCTTTGCCTTTATACAAAGGAACAATACACGCTCTCTGCCAATCCCTAGGTACCTTACCCTCTTCCATACATTTATTAAATAATAGCACCAACCACTCCAAAATTATATCCCCACCTGCTTTTAACATTTCTATCTTTATCCCATCAATCCCAGCTGCCTTACCCCCTTTCATTCTAAATATAATAATATTATTATTATTATATTTATTATTATTTTTATTAGGGACATAAGAATGGAGGAACACTGCAGCAGGCCTACTGGCCCATGCAAGGCAGGTTCTTATTGTTATAATAATAATTATTATAATTATTATAATTATTATTATTGTTATTTTTGTTATAGTTCTTCTTCTTTCTTTCTTTCAACGCACCGGCAGTATCCCACCGAGGCAGGGTGGCCACCGAGGCAGGGTGGCCACCGAGGCAGGGTGGCCACCGAGGCAGGGTGGCCACCGAGGCAGGGTGGCCTAAAAAGAAAAACAAAAGTTTCTGTTTTTAACTCTAGTAATATATACAGGAGAAGGAGTTACTAGCACCTCGCTCCCGGCATTTTAGTCGACTCTTCTTCTTATTATTCATGGGGAAGCGGTAAATCCATAAGGGTCACACAGCACTTGAAGAACAAGAAGGGTGGAGTTGTAATGAAGGCACGATCCGAGGAAGGAGAGGCTGTCTCTAGTTCCTTGGATCAAGAACCTTTTTATCAGCCCCCCCCCCCCAAGGCTCCTCCTTGAAGGATGTTGTTACTTGAGTCACAACTCCGGTTTCTCTTCCCCCTTCAAGTGTGGCGAAGGGCTCTTGATTCAAGGAATCGGACTTACCCTCCCTTTCCTCGGATTAAACACTAGTGCCTCCCGTTCCCCTGGCGCTATGTGACCCCTAAAGGTTTAGCGCTATTTCTCATGATAATGGCAGTATTAAGCATGCATGTTGGTTCTTTGTTCTCCTGATGCCAAGATATACACTGAGAGGTAGGTGTATGTCAGTGTATATACACTGAGAGGTGTATGTCAGTGTATATACACTGAGAAGTGTATGTCAGTGTATATACACTGAGAAGTGTATGTCAGTGTATATACACTGAGAGGTGTATGTCAGTGTATATACACTGAGAGGTGTATGTCAGTGTATATACACTGAGAGGTGTATGTCAGTGTATATACACTGAGAAGTGTATGTCAGTGTATATACACTGAGAGGTAGGTGTATGTCAGTGTATATACACTGAGAGGTGTATGTCAGTGTATATACACTGAGAGGTGTATGTCAGTGTATATACACTGAGAGGTGTATGTCAGTGTATATACACTGAGAGGTGTATGTCAGTGTATATACACTGAGAAGTGTATGTCAGTGTATATACACTGAGAAGTGTATGTCAGTGTATATACACTGAGAGGTGTATGTCAGTGTATATACACTGAGAGGTGTATGTCAGTGTATATACACTGAGAAGTGTATGTCAGTGTATATACACTGAGAGGTGTATGTCAGTGTATATACACTGAGAAGTGTATGTCAGTGTATATACACTGAGAGGTAGGTGTATGTCAGTGTATATACACTGAGAAGTGTATGTCAGTGTATATACACTGAGAGGTGTATGTCAGTGTATATACACTGAGAGGTGTATGTCAGTGTATATACACTGAGAGGTGTATGTCAGTGTATATACACTGAGAAGTGTATGTCAGTGTATATACACTGAGAGGTGTATGTCAGTGTATATACACTGAGAAGTGTATGTCAGTGTATATACACTGAGAGGTAGGTGTATGTCTGTGTATATACACTGAGAAGTGTATGTCAGTGTATATACACTGAGAGGTGTATGTCAGTGTATATACACTGAGAGGTGTATGTCAGTGTATATACACTGAGAGGTGTGTGTCAGTGTATATACACTGAGAGTTATGTCTCAGTGTATATACATTGAGAGGTGTATGTCAGTGTATATACACTGAGAGGTGTGTGTCAGTGTATATACACTGAGAGTTATGTCTCAGTGTATATACACTGAGAGGTATATCTCAGTTACAAGCAAGGTATATTATAATCATCAACACTGCATTGTCTTGACAGAGTCCAGTCTTGGGCGAAACGTTGTATTAAAAGGATCTTATACAACCAGTGTCAGCCTGCAAAGTACAGTATATTACAGCAACAAGTGTGCACAAGGGACACTTAAGTAAGGTTAGGTAATTAAGTGTCCCCCGGAGGGAGACATTAAAGTGGCTGCCAGATTTTTTGTCTTCCTCAAACTTTCCGGTTAGTTTCGCATCGTTCCAGAACGTTTCGCTAAATTTCCAAAATTTTTGGAGGCGTCATTTTAAACCCTCACAAAAGATGTTTACTAATTCGACGACTGTGAAGAGTGTAGGGGGGGGGTTCAGGGGTCAACGCCCCCGCGACCCGGTCCATGACCAGGTCTCGTGGTGGATCAGGGTCTGATCAACCTGGCTGTTACTGCTGGACGCACGTAAACTGACGTACGAACCACAGCCCGGTTGGTCAGGTACTGACTTTAGGTGTCTGTCCAGTGCCTTCTTGAAGGCAGCCAGGGGTCTATTGGTAATCCCCCTTATGTATGCTGGGAGGCAGTTGAACAGTCTTGGGGCCCGGACAGTTATTGTGTTGTCTCTTATCGTGGTAGTGGCGCCCCTGCTTTTCACTAGGGAGATGTTGCAACGCCTACCCAGTCTTTTGCTTTTTTAGGGAGTGATTTCCGTGTGCAGTTTTGTCCATTTTATGTATAAAATGGTGTGATTTTTTTCATTTTTTATTCACAAATCGGCCGTTTCCCACCAAGGCAGGATGGCTCGAAAAAGAAAAACTTTCACCATCATTCACTCCATCACTGCCTTGCCAGAGGCGCGCTGACACTACAGCTATAAAACTGCAACATTAACACCCCTTTTTTTTTATTCCCAATAAATAAATTTGAGTTTACTTGTGTTCGGGACTGAGAGGCTGACGCATTTTACAGTCAGGATAGTACTTATTAAGTTTTAAATAACAAAAAAGGCACAATACCGTGACTGGAACAATACACAAATAACCCACATAGAAGAGAGGAGCTTGCGACGACGTTTCGGTCCGACTTGGACCATTTACAAAGTCACACTAACAAAAAGAAGAGAAGGAGGGAGTTTATAAAGGCCAGCAGACAGGGACCGAAACGTCGTCGTAATCTCCTCTCTTCTATATGCGGGTTATTTGTGTCTTATTAAGGTTTGTTTGTGTGTTGGCAAATTTGTCACTGTAACAAAATAGTTTATAAAACTTGGAATCGTTGGACTCCATCTTTACCATGGACAAATAAACACATAAGCGGTATAATGTGGGCCTTTGTTGACAACTTTTCGCCCACACAGTGGCTTGATAAAGCTCACTGTGTGGGCGAAACGTTGTCAATAAAGGATCACATTATACTGCTTATGTGTTTATATTTCCATCTTTGCCATAACTGCCGAATGACTTTCCAGATCGGCTTCAAATTTTCACCGCTGATGTTGTTTCCTAATCTCAGGTTTGCGCTGTTATTGGCCGGCACAAGTCCTAATTTGACCATTTTATTGAATAAATAGTCATGTTTATATTCAGTAACTAAAGAATGCTTCTTCTGATCGATTTCAAACCGATGTGTTCAGTCCACCAGTCTCAAGATTGATGGACTGAACACATCGACTCCAGGTTGAGGGACTGATTACCTCAGACTCTTCCTCATCTCCACCATTCATCTCTGTCCCGGACTGAGGACGCCACTGGCTGGAGAAACGTCTCCACAATACAAATTCCATAATGTTGCAAAATACCTAATTCAAGACCAGGAATGTTATTAGCAAGACAGTGTGGGCGTGAGACAGTGTGGGCGTGAGAGACAGTGTGGCTAGACAAGTTAACAGTGTGGGCGTGAACACTCTGTGCTTATTAGATCAATAAAGTCGGTGCAGGAAACTACAGTATAAAGTCTAAATTTGAATTGACCACGGACTCTGCTTGTGTCCTATGTTGTTAGTACTCCACACGGACTCTGCTTGTGTCCTATGTTGTTAGTACTCCACACGGACTCTGCTTGTGTCCTATGTTGTTAGTACTCCACACGGACTCTGCTTGTGTCCTATGTTGTTAGTACTCCACACGGACTCTGCTTGTGTCCTATGTTGTTAGTACTCCACACGGACTCTGCTTGTGTCCTATGTTGTTAGTACTCTACACGGACTCTGCTTGTGTCCTATGTTGTTAGTACTCTACACGGACTCTGTTTGTGTCCTCTGTTGTTAGTACTCTACACGGACTCTGCTTGTGTGCTATGTTGTTAGTACTCTACATGGACTCTGCTTGTGTCCTATGTTGTTAGTACTCTACACGGACTCTGCTTGTGTCCTCTGTTGTTAGTACTCTACACGGACTATGCTTGTGTCCTATGTTGTTAGTACTCTACATGGACTCTGCTTGTGTCCTATGTTGTTAGTACTCTACACGGACTCTACTTGTGTCCTATGTTGTTAGTACTCTACATGGACTCTGCTTGTGTCCTATGTTGTTAGTACTCTACATGGACTCTGCTTGTGTCCTATGTTGTTAGTACTCTACATGGACTCTGCTTGTGTCCTATGTTGTTAGTACTCTACACGGACTCTGCTTGTGTGCTATGTTGTTAGTACTCTACATGGACTCTGCTTGTGTCCTATGTTGTTAGTACTCTACACGGACTCTGTTTGTGTGCTATGTTGTTAGTACTCTTCATGGACTCTGCTTGTGTGCTATGTTGTTAGTACTCTACACGGACTCTGCTTGTGTGCTATGTTGTTAGTACTCTTCATGGACTCTGCTTGTGTCCTATGTTGTTAGTACTCTACACGTACTCTGCTTGTGTGCTATGTTGTTAGTACTCTTCATGGACTCTGCTTGTGTCCTATGTTGTTAGTACTCTACACGGACTCTGCTTGTGTGCTATGTTGTTAGTACTCTACACGGACTCTGCTTGTGTGCTATGTTGTTAGTACTCTTCATGGACTCTGCTTGTGTCCTATGTTGTTAGTACTCTACACGGACTCTGCTTGTGTCCTATGTTGTTAGTACTCTACACGGACTCTGCTTGTGTGCTATGTTGTTAGTACTCTACACGGACTCTGCTTGTGTGCTATTTTGTTAGTACTCTACACGGACTCTGCTTGTGTGCTATGTTGTTAGTACTCCACACGGACTCTGCTTGTGTCCTATGTTGTTAGTACTCTACACGGACTCTGCTTGTGTGCTATGTTGTTAGTACTCTACATGGACTCTGCTTGTGTGCTATGTTGTTAGTACTCTACACGGGCTCTGCTTGTGTGCTATGTTGTTAGTACTCTACACGGACTCTGCTTGTGTGCTATGTTGTTAGTACTCTACATGGACTCTGCTTGTGTGCTATGTTGTTAGTACTCTACACGGACTCTGCTTGTGTGCTATGTTGTTAGTACTCTACATGGACTCTGCTTGTGTGCTATGTTGTTAGTACTCTACACGGACTCTGCTTGTGTGCTATGTTGTTAGTACTCTACATGGACTCTGCTTGTGTGCTATGTTGTTAGTACTCTACACGGACTCTGCTTGTGTGCTATGTTGTTAGTACTCTACATGGACTCTGCTTGTGTGCTATGTTGTTAGTACTCTACATGGACTCTGCTTGTGTGCTATGTTGTTAGTACTCTACATGGACTCTGCTTGTGTGCTATGTTGTTAGTACTCTACACGGACTCTGCTTGTGTGCTATGTTGTTAGTACTCTACACGGACTCTGCTTGTGTGCTATGTTGTTAGTACTCTACATGGACTCTGCTTGTGTGCTATGTTGTTAGTACTCTACATGGACTCTGCTTGTGTGCTATGTTGTTAGTACTCTACACGGACTCTGCTTGTGTGCTATGTTGTTAGTACTCTACATGGACTCTGCTTGTGTGCTATGTTGTTAGTACTCTACACGGACTCTGCTTGTGTGCTATGTTGTTAGTACTCTACACGGGCGGGAGAGTTTCCCCCACCACACAATACCTGTGTTAGTACTCATAATAATAATAATAATAATAATAATAATAATAATAATAATAATAATAATATTTTTCTTCTTCATTTTCTTTTCTTTTTCCTCTTCTTTTTCTTCTTCTTCTTCTTCTTCTTCTTCTTCTTCTTCTTCTTCTTCTTCTTCTTCTTCTTCTTCTTCTTCTTCTTCTTCTTCTTCTTCTTCTTCTTCTTCTTCTTCTTCTTCTTCTTCTTCTTCTTCTTCTTCTTCTTCTTCTTATTATTATTATTATTATTATTATTATTATTATTATTATTATTATTATTATTATTATTATTATTATTATTATTATTATTATTATTATTATTATTATTATTGTTATTAGTATTATATTATTATTTTTTTATAATTTGAATATTATTTATGTATTATTATTATTAGTAGTATTATTATTTGAATATTATTTATGTATTATTATGTAGTATTATTTATGTATGATTATGTAGTATTATTTATGTATTATTATCTTCACATTTAACTGATGTGTATTACACAGTACTAAGATAATGCTTGGTAATCAAGTTTAATCCGAGGAAGTGGAGTTTTTCCCCTTTGATGGAAAGGCTTTAAAAGTCATGAAGGCTCTCTCACCATTGTGTGCATTAATATCGGTGTGTAAGTACCAGTATCGGCTAATTTTGATTGCATAGATATAGGCCTATAATTGAATATCTGTATCGGCCTATAAATGAGTATCGGAATCTGTCTATAATTGAATATATGTATCGGACTATAATTGAATATGAATATCGGTCTATAATTGAATATTGTATCGGACTATAATTGAATATCGACATCGATCTATAATTGAATATCTGTATCGGTCTATAATTGAGTATCAGAATCTGCCTATAATTGAATATTGTATCGGACTATAATTGAATATCGACATCGATCTATAATTGAATATCTGTATCGGTCTATAATTGAGTATCAGAATCTGCCTATAATTGAATATTGTATCGGACTATAATTGAATATCGATATCGATCTATAATTGAATATCGGTATCGGTTTCGACGTATAATTGAGCATTAGCATTGGTGTATAATTGAGTATCGGGGGATGAGTAAAAGATTTGGTATCGTGTCATCATTATTTTGCTCTTAGTGTTGATTCCCAGTTGCCTCTTCTTCCATCATCTTCCTCTCGCCTCTTCTTCCATCATGTTCCCCTCGCCTCTTCTTCTATCATCTTCCCCTCGCCTCTTCCATCATCTTCCCCTCGCTTCTTCTTCCATCATCTTCCCCTCGCCTCTTCCATCATCTTCCCCTCGCCTCTTCCATAATCTTCCCCTCGCCTCTTCTTCCATCATCTTCCCCTCGCCTTTTCTTCCGTAATCTTCCCCTCGCCTCTTCTTCCATTATCTTCCCCTCGCCTCTTCTTCCATCATCTTCCCCTCGCCTCTTCTTCCATCATCTTTCCCTCGCCTCTTCTTCCATAATCTTCCCCTCGCCTCTTCTTCCATCATCTTCCCCTCGCTTCTTCTTCCATAATCTTTCCCTCGCCTCTTCTTCCATTATCTTCCCCTCGCCTCTTCTTCCATCATCTTCCCCTCGCCTCTTCTTCCATCATCTTCCCCTCGTCTCTTATACCAGGTACTGTAAACTCAGTACTTTGTTACCATGGGTTACTAAGAGTACTTCATCAATTTCTACTGTGTTCGATTCACTGAGAGAGTTGACAGCATGTCTAATCTGGTTGACACATCTTCCGTTATTGTGGTTGCTCTAACACATCATCTACCCATAATGTTTACCTTGGTTGTGTTGGTTAGTTGTGTTTTTCGTGTGTTTGGATATCTTTGGTGGGTGGGTGGTTCTCTAAGTCTTTTTCTCTGTGATTGTGGAGTCATATATCTACTGAGTTGTGTGTGTTTGTATCTATGTGTATGTGTGTGTATATGTGTTTGTGTGTGTATGTGAGTGTGTGTATGTGTGTATGTAGGGTGCTGTTTACCATGTGCTAAGATCTTCTTGCAGTGTGAGTGGGATGTGGTGTTTGTTTGACAGGAAGGATCACCTCAACATGTTGTGCTGTGATTGACGCCGCCTCCTGGTTTTCAGCACCACCGAGGGAGAGGCAAGAGAGTCCAGAGTCCCTGTTGAGGAGCCTATCATCATAAGAGAGGAGGCCTATCTCTGCTATAGCGAGGATAAGAAGGTCTCCAGAGAACGCCATGAAACCTTCTTTGATATCAAGCCCAATAAAGAGAGCGCTAAAGCTGCCTTCAAGGAAGGCACACTTATCCACGGTAAGGCTCGATCCACAAGTCCCAAGATTAGTGCAACCTCCTCCGTCACATTTCCGAAGTGTCTGCCAGAAGTCTTGACCGGTTATGGCCTAGACGATATTTTCAGTGTGGGAGAGTTTGGTCTCTTCTACTCACTGGTGCCAGAGACCCGCATGACCAAGTCACAGCGAAGAGAGTTCTACACGGGCAACACAAATTCTGACAGGCGTCTGACCGTCCTCTTGGCGACCAATATGTCTGGTACCGAGAAATTACCCATTCTTGTGGTGGGAAGGTCATCGGTTTCCAGCAGGAGCTTCAGGAGCGTTCACACTGTGTCAGCTTCCTACAGGAAGGACAAGAGTGCCAGGATGACGGCTGCCATCTTTGAGGAGTGGGTGAGACAGCATGACGAAGGTTTTTATCGTTCCCATCGTAACGTCGTCATGATTGTTGAGAAGAACCCAGCTCATCCTCCTCTCTCAGACCTCAAGGCAATTATTCTGGTCTTCTTGCCTCAGAGTTCTACAGAGAAAATCAAGCCACTTGAAGAGGGGATTATTCGACAGCTCAAAATCTACTACAAATGGGGACTTTTAGAGAAGATGAACGACTGTATCAGAGATCGAAAGAACTTCACCATCCCTCTGCCTGACGCCTTGTATCGTCTCCGTCTGTCCTGGGTGGCTGTGTCTTCTGATATCATCACCAAGGCCTTCAGTAGTTGTGGTTTCACATCCCTTAGCCACACAAAACCTACATCAGAGTGCATCATACACAGCCCGCCCTTGGAAGTACTCAAAGAGAACGGACTAGATATGGAGGACTTCAATTCCTGCGTGTCTGCCGACGATAACTTGGCTACCATATCATCGCTTGTAACCAGCGATATTGAAAGTCCTGATGGCTCAGAGGACGCAAGTATCCACATGTTCCCGGAAGGAGGAGGAACCTCCGAGTGTACCGACACTAGTGATACAAGCGAGACCGAACCCATGTCACAGTATGTGCCAGATGCCTTTCAGATGAGGGCAGCCTTCTGGACGATACAGTCGTACCTACAGGCGTGTCCACACGCTGAGAACATGCTGGCCCATCTGGCGGACATCCAGGCTGTCGTGCAGCACAAGTGTAGGACCTCACGCGACACATACAACAATAACAAGACGAGTGGGAGGTTTCCAGAGTGTTAAAATGTGAGTGAAAATCAATGAGTTGTGTCTGAACACAACCTCTCGTCCTCAGCCACGATGTTGGGGTTTAATTATATGATTTTAAGTCGAGCTCTATTTATGATATTTTAGAATAGTTTAACGCAAACAAATCAAATTTATAACAATACAAATAAAATGAAAAATGCCTTTGCGAGAGGTACGTTCAGACAAATGGACACAACTGCAGCTAATTTGACATTTTATTTTGGCAACGTTTCGCTCTCCAGGAGCTTTGTAAACCCGTTACGACTTGGCAAAGCCCCTAGAGAGCGAAACGTTGCCACAATAAAATGTCACATTAGTTGTATCTATGTCCACTGACCTAACATTTTGTCGGCAATTGTACCATTATTACAACGTCCAGACAGTGTAAGAGGAACCCTGCAATGAAGATGAGGGAAATTTATGTTCCACAAAATCAATGTTCTGACTTAGTGTCTTCGTCGCTTTTTACAAAATCTTAACTTACGGTTAAAAAAAAAAAAGTTATTGGAGGCTGGGTTGATATCGAGGCGTGAAGGTGAAGTGTAACTGGAATGAAGACAGTCTTTTGTTGAACGTTTGTTGAACGTTTGTTGAACGTTCAGACCAGCAGCAGTGAGTCTGCAGTCACTGCTGTCTTGATAAATTAGACACATATGCAACACTTGGGTATCTTTATTGAGGAAACGTTTCGCCACACAGTGGCTTCATCAGTCCTATGCAAAAAATAATAGTGAAGATCAGGAGGAGTTTGAGGTAATCAGTCCCTCAATTTTGTTCAAGATTGATGGACTGATTACATCGACTCAAGGCTACGGGACTGATTACCTCGAACTCCTGATCTTTCTTCACCATTTTCTTTGTATTGGACTGATGAAGCCACTGTGTGGAGAAACGTTTCCACACTAAACAAACCCAAGTTTTGCACATGTGTCTGATTTATCAACTTGTCGGTTCTTTGAACCATTTATCTACACTGTTGCCTTGGTCCACCATAGTGCTACTCAGAACAGCACGAATAAACCAGCGGTCACTGTAACAGTGAAGCACCATAATGGCACCATCACTAAACGCATTATTTTTTGAGCCACCAGGGCAGACAGTGGTGTACCTACCAGTGTTGTACCACAGGTACGAGGTATGAGTGTACCACATGTACTAGTGTACCACAGGTACCAGTGTACCACAGGTACCAGTGTACCACAGGTACCAGTGTACCACAGGTACCAGTGTACCACAGGTACCAGTGTACCACAGGTACCAGTGTACCACAGGTACCAGTGTACCATATGTACTAGGTACACACTTGCATGCGTCACACACCTAATTCACTCTGCTAACATAAACAAGAAAGCAGTTTTCTGCTCACAAATTAACCCATCACTCAGCACTCATGGCTTTATTAACCTGTAACTTTATTAATGTGTGTCACCTTTGTCACAGTAGATTTGTGATCGACAATTATAATGACAGATTTTGTGACAGACAGTTTGACAGTTTTGTGACAGACAGTTTGACAGTTTTGTGATAGACACTTTAACAGTTTTATGATAGACAGTTTGACAGTTTTGTGATATACAGTTTGACACTTTTGTGATAGACAGTTTGACACTTTTGTGATAGACAGTTTGACACTTTTGTGATAGACAGTTTGACACTTTTGTGATAGACAGTTTGACACTTTTGTGATAGACAGTTTGACACTTTTGTGATAGACATTTTGACAGTTTTGTGATAGTTTGACTGATAGTTTTGTGATAATTTATTTTACTCTTGTTACTATCATTGATTTAAAATGTTGTATATTGGTAGTTTTATTATTATTACAATATTATTATTTGTGTGTTAGTTACCATTTTGTCCTAGGCACATGTCGATTTGACACTAGGCCTGTTGTATGTGTGTGTGTGTGTGTGTTTGTGTAAGGAAACACTTCGAAATGTTTCCGCCCCACTGGGAATTGAACCCGGGCCCTCCGTGCGTGAAGCGAGAGCTTTAACCACTAGGCCACCGGGGGTATGTGTGTGTGTGTGTGTGTGTGTGTGTGTGTAAGCATGTGAGTGTAATTGTACTCTCCTAATTGTAGTAACTGAGGTCGATTCACTCCTCATGAACGATCATAATAAATTCTTAATTTCATGGACTCATTAATACCAACTATATGGAATCTGCCTCCATCACGTCGTCATCCAGGTCGTTCCACTTCCCACTCAGCCCCAACCTGAAAAAAAGACTTTTTTCCTAACATACATCTGCGCCTCTAACATTAATCTTTGCCTCCTTGTCTCTGGTCCCTTTGAAAAAAAAAAAGTGTATTATGTTCGCCCTGATAAAACATGACATGTTAAAGGTCACCGAAAATTCAGCTTGTGGTAAACAAGAATTCAAGATGGCGTCCAACATGGCTGCTACTTTATTTTATTGCATATTTCGACGTTTCATACTGGAGGCATTTCATGACATACTTCATTTTTTTTAGCTAAAATACGTAAATTAACACACTTTTAATCGAAACTGCTGCTACAGTTGCATTTTATGGGAAAAATTAAGATAAATCATATATCTTGTAAGTTGTGATTATATCCCCTCTGATTCCCATTTTCTTTAGTGTTGCAAGGTTCAATTCTTTTATATTTTTTATTTGGCTTAGGTCATTCTCAGCGAATTTCTAGATCATCTCTAGTTTCTAGACTGGTCTTCTAAAGTGTGTTTCTATGCTAGTGCTTCCTGACATGGGTCACATACAGGGTTCAGATAGGCTGACATGGGTCATATACAGGGTTCTGATAGGCTGACATGGGTCATATACAGGGTTCTGATAAGCTGACATGGGTCATATGCAGGGTTCTGATAGGCTGACATGGGTCATATACAGGGTTCTGATAGGCTGACATGGGTCATATACAGGATTCTGATAGGCTGACATGGGTCATATACAGGGTTCTAATAGGCTGAAATGGGTCATATACAGTGTTCTGATAGGCTGACATGGGTCATATACAGGGATCTGATAGGCTCTTCGTTGAGGTACCTGAATGCTGTTTAGAAAATCACAAATTATGTATACACACCGCAGTGATCATTCAGACTGATAAATTATACACATGTGCAACACTTGGGTATCTTTATTGAGGAAACATTTCGCCACACAGTGGCTTCCTCAGTCCAGTAGAAAGAAGAATGGTGATCAGAAGGAGTTTGAGGTAATCAGTCCCCCAGCCTGGAGTCCATTTTGTAATGAGTCCATCAATGTTTTCAAGACTGACGGACTGACTGATATGTGTGATATGTTATGACTGATATGTGTGATATGTTATGACTGATATGTGTAGACAGCCTGACTGTCTGCATAGACAGCCCATGCTGTCTGCCAGCTGAGTTCATATTTCGTGCCATGCTAGTTTCCATAGTATTCCGCCAGAGGGCAAGCCTGGTAGGCGTACCCACGTCTACCAGACCCTCCCTGGCCCTCTCTCACTTGGCGCCCAGACTTCACTCAGTCAATAGGCCTACTCCTCTCCCTCTCGCAAGGGGCATGGCCCACCTGGGCCATGGCCACAGACACGCAGCCTGTTACCCGCACCTTTATTACAAATAAAGTAAGAAGCCTCCGAAGCCTTATCATTGCATCCCACCGCTGTCACCATTTATAACCAATGTTATTTGGCGTTTTGGAGGCGTGGGAATGCAATGATAAGGCTTCGGAGGCTTCTTACTTTATTTGTAATAAAGGTGCGGCATAGACAGCCCATGCTGTCTGCCAGCTGAGTTCATATTTCGTGCCATGCTAGTTTCCATAGTATTCCGCCAGAGGGCAAGCCTGGTAGGCGTACCCACGTCTACCAGACCCTCCCTGGCCCTCTCTCACTTGGCGCCCAGACTTCACTCAGTCAATAGGCCTACTCCTCTCCCTCTCGCAAGGGGCATGGCCCACCTGGGCCATGGCCACAGACACGCAGCCTGTTACCCGCACCTTTATTACAAATAAAGTAAGAAGCCTCCGAAGCCTTATCATTGCATTCCCACGCCTCCAAAACGCCAAATAACATTGGTTATATATGTGTGATATGTTATGACTGATATGTGTGATATGTTATGACTGATATGTGTGATATGTTATGACTGATATGTGTGATATGTTATGACTGATATATGTGATTGATATGACTAATTGATATGTGTGTTCCATCGAATTTTTTTCATCCGGCTACAAACGAACACATTTTGAAACAAATAATAATCGAATGGACCTAAATTGGTTGGTAGGTATTAGGTTTGTCAGGAAACAGGACAAGTGTTTCCTGATGCGGGTCTTAGTGTTATGATGACCCACAGCTGGAGCTTTTGGTCATCTGACCGAGGCCTTCCACTGGCTTACCCCTCCACCACTTTAAATATTATGATTCTAAGCATTTCTTGACTGCTTGAGCTAAAGTGCTGTGGCTGAGTTATTATATAGTCTTCAGTGTTTTTTTCTAGTCATATCCACAGGATTTATACACTGAGGTGTATTTTCACAGCGTAGGGATTAAATTATTTTTGTTTGGTGATGAAAAGGTTATATGGTGCCTTAATGACCTTATTGTAGTCGGTAGGCTTCAAACTCTCCACTAACCAACCAACCCATGTACGTTGTTCATAACTTAACACTTAACTACTCACCCTGCCGGCAGTCTACCACTTCAAGTGCAAATTATGGGACCCATAGCCTCGGAAAAATGAATCAAAAGGCTTCCAAGAAGAATATTTGGATTTCTTGAAGCCATTTGAATATTCCACTTCCCCTACCATCCCATCTTTTATTTCTGCCGCTCTGTAAATATTTTCTGGTGTTCATTTATTAGGTTTTATCTGTGTGTGGAGCTATTATAAATGCTCGTTGTATATTGTCATTTGAATCTCATCATGGACATATATGTGGGGAGACGAGACGGTAAGACATGCAAGTGGAAATTAAAAAAAAAAAAACTTTAAGCGGGCAAAAAAAAAAAAATTGTTTTATGAGGCTTTACTCACAGTGGAACTTACAAAGTTCTTGATTCTTCTTCTTCTTCTTCTTCTTCTTCTTCTTCTTCTTCTTCTTCTTTTCTTATTATTATTATTATTATTATTATTATTATTATTATTATTATTCTTATTAGTGGTAGTAGTAGTAGCAGCTTCATCTGTAATTTGTACAATAATTGGTTATAATCATAACCATAATTTTTAAAGTGGTGGAGGGGTAAGCCAGTGGAAGGCCTCGGTCAGATGACCAAAAGCTCCAGCTGTGGGTCAACATATGACTAAGACCCGCGTCAGGAAACGCTTGTCCTGTTTCCTGACAAACCTTACCTAACCTTCAGCAGCAGAGGCGACAGCAGCAACAGTAGTAGTAGCAGCAGCAGCAGTAGTAGGAACATTAGTAGTAGCAGTAGTAGTAGCAGCAGTAGTAGAAACATTAGTAGTAGCAGTAGTAGTAGCAGCAGTAGTAGAAACATTAGTAGTAGCAGTAGTAGTAGCAGCAGCAGCAGTAGTAGGAACATTGGTAGTGGTAGTAGTAATAGTAGTGGTAGTAGCAGCGGCAGTAGTAGGAACATTAGTAGTAGTAGTAGTAGTAGTAGTAGCAACAATAGTAGGAACATTGGAAGTAGCAGTAGTAATAGTAGCAGTAGTAGTAGTAGCATTAGTAGTAGTAGCATTAATAGTTGTAGCATCAGCATTAATAGTAGAGATAACGAAGCTGCCCTTGTTCTACATAACTTTATCTGAAATAGAGAATAATGCTGCTTCTAGTCATTTTCCTTAGTGAGTGTTGGTGCCACATTGTGATTAGTGGACGGAGGATAGAGCCTCAACAGTCAATTACACTGGTTAAGCCACCTGGGTTAATCGTTTTTTTACAGTTTACTCTAAATTTATAGGCAGTGTCCCGCTTGTATGCATGTTGATACGTGTGTGTGTCGTGTAAGTGTTGGTTTGTGTATATACATGTATGTATGTGGGTTGATGTGTATGTGTGTTAAGTGTTGGTGTACTTATGTGCGTGTATGTATGTATATTGATTACTAGGCTATTTGTCGATTCATGACTCCTGGTCAAAAAGAATATTTCAACAAGTAACTTTGGCTGATGCGACACCCCGGGTCATGACTTTTTCAAATGCAATTTTTGGCATGTAGTTTTATTACTATAAATTATATTTTAAATGTTTTTATAGGTTGATTGAATATTATATATATATATATATATATATATATATATATATATATATATATATATATATATATATATATACTGGCTCCCTGTTGTGTGCTAGCGTGACTTTGTAAATTATTTGTGTAATGTAACTTTAGTTTTGAGTTACTAAAGTGTTGTGAAGTCAGTATTGTGTTGCGACTCAGGCTGTGTACGGAGACACCAGGTAGGTGTCACTCGACCTGTGTTTCTACCCGTTTCTCGTTTTAATAAAGTTTGTCCTACAAACTATGGATGTTTTAATGTAATTCAGGACTTATGAATACGCAATGTAATCCTGACCTTAATAGGCCTGTATAATGGAATCCTGACCTTAATAAGCCTATATAATGTAATCCTGACCTTAAGCTTATATAATGTTAATCCTGACTTTAATTAGCCTACATAATGTAATTCTGATTTTAATAGGCTTATATAATGTAATCCTGACCTTAATAAGCCTATATAGTAATCCTGACCTTAATAAGCCTATATAGTAATCCTGACCTTAATAAGCCTATATAGTAATCCTGACCTTAATAAGCCTATATAGTAATCCTGACCTTAATAAGCCTATATAGTAATCCTGACCTTAATATGCCTATTTAATGTAATCCAGGACTTATTACGATTACAGAATGCAATTCAGGATTTAATGCGATTACATAATTCCGGTTGATGTAATTTAATGTAAAGTAATCCATTACTTGTTAAGACTGTAATGTATTTCAAAAGATATTAAGACTACGTAATGTAATTCAAAATTTATGTAATGGAATTTTGGGCTTGAGACAATTCACTGTAATTTAGAACTCATTACTACCTCACTCCATCCACTCCCTCACTCCATCCACTCCCTCACTCCATCCACTCCCTCACTCCATCTACTCCCTCACTCCATCCACTCCCTCACTCCATCCACTCCCTCACTCCATCCACTCCCTCACTCCATCCACTCCCTCACTCCATCCACTCCCTCACTCCATCCACTCCCTCACCTTCCCTCCATTCCCTCGCCCCTCATTCCAAAACAGAAGAAGAGTTAAACACTGTAGTCAGTGAAGGAAGGAGATGTCATTGTTGTTGTTGGGGTTTATAGGGCCACTGACAGCTTACGCCGTATTGACTCCTGCCTTTCGGTGTCCGGGAAAGAAGCCTCTCTCTTTCCCTCCCAAAACATTTAAATCAATTAATATTATGGAGAGCACTAAAAATGTAGGGATTATACAGGGCCTGTGGAAGAGGGGGTATGGAAGGTATTCAGGCTCGATGCAGGGAACTGGAACACAAATCCAATTCCCTAAATCAAGAGCCCCTCACCAGCATCAAGGAACCTCTCTTGAAGGGTTGAAACTAATAGGATGGGTCATTCCGCAGTTATAAACGAAAACATGATAACAAGGTTTATTGTTTTGAGAACTCTTGCTGATACCTCAGAGATGTTAGATAAAAGAACACAGATGTAACCAATGTGTTCTTATACCTAACATTTTGTCGGTAATTCTAAGTTAATACTTCCTTAGTGACGACGACGCTGTCTTAATGGTGTCTGAAGTGACAATTAAAGGCCATTCAAATTATTTATGTCAGCGGAAATTTGCTTTTTTTGAAGGAATAAATGTAAAAAAAATAGGTAACCACTTAAAGTTACATAACGTTGCATACGTGTCTCTTTTGCATTTTCCGTCATTATATACCGACCAGTGGCCTTATAAACATGCTGAACCATAAACCCACAACCTGGAAACGTAATTACGATGATATACTAAATATTTTGGGGTGCAAGTATGTGTGGCGTGTGCTAAGTGCAAATTTGTATTCAACACATCACACAAGCATATTCATCCAGGTCGTTTAAATTCAGCCTTAAACATGGTAGGTTATTGCTTGTTGGAATGAGTATACCATTTAAGTATGGGGTGACAACCATATGCTGGAGGTTGTTTGCTTGTTCAGGGTGAGGGAGAGAAGCACAGGTGAAGTTACCTTGCATGTAGTTGCAGCATGGACCTCCAGACCCTCACAAGCCTCAGGATGGCCAGCACCATACTACCGAGTCTGTCCTTTGTCTAACTGTTGATTGCTGTAAACTGTGAGAGCTCTCCTACACTCCACACATGATTCACAGTTTAGTTCATTGGTTGATACGCACCGTACATAGTGTAAATAATTTTACATACATTATGGTGGTGGGAATATATGCTAAACCAAAATTATCTTTTAGGTAATACTTTATTCCTCATCTTTCCTTACTGACTGCACTATAAGCTGGTCTCTAGCATGGCTAGTACTGCAGGTCAGCCATCACTAATCCGGCATGCAAAAGTTCATTATTAATTGTTCCCTTATAAAACTGCGTTGTTCTAGACTTTTCAGCGGTTCACCTGTCAACTGAATTAATCTATCAGTAGAGACTTTAAAATTAGTGCCGGATTAGTACTGGAACTGGATTAGTGATGCCGGATTAGTGATGGTCAACCTGTACTTGCTTGCGATAAGATAGCTTGGACTGATAAGATAGCTTGGACTGAAACTCTTTGTTGATGGCTATCTTTTTTCATTGCTTTTTGATGTTTAGAAAATTCCACATGGTATATAAAGCCATGACACATCTCTAGAGGATGTGTTTACTAGCACACGAAAGCGCTCAGATTTTTTCTGTTTTCACTGGCATTTTTTTCATATTTGCAATCACGAGTTTTATTTGATGTTTTCCATACACTGATGTATACACACTTCTCAGTGCATACACACTTCTCAGTGTATTCACACTTCTCAGTGTATTCACACTTCTCAGTGTATAAACACTTATCAGTGTATAAACACTTATCAGTGTATAAACACTTATCAGTGTATAAACACTTATCAGTGTATACACACTTCTCAGTGTATACACACTTCTCAGTGTATACACACTGCTCAGTGTATACACACTGCTCAGTGTATACACACTGCTCAGTGTATACACACTGCTCAGTGTATACACACTGCTCAGTGTATAAACACTTATCAGTGTATAAACACTTCTCAGTGTATAAACACTTCTCAGTGTATACACACTTCTCAGTGTATACACACTTCTCAGTGTATACACACTTCTCAGTGTATACACACTTCTCAGTGTATACACACTTCTCAGTGTATACACACTGCTCAGTGTATACACACTGCTCAGTGTATATAACCTGGCCAGCAAGGTGAGTTGACCATCCTTGTACTACCAGAGAGGATAAACACACACACCGACACACACACCGACACACACACCAGCCACACTACTGCTAACTAGCCAATTACAAGGAGTAACGAGAGGCAGTTAAGAAACGTAATGGTCGTTAGTTTGTTGTTGTTGTTGCTTTGTATGTACTCACCTAGTTGTGCTCACCTAGTTGTGGTTGCAGGGGTCGAGTCATAGCTCCTGGCCCCGCTTGTACTCACCTGTACTCACCTGTGTGTGTACTCATAGCTCCTGGCCCCTGTTTGTGTGTGTGTGTGTGTTCACTGAGTTGCATATGAGTTGTTGATGCCTTAGCTCCTAGCCCTGCCTCTTAAATCACAACCTCCGGTATTATTGGTTCCTGCTCTCTCTCCTCTCTCTCTCTCTCTCTCTCTCTCTCTCTCTCTCTCTCGCTCTCTCTTCTCTCTCTCAGGTGAGGAAAGAGCTCTCACGTGTGCCAAGAGCTTTAAAGAGTCACTCTTAAAAGAAGTGTCAGCCAGGGAAGAATGAGAAAGATTTGTTCTCATTATACACTCAAGGCTCACGTCTGATAGCAGGTTGAGAGTGATGATAGCAGGTTGAGAGTGATGATAGCAGGTTGACAGTGATGATAGCAGGTTGACAGTGATGATAGCAGGTTGAGAGGGATGATAGCAGGTTGAGAGGGATGATAGCAGGTTGAGAGGGATGATAGCAGGTTGACAGTGATGATAGCAGGTTGAGAGTGATGATAGCAGGTTGAGAGTGATGATAGCAGGTTGAGAGTGGTGATAGCAGGTTGAGAGTGGTGATAGAAGGTTGAGAGTGATGATAGAAGGTTGAGAGTTAACACACAGGTACCTACTTACTGCTAGGTGAACAGGGACAACAGGTGTAAGGTGATTAACACACAGGTACCTACTTACTACTAGGTGAACAGGGACAACAGGTGTAAGGAAACATGCTCAACGTTTCCACCCGTGGCGGGGATCGAACCCTGGTCTTTACATTATGACCATGACTTCTGTAGCACAAAATGTTCTCTAAAATAAAACACAGAAGGGTTGTTCAACAGCAGGAAGCAATGAACGCACCCGTGTCGAATCACGGGAGGGGTGGGCGGTATGGGCGTGTCCTGACATCTGTTTCACCTGTTACTGCAGTCAATGGCTATTTGGGGGATTAGTTGACTGTTGTGGGTGGCATTTTGCATCCTGGGGTTTTAAATGTGATTAGCCACACTGCCTGGCTTACCTGGGTTATCTTGTGGTGGGTGGCATCCTGGGGGACTGTAAGAGTCAGAGGTGATAAGCCACACTGCCTGGCTTACCTGGGTTATCTTGTGGTGAGTGGCATCCTGGGGGACTGTAAGAGTCAGAGGTGATAAGCCACACTGCCTGGCTTACCTGGGTTATCTTGTGGTGGGTGGCATCCTGGGGGACTGTAAGAGTCAGAGGTGATAAGCCACACAGCCTGGCTTACCTGGGTTATCTTGTGGTGGGTGGCATCCTGGAGGACTGTAAGAGTCAGAGGTGATAAGCCACACTGCCTGGCTTACCTGGGTTATCTTGTGGTGGGTGGCATTCTGGAGGACTGTAAGAGTCAGAGGTGATAAGCCACACTGCCTGGCTTACTTGGGTTATCTTGTGGTGGGTGGCATCCTGGGGGACTGTAAGAGTCAGAGGTGATAAGCCACACAGCCTGGCTTACCTGGGTTATCTTGTGGTGGGTGGCATCCTGGAGGACTGTAAGAGTCAGAGGTGATAAGCCACACTGCCTGGCTTACCTGGGTTATCTTGTGGTGGGTGGCATCCTGGAGGACTGTAAGAGTCAGAGGTGATAAGCCACACTGCCTGGCTTACCTGGGTTATCTTGTGGTGGGTGGCATCCTGGGGGACTGTAAGAGTCAGAGGTGATAAGCCACACTGCCTGGCTTACCTGGGTTATTAACCCCTATAAATTCTCATCCCTTCAAGAGGGTGCTTGGATGCTAGTGAAGGGCTCTTGATACCCATAGATGGAGCTACACCCTTCCCTTCCATGATTACTCCCACACATGCCCCAGGCTCTGACCTCAACGAGTTTAGTGCTTCCTCATGGCTACTATCATACTTCCTCTTCCTGAAGTATGTAATCAATACAGGTGAGCTTCTCCCCTCCCTCTCTTCTCCCTTCTCTCTCTCTCTCTCTCTCTCTCTCTCTCTCTCTCTCTCTCTCTTCTCTCTCTCTCTCTCTTCTTCTTCACTGTGTGATGGTACTTCTTTATTCTTATTAAGATTGTGTCTTCATGGGCTGAGTGATGACTGTCATGATGACGTCATGTATGGTAACTGTCATGTGATGGTAACTGTCATGTGATGGTAACTGTCATGTGATGGTAACTGTCATGTGATGGTAATGTCATGTGATGGTAACTGTCATGTGATGGTAACGTGTAACATGTGATGGTAACCATGTCAGGGTAGTATGGTAACTGTCATGTGATGGTAACTGTCATGTGATGGTAACTGCTCATGATGATGGTAACTGTCAGGTTACGTCAGATGGTAACTGTCATGTGATGGTAACTGTCATGTGATGGTAACTGTCATGTGATGGTAACTGTCAGTGTGACTGCGTATGAACTGTCATGTGATGGTAACTGTCATGTGATGGTAACTGTCATGTGATGGTAACTGTCATGTGATGGTAACTGTCATGTGATGGTAACTGTCATGTGATGGTAACTGTCATGTGATGGTAACTGTCATGTGATGGTAACTGTCATGTGATGGTAACTGTCATGTGATGGTAACTGTCATGTGATGGTAACTGTCAGGTGATGGTAACTGTCAGGTGATGGTAACTGTCAGGTGATGGTAACTGTCAGGTGATGGTAACTGTCATGTGATAGTAACTGTCATGTGATGGTAATTGTCAGGTGATGGTAACTGTCATGTGAGAGTAACTGTCATGTGATGGTGATAGTAACTGTAAGGTGATGGTAACTGTCATGTGATGGATGTAACTGTTAGGTGATGGTAACTGTCATGTGATGGTGATAGTAACTGTTAGGTGATGGTAACTGTCATGTGATGGTGATAGTAACTGTCATGTGATGGTAACTGTCAGGTGATGATAACTGTCAGGTGATAGTAACTGTTAGGTGATGGTAACTGTCATGTGATGGTTGTGATGGTAACTGTCAAGTGATGGTGATAGTAACTGTCAGGTGATGATAACTGTCAGGTGATGGTAAGTGTCATGTGATGGTAACTATCATGTGATTGTAAATGTCATGTGATGGTAACTATCATGTGATTGTAAATGTCATGTGATGGTAACTGTCATGTGATGGTAACTGGCATGTGGTTGTAACTGTCATGAGTGATAGTACTGTCATGTAGGCTAACTCAGTGAGATCAACTGTCAGGTGACATTAGCACTTTGAATGACCCTCCTATGGTTTCTATGTCACTGTCAGTGATGGTGATATCCTTCAGTGATGTAACTATCAGGTGATAGAAGTGTCAGTGATGCAACATCTGTGATGTAAATCCACAGTGATGTAACTCATATGAGAAATGAGTGTTTAACTGCAGATGGCTGCAGGGGTTCTCATGAATGTAACTGTCATGTGGGAATACTGTAGCAACTGCTGGTGTTCCAGCATTAACTGTCATGTCTAGTCAAGTGAAACACCGTTTGTTCCCACAATGTAACTATCATATAGAATAGTGTAGCAACACTGCTGGTGTTCCCACAATGTAACTCATATAGAATAGTGTAGCAACACTGCTGGTGTTCCCACAATGTAACTATCATATAGAATAGTGTAGCAACACTGCTGGTGTTCCCACAATGTAACTGTCATATAGAATAGTGTAGCAACACTGCTGGTGTTCCCACAATGTAACTATCATATAGAATAGTGTAGCAACACTGCTGTTGTTCCCACAATGTAACTATCATATAGAATAGTGTAGCAACACTACTGGTGTTCCCACAATGAAACTATCATATAGAATAGTGTAGCAACACTGCTGGTGTTCCCACAATGTAACTATCATATAGAATAGTGTAGCAACACTGCTGGTGTTACCACAATGTAACTATCATATAGAATAGTGTAGCAACACTGCTGGTGTTCCCACAATGTAACTATCATATAGAATAGTGTAGCAACACTGCTGGTGTTCCCACAATGTAACTATCATATAGAATAGTGTAGCAACACTGCTGGTGTTACCACAATGTAACTATCATATAGAATAGTGTAGCAACACTGCTGGTGTTCCCACAATGTAACTATCATATAGAATAGTGTAGCAACACTGCTGGTGTTCCCACACTGTATCATATAGAATATTGTAGCAACACTGCTGGTGTTCCCACAATGTAACTATCATATAGAATAGTGTAGCAACACTGCTGGTGTTCCCACAATGTAACTATCATATAGAATAGTGTAGCAACACTGCTGGTGTTCCCACAATGTAACTATCATATAGAATAGTGTAGCAACACACTGCTGGTGTTCCCACAATGTAACTATCATATAGAATAGTGGAGCAACACTGCTGGTGTTCCCACAATGTAACTATCATATAGAATAGTGTAGCAACACTGCTGGTGTTCCCACAATGTAACTATCATATAGAATAGTGTAGCAACACTGCTGGTGTTCCCACAATGTAACTATCATATAGAATAGTGTAGCAACACTGCTGGTGTTCCACAATGTAACTATCATATAGAATATGGAGCAACACTGCTGGTGTTCCCACAATGTAACTATCATATAGAATAGTGTAGCAACACACTGCTGGTGTTCCCACAATGTAACTACATATAGAATAGTGTAGCAACACACTGTGGTTTCCCACAATGTAACTATAATATAGAATAGTGTAGCAACACACTGCTGGTGTTCCCACAATGTAACTATCATATAGAATAGTGTAGCAACACTGCTGGTGTTCCCACAATGTAACTGTCATATAGAATAGTGTAGCAACACTGCTGGTGTTCCCACAATGTAACTATCATATAGAATAGTGTAGCAACACTGCTGGTGTTCCCACAATGTAACTATCATATAGAATAGTGTAACAACACTGCTGGTGTTCCCACAATGTAACTATCATATACAATAGTGTAGAAACACTGCTGGTGTTCCCACAATGTAACTATCATATAGAATAGTGTAGAAACACTGCTGGTGTTCCCACAATATAACTATCATATAGAATAGTGTAGAAACACTGCTGGTGTTCCCACAATGTAACTATCATATAGAATAGTGTAGCAACACTGCTGGTGATCCCACAATGTAACTGTCATATAGAATAGTGTAGCAACACTGCTGGTGTTCCCACAATGTAACTATCATATAGAATAGTGTAACAACACACTGCTGGTGTTCCCACAATGTAACTATCATATAGAATAGTGTAACAACACTGCTGGTGTTCCCACAATGAAACTATCATATAGAATAGTGTAGCAACACTGCTGGTGTTCCCACAATGTAACTATCATATAGAATAGTGTAACAACACTGCTGGTGTTCCCACAATGAAACTATCATATAGAATAGTGTAGCAACACTGCTGGTGTTCCCACAATGTAACTATCATATAGAATAGTGTAGCAACACTGCTGGTGTTCCCACAATGTAACTATCATATAGAATAGTGTAGCAACACTGCTGGTGTTCCCACAATGAAACTATCATATAGAATAGTGTAGCAACACTGCTGGTGTTCCCATAACGTAACTGTCATATAGAATAGTGTAGCAACAGTGCTGGTGTTCCCACAATGTAACTATCATATAGAATAGTGTAGCAACACTGCTGGTGTTCCCACAATGAAACTATCATATAGAATAGTGTAGCAACACTGCTGGTGTTCCCACAACGTAACTGTCATATAGAATAGTGTAGCAACACCTGCTGGTGTTCCCACAATGTAACTATCATATAGAATAGTGTAACACACTGCTGGTGTTCCCACAAGTGTAACTGTCATATAGAATAGTGTAGCAACACTGCTGGTGTTCCCACAATGTAACTTCATATAGAATAGTGTAGCAACACCTGCTGGTGTTCCCACAACGTAACTTCATATAGAATAGTGTAGCAACACTGCTGGTGTCCCCACAGTGTAACTATCATATAGAATAGTGTAGCAACACTGCTGGTGTTCCCACAATGTAACTGTCATATAGAACTAGTGTAGCAACAGTGCTGGTGTTCCCACAATGTAACTATCATACAGAATAGTGTAGCAACACTGCTGGTGTTACCACAATGTAACTATCATACAGAATAGTGTAGCAACACTGCTGGTGTTCCCACAACGTAACTATCATATAGAATAGTGTAGCAACACTGCTGGTGTTACCACAACGTAACTATCATATAGAATAGTATAGCAACACTGCTGGTGTTCCCACAATGTAACTATCATATAGAATAGTGTAGCAACACTGCTGGTGTCCCTACAGTGTAACTATCATATAGAATAGTAGAGCAACACACTATGGGTGTCTTCCTCTACAATGTTTATGCAGGTCACCTGATAATAAGGTTACATCTTCAATAAGCTTACTGTCTCTTCAGCGTGCCACGCCCTCCCTCTCTTACACTCACCTGACATCCTGCCGACGCTGCTAGAAATACTGCAGGGAGAGGGAGAATGAATGTGAGGGAGAGAGGAGAGTGAGAGGGAGAGAGATGAGTGAGAGGGAGGGGCAGGGGGTGTGAAGAGAATGGGTGTAGGAGAGAGAGAGAGAGAGAGAGAGAGAGAGAGCATAATGACATCAAGGACATAAAGTCAGTTGAGTAAATGAAATTGCTGGTCCACAGATGGCTCCAACTTCATCCTGTTCTCTATCTCTTTGTTTCATAACAAAAACAATATGTTTTTAAATGAGGTGATGTAGGTAGCAGCTCTTAGCTTGTAAATAAAGTTAAGAACCTTAACCTAACCTTGTAAAAGAAGGTGCAAGAGAGAGAGAGAGAGAGAGAGAGAGAGAGAGAGAGAGAATAAAAATGAGGAAAGGGAGGAAAAGTGTTCAAAGAAAAGGAGGGCAAGTAAAAAAAAGGTGTGTGTGAAGGGAGAGGGGTGAGCGGGGGAGAGGGCGGAAGAGAGGGAGACATAACAAAACTTGAGGCAAGGAAATGGGGTGACATTTCAATTTATGAACTTATTTGCTGCTTCTCTCTCTCTCTCTCTCTCTCTCTCTCTCTCTCTCTCTCTCTCTCTCTCTCTCTCTCTCTCTCTCTCTCTCGTAATTTGGCATCAAAAACAAAGACTCGAGGAAGGAGGAAGACATTGATCAAGACAACAATGGAAGTTCTTGAGAGGGAGAGAAGCAGCCACGTCAGCAGATGACCACGATTATGAGGAGGACTGGTGAGAGGGGGATCAGGAGGACTGGTGAGAGGGATCAGGAGGACTGGTGAGAGGGGGATCAGGAGGAATAGTGAGAGGATCAGAAGGACTGGTGAGAGGGGGATCAGGAGGACTGGTGAGAGGGAGATCAGGAGGACTGGTGAGAGGGGGATCAGGAGGACTGGTGAGAGGGGGATCAGGAGGACTGGTGAGAGGGGATCAGGAGGACTGGTGAGAGGGAGATCAGGAGGACTGGTGAGAGGGGGATCAGGAGGACTGGTGAGAGGGGGATCAGGAGGACTAGTGAGAGGGGATCAGGAGGACTGGTGAGAGGGAGATCAGGAGGACTGGTGAGAGGGGATCAGGAGGACTGGTGAGAGAGGGATCAGGAGGAATAGTGAGAGGGGATCAGGAAGGACTGGTGAGAGGGGATCAGGAGGACTGGTGAGAGGGAGATCAGGAGGACTGGTGAGAGGGGGATCAGGAGGACTGGTGAGAGGGGGATCAGGAGGACTGGTGAGAGGGGGATCAGAAGGACTGGTGAGAGGGGGATCAGGAGGACTGTTGAGAGGAAGATCAGGAGGACTGGTGAGAATGGGATCAGGAGGACTGGTGAGAGAGGGATCAGGAGGACTGGTGAGAGGGGGATCAGAAGGACTGGTGAGAGGGGGATCAGGAGGACTGGTGAGAGGGAGATCAGAAGGACTGGTGAGAGGGGGATCAGGAGGACTGGTGAGAGGGAGATCAGGAGGACTGGTGAGAGGGGGATCAGAAGGACTGGTGAGAGGGGGATCAGAAGGACTGGTGAGAGGAAGATCAGGAGGACTGGTGAGAGGGAGATCAGGAGGACTGGTGAGAGGGGGATCAGGAGGACTGGTGAAAGGGAGATCAGGAGGACTGGTGAAGGATCAGGAGGACTGGTGAGAGAATCAGGAGGACTGGTGAGAGGGGGATCAGGACGACTGGTGAGAGGGAGATCAGGAGGACTGGTGAGAGGGGCATCAGGAGGACTAGTGAGAGGGGGATCAGGAGGACTGGCAAGAGGGACGGAGACTGGTGAGGTCAGGAGGACTGGTGAGAGGGGGAATCAGGAGGACTGGTGAGAGGGGATCAGGAGGACTGGCAAGAGGGAGAACAGGAGGACTGGTGAGAGGGGGATCAGGAGGACTGGTGAGAGGGAGAACAGGAGGACTGGTGAGAGGGATCAGGAGGACTGGCAAGAGGGAGAACAGGAGGACTGGTGAGAGGGGGATCAGGAGGAGGAACAGTAAGACGAATCAGGAGGAAGAGGATTAAGAGAAGGATTACATAAACAACATATGAAAGACAGCCAACAGTAGACTAGGAAGTCAACAGCGAGGCTGTCTGTTGGGAGGAGCTGCCTGCCTTTACCTAAATTATGGCTTATCGTGTAAGGATCTAGAGTTCTGGGGGATGAATGATAAAGCAGAAGGCTCTCCTCTCTCCCTATCCTGCTGTCTCCATCAAGTTTATCTCTTATGCCATGTGTCTATACCTTAGCCAGGAATCCTTGATAATGATGATGATGTAATAATAATAATAATAATAATAATAATAATAATAATTATTATTATTTCTAAAAGTACATGATACAACTTATACAGACCATAGCTGACATCAATGACATACTACTATATAGAAAGCCCCTTGTTATGCAGACCATTTCCCGCAACTTAGGTTAATTTTGTCCCCAAGATGCGACCCACACCAGTCGACTAACACCCAGGTACCTACTTACTGCTAGGTGAACATGGACAGCAGGTGTGGCCTACCCTCTGTATGGCCCACCTTCTGTGTGGCCTACCTTCTGTGTGGCCCACCCTCTGTGTTGCCCACCCTCTGTGTGGCATACCCTCTGTGTGACCTACCTTCTGTGTGGCCCACCCTCTGTGTGACCCACCCTTTTTGTGGCCCACCTGTGTGGCTCACCTTCTGTGTGGCCCACCCTCTGTGTGGCCCACCCCTCTGTGTGGCCCACCCTCTGTGGCCCACCCTCTGTGTGGCCCACCCCTCTGTGTGGCCAACCCTTCGTAATCCCCACCCTTTGTGTGGCCCACCCTTTGTGTGGCCCACCCTTTGTGTGGCCCACCCTTTGTGTGGCCCACCCTCTGTGAGTCCCACCCTCTGTGTGGCCCACCCTTCTGTGTGGCCCACCTGTGTGGCCCACTCTCTGTGATCTGAATAGTTTACAAAATCTACAAATGCTGCACGAGTGTCTTATTCTTCCTTCTCATATCATTCTCCTATCTCATATCACAGGGATGGCCCGTGGTCTGGTAGGCAAAGCTCTTGCTTCCCACGCTGTGGGTCCGTTGTTCGATTCCCGGCAAGGGTGAAAATATTGGGCGTGTTTCCTTAAACCTGTTGTCCCTGTTCACCTAGCAGTAAGTAGGTACCTGGGTGTTAGTCGACCGGTGTGGGTCGCATCCTGGGACAAAACTTTCCTTATATGTCTGCGGGTGGTGGATCAAGGTCTGATCAATCAGGGTGTTACTGTTGGCTGCACGTAAACAGACGTACGAACCAAAGTCTGGTTGGTCAGGTACTGATTTTAGGTGTCTGTCCAGCACCGTCTTAAAGTCAGGCAGGGGTCTATTGGTAATCCCCCTTATGTATGCTGGGAGGCAGTTAAACAGTCTTGGACCCCTGACACTTACTGTGTTGTCTCTTTTCATTAAGGGGATGTTGGGCGAGTACACTAAGAGACAACACAGTAAGTGTTGTTCTACATTTGATCTATATTCCTCCTTATTATTTAAGTTTAATAACTGTAGGAGGAGGAGGAATAGTATGAGGAGAATCAGGAGGAGGAGGATTAAGAGGGAAATCAGGAGCAGAAGGATTAGGAAGAGGAGTATTATATTAAGGAGGAGCGGGAAGATTAGTATTAGAAATGAAGGGGATAAAGAGGCTGATGATTAAGAAAAATAGAATCAAAAGAAGGAAGAGGATTACGATGACTAGACTCAGGAGAAGGATTAGGAAGAGGAAGATCGGAAGGAGAAGTGTGAAGATTAGGAAGAGGGGGACTAGAAGGAGGATCAGTGGAAACGATGATCAAGCCCAAGAGGAGGTGGAGGAGGAGGAAGAAGAGGAGAATGAGGAGGACGAGGAGGCAGAGGAGGAGGAGGAGGAAGAGAGGGAGAAGGAGAGGAGATATATAAGATCTGGTCTAGAAGGTAACTGGTCACTCAGGGTAGACTGGTCGACTTAAAAATAAAGTGAAAAAATGTTTCCCTCTCAAAATGACGTCACTTTTCAATAGTTGCAACTGACGTCACTTTTCAATAGTTGCAGCTGACGTCACTTTTCAATAGTTGCAGCTGACGTCACTTTTCAATAGTTGCAACTGACGTCACTTTTCAATAGTTGCAACTGACGTCACTTTTCAATAGTTGCAGCTGACGTCACTTTTCAATAGTTGCAACTGACGTCACTTTTCAATAGTTGCAGCTGACGTCACTTTTCAATAGTTGCAGCTGACGTCACTTTTCAATAGTTGCAACTGACGTCACTTTTCAATAGTTGCAGCTGACGTCACTTTTCAATAGTTGCAGCTGACGTCACTTTTCAATAGTTGCAGCTGACGTCACTTTTCAATAGTTGCAGCTGACGTCACTTTTCAATAGTTGCAGCTGACGTCACTTTTCAATAGTTGCAGCTGACGTCACTTTTCAATAGTTGCAGCTGACGTCACTTTTCAAAAGTTGCAGCTGACGTCACTTTTCAATAGCTGCAGCTGACTCTTGGACTCAACTGCCACATTTGTTTTGCATCTTTTGCCACGGTGTTTCTGCTCCACCTTCCAGCAAGTATGTTTTTCGAGTATTTTATACGTCGTAATCGTGTCTCCTCACATGTGTTTCTAGTGTTGCAAGGCTTTGTTTATAGAGTCGTTCTTCGTAGTTCATCTCTCTGACATCCTGGACTAGTTTTGTTGCATATCTCTGGGCTTTCTTTAGATTCTGGGCATGTTTAGAGGGAGGGGAGGGAGGGGCACAATGATTTGGAGTGCGGGGTACAGGTATTAGTAGCTGGGGTAGGGGTGAGTGTGGGAGGGGTGAAAGTGAGAGTGGGTTGGGGTAGAGGGTGATCAGTGTTGGAGTGACACTGGGGGTAAGGTGATCAGTGTTGGGGTGACACTGGGGGTGATGTGATCAGTGTTATGGTGACACTAGGGTGACAATGGGGTGAGGTGATCAGTGTTATGGTGACACTGGGGGTGAGGTGATCAGTGTTAGGGTGACACTGGGGGTGAGGTGATCAGTGTTGGGGTGACACTGAGGGTGAGGTGATCAGTGTTAGGGTGATACTGGGGGTGAGGTGATCAGTGTTGGGGTGACACTAGGGGTGAGGTGATCAGTGTTGGGGTGACACTGGGGGTGAGGTGATCAGTGTTGGGGTGACACTGGGGGTGAGGGGATCAGTGTTGGGGTGACACTGGGGGTGAGGTGATCAGTGTTGGGGTGACACTGGGGTGAGGTGATCAGTGTTGGGGTGAGACTGGGGGTGAGGTGATCAGTGTTGGGGTGACACTGGGGGTGAGGTGATCAGTGTTTGGGTGACACTGGGGGTGAGGTGATCAGTGTTGGGGTGACACTGGGGGTGAGGTGATCAGTGTTGGGGTGACACTGGGGGTGAGGTGATCAGTGTTATGGTGACACTGGGGGTGAGGTGATCAGTGTTGGGGTGACACTGGGGGTGAGGTGATCAGTGTTATGTTGACACTGGGGGTGAGGTGATCAGTGTTGGGGTGACACTGGGGGTGAGGTGATCAGTGTTGGGGTGACACTGGGGGTGAGGTGATCAGTGTTGGGGTGACACTGGGGGTGAGGTGATCAGTGTTGGGGTGAGACTGGGGGTGAGGTGATCAGTGTTGGGGTGACACTGGGGGTGAGGTGATCAGTGTTGGGGTGACACTGGGGGTGAGGTGATCAGTGTTAGGGTGACACTGGGGGGTGAGGTGATCTAGGATGGGGTGAAGATGGAAGGAAGAATTAGATGGTGGAAGTCACACCATAACATGGTGGGGGTTATGGTGGGGTGATGGTGGGGGTGACGGTGGGGTGGGGGGAACTGCTTGCTAATAACTGCCTTAATTACTCTCGTCTACTTAAGGACCAATCAGAGAAAGGAAAACTTGGAGACAGGAAGAAACGTGTCAGTGATTGTCTCCTCTTAAGGAGGAGGTAAAGAAGGAAGGAAGGAAGGAAGGAAGGAAGGAAGGAAGGAAGGAAGGAAGGAAGGAAGGAAGGAAGGAAGGAAGAAGGAAGGAAGGGGCAAGAAAGTTGAATTTGTTCAAAGAGCTTCATAATAATTGACTGTTTGTGTGTGTGTGTGTGTGTGTGTGTGTGTGTGTGTGTTGTGTGTGTGTGTGTGATGTGTGTGGTGCGTGTGTGTGGTGCGTGTGTGTGTGTGTATGTGTGTGTGTGTGTGTGTGTGTGTGTATGTTTGTGTGTGTGTATGTGTGTGGTGTGTACTCACCTAGTTGTGGTTGCAGGGGTCGAGTAATAGCTCCTGGCCCCGCCTCTTCACTGTCTGCTACTGGGTCTCTTCTCTCCCTGCTCCATGAGCTTTATCATACCTTGTCTTAAAACTATGTATTATTCCTGCCTCCACTATATCGTTTGCTAGACTATTCCACTTCCTGACTACTCTGTGGCTGAAGAAATGCTTCCTAACATCCCTTTGACTCATCTGAGTCTTCAGCTTCCAGTTGTGTCCCCTTGTTTCTGTGTTCCCTCTCTGAAACATCCTGTCACTGTCTACTTTGTCGATTCCCCGCAGTATTTTGTATGTCGTTATCATGTTTCTTCTAACACTTCTGTCCTCCAGTGTTGTTAGTCCTATTTCTCTCAACCTTTCTTCATAGGACAGACCCCTGAGTTGTGGAACTAACCTTGTCGCAAACCTTTGCACTTTCTCTAATTTCTTGACGTGCTTGACCAGGTGTGGGTTCCAGACTGGTGCTGCATACTCTAGTATGGGCCTGACGTACACGGTGTACAGTGTCTTGAACGATTCCTTGTTAAGGTAACGGAACGCTAATCTTAGGTTTGCCAGTCGCCCATATGCTGCCGCAGTTATCTGGTTGATGTGTGTTTCCGGAGACGTGCTTGGCGTTATACTCACCCCAAGGTCTTTCTCCTTTGATGAGATTTGTAGCCTTTGTCCACCTAGCCTGTACTCTGTCAGCGGTCTTCTTTGCCCTTCTCCGATCTTCATGACTTTGCATTTGGTGGGGTTAAATTCGAGAAGCCAGTTGCTAGACCAGATGTCAAGCTTGTCCAGGTCTCTTTGAAGTCCTGCTTGGTCTTCACCGATGTGATTCTCCTCATTAGTTTCACATCATCTGCGAACAGAGACACTTTTGAGTCTATCCCGTCCGACATGTCATTCACATATACCAAGAATAGAACTGGTCCTAGGACTGACCCCTGCGGTACACCGCTCGTCACAGGTGCCCACTGTGATACCTCATCACGCACCATGACCCGTTGTTGCCTCCCTGTGAGGTATTCCCTGATCCATTCCAGTGCCCTTCCTGTTATACCTGCTTGGTCTTCCAGCTTCCTCATATGAGGAACTGTGTCGAAGGCCTTCCTGCAGTCCAGGAAAATGTGTGTGTGTGTGTGTGTGTGTGTGTGTGTGTGTGTGTGTGTGTGTGTCGTATCTTAAAGTGTGGTTCACTTCCTACATGGTGTCGTGGTAAGTGGTGTCACTTAGCTCTGGAACTACGGTTCTCTCACTCTATACTTCACCACTTTCTCTAGTTTCTTAATATGCTTCCTCAGTTATGGGTTCCACACTGGTGCTGCGTACTCAAAGATGAGCCAGACATATCTTGTATAAAGCGAGAGAGAGAGAGAGAGAGAGAGAGAGAGAGAGAGAGAGAGAGAGAGAGAGAGAGAGAGAGAGAGAGAGAGAGAGAGAGAGAGACAGAGAGAGAGAGAAGAGAGACAGACAGACAGACAGAGACAGAGAGCTATTTCTTTGATATTGATAGTGGTAGTGGTAGTTGAAGTGGTGGTAGTGGTGGTGGTTGGCAGTGGCAGCATCACTGGCGTCACTAAGGCTGGCACACATGTCTGTCTCACTGCTGCCCACCACACAAGTCTGTCTCACTGCTGCCCACCACACAAGTCTGTCTCACTGCTGCCCACCACACAAGTCTGTCTCACTGCTGCCCACCACACAAGTCTGTCTCACTGCTGCCCACCACACAAGTCTGTCTCACTGCTGCCCACCACACAAGTCTGTCTCACTGCTGCCCACCACACATGTCTGTCTCACTGCTGCCCACCACACAAGTCTGTCTCACTGCTGCCCACCACACATGTCTGTCTCACTGCTGCCCACCACACAAGTCTGTCTCACTGCTGCCCACCACACAAATCTGTCTCACTGCTGCCCACCACACAAGTCTGTCTCACTGCTGCCCACCACACAAGTCTGTCTCACTGCTGCCCACCACACAAGTCTGTCTCACTGCTGCCCACCACACAAATCTGTCTCACTGCTGCCCACCACACAAATCTGTCTCACTGCTGCCCACCACACAGTCTGTCTCACTGCTGCCCACCACACAAGTCTGTCTCACTGCTGCCCACCACACAAGTCTGTCTCACTGCTGCCCACCACACAAGTCTGTCTCACTGCTGCCCACCACACAAATCTGTCTCACTGCTGCCCACCACACAAATCTGTCTCACTGCTGCCCACCACACAAGTCTGTCTCACTGCTGCCCACCACACAAGTCTGTCTCACTGCTGCCCACCACACAAGTCTGTCTCACTGCTGCCCACCACACAAGTCTGTCTCACTGCTGCCCACCACACAAGTCTGTCTCACTGCTGCCCACCACACAAGTCTGTCTCACTGCTGCCCACCACACAAGTCTGTCTCACTGCTGCCCACCACACAAGTCTGTCTCACTGCTGCCCATCACACAAGTCTGTCTCACTGCTGCCCACCACACAAGTCTGTCTCACTGCTGCCCACCACACAAGTCTGTCTCACTGCTGCCCACCACACAAGTCTGTCTCACTGCTGCCCACCACACAAGTCTGTCTCACTGCTGCCCACCACACAAGTCTGTCTCACTGCTGCCCACCACACAAGTCTGTCTCACTGCTGCCCACCACACAAGTCTGTCTCACTGCTGCCCACCACACAAGCCTGTCTCACTGCTGCCCACCACAAGTCTGTCTCACTGCTGCCCACCACACAAATCTGTCTCACTGCTGCCCACCACACAAGTCTGTCTCACTGCTGCCCACCACACAAGTCTGTCTCACTGCTGCCCACCACACAAGTCTGTCTCACTGCTGCCCACCACACAAGTCTGTCTCACTGCTGCCCACCACACAAATCTGTCTCACTGCTGCCCACCACACAAGTCTGTCTCACTGCTGCCCACCACACAAGTCTGTCTCACTGCTGCCCACCACACAAGTCTGTCTCACTGCTGCCCACCACACAAGTCTGTCTCACTGCTGCCCACCACACAAGTCTGTCTCACTGCTGCCCACCACACAAGTCTGTCTCACTGCTGCCCACCACACAAGTCTGTCTCACTGCTGCCCACCACACAAGCCTGTCTCACTGCTGCCCACCACACAAGTCTGTCTCACTGCTGCCCACCACACAAGTCTGTCTCACTGAAGGCCAACAAGCTATTTATTTACTGTGGTTAGTAAGTTTTTGCTCTACAAGTATTTTATCCATTAGACTCGAATTGCTTTTTTCCAATATTTTTACAACTGTTGTCAGTGGAAGCGACATAGAGTTTGAAATTTCTTTCCTATGTTCTTTATAAACACCGACACAATGTACCTGGCATTCTTAAGCAGCTGTGTCTCTTATATCCTCTTGTTGTGAGCTCCTTAGAATATTGGGAAATTTAAAGAATACCTCTTCTGCCCATTCTTTGAAAACCCATTGTGATAGCCTATCTTGTCAGTATGAAAAAGTAATTAGGTGACCAACACTCGCCCAAGAATGAACCCAGGAATTTGGATTGTAAGGTGATGGCACTACCACTGAGCCCTGGACCCATTATATACCTGTGTAATCTTTTGACTGTCGCCCACAAGATGGCTCTGGGATACATATAGATATTATACTAACTACCTACCACCCAGCTACGTGTCACCTACCTACCCTCACTTCTTAGCTTTGGATTCAGCAGTATATTGTTTATATATTTCATGTAATGTTAAGAAATATACTTAAAGTTAGAGTAAGTCATTTGATCCACGGTGCTGGTAGAAACACTGGGCTTATTTCCTTAAGACACCTGCTGTTCATGTTCACCTAGCAGTATGTAGGTACCTGGGTGTTAGTGGACTGATGTGGGTCGCATCATAGGGTCAAAATTAACCTAATTTGCCCGAAATGCTCTGCATAACAAACGGCTTTCTATATAGTGTGTCATTAATGTCAGCTATGGTCTGTATAAGTTGTATCATGTACGTGTAGAAATAATTATTATTATTATTATTATTATTATTATTATTATTATTATTAATGAGAAATGGTCTAGTAATACCGACAAGATGTGGAAAAAGACATTTATTAGAGGAAACGTTTCACCGCGAGGGGCGAAACGTTTCTTCTAATAAATGCTCTGAACTGTATATAAGTGTGTTTCCCCACACCTCAAGTGATGTTGACACTCAACAGCAACACAAGAGTCTTCTTCAGTAGAAGACAGGAGAGTATAACACTGGAGACAGTAAGTGTATTGCCAATACTAATTTTTAAAGGAGTGGAGGGGTAAGCCAGCGGAAGGCCTCGGTCATATGCCCAAAAGCTCCAGTGGCGGGTCATCGTATGACTGAAACCCGCGTCAGGAAACACTTGTCCTGTTTCCCGACGAATCTTTCCTAAACTAACGTAATTGGAGACAATATAAGAAGTAGCTTTGACCTGATCAGTTCGTCAGTCTTCGTCAGTCTTCAAGAGAGAAGTAAATAGGTTCCTAAAGTGAGTTCCTGATCACCTGGTTTTTGTTGATACGTTAGATTGCTTGCGGCCAGCAGTAACAGCCTGCTTGATCATTCACTGATCCACCTGGCCTGATTTGGGACCCCTCGCAACACTCTCCAGGTAACCATTACCTGCAACCATTTTTCCACACCTCTGCTCTGGTATATAGTCTGGCCGCATACCTATGCCAAACGAGAATATACCTGGAGTATGCCTGGAGAGAGTTTCGGGGATGAACGCCCAAGAGGCCCGGTCTGTAACCAAGCCTCGTGGTGGATCAGGAACCTGATCAACCAGGCTGTTACTGCTGGCCGCACGTAAGCCGACGTACGAACCACATCCCTGCTGGTCAGGTACTGACTTTAGGTGCCGTCCACTGCCTTCTTGAAGACAGCCAGGGGTCTATTGGTAATCCCCCTTATGTATGCTGGGAGGAAGTTAAAGTCACAAGGGATTTGAGGATTAATTAGAAAACTTTCCTCCAGGTATATAGTAGTAAGATTAGGGACAAGATTGTCTCACTTAAAAGTTGCTCAGGTCAGCTCACTGACAGTGACAAAATGTGTACAAACTTTAACACTTATTTCCTCTCAGGTTTTTAAGAAGGAAGATACTAGAGTAATTCCAGGAATAGAAAATTATGCAGATCAGGTCGAAAATAAGTTGTGCACGATCAAAGTCACTAGTGGCGTGGTTCTCAGGCATATAGATTAAAACCTAACAAATCCCCGGGTCATGATGAACTATTGTCAAGGGTTATAAAGGAATGTAAAGAGGAACTTAGCAAATAATTGGCTAGTCATTTCAACATATCACTACAAACTGGCATAGTCCTGACAGGTACTCAGCTTCGAATTATAGACCAGTTAGCCTAGCCTCATTGTGGGAAAATTGATGGAATTACTACCTACTGTGACTATTCGAAGCCACCTTGAAAGATGCGAATTGATCAATAAACTTTAAATCAACAGGTCTAAAAAAAAATTTGAGCTGTTATCTCTAAAGTAACTTATTCTTTAAGCTTTAAAAGGGATCATAAACGCAAATATTTTTGTTTAAAATGAAACGGTTAATTCGTGAGGCAGGGGCGAGATGTGTTATAGTGGGAGACAGTAATGTTATAAGGGGCGAGATGTGTTATAGTGGGAGACAGTAATGTTATAAGGGGCGAGATGTGTTATAGTGGGAGACAGTAAAGTACTCACCTAGCCGTCCTACTTAGGATGATAAGGCTCTAGATACGCTTTCACTTGCAGGTAAAAACTGACTTGTGGTTTAGAGAAGATTAACTTGACTTCCAGTACTGGTTGACCATTTGTTTGTTGTTGTGGCGGAGGTGTTGTGGCTGTGGTGTTGTGGCTGTGGTGTTGTGGCTGTGGTGTTGTGGCGGAGGTGTTGTGGCGGTGGTGTTGTGGCTGTGGTGTTGTGGCTGTGGTGTTGTGGCTGTGGTGTTGTGGCGGAGGTGTTGTGGCGGTGGTGTTGTGGCTGTGGTGTTGTGGCTGTGGTGTTGTGGCTGTGGTGTTGTGGCGGTGGTGTTGTGGCGGTGGTGTTGTGGCTGTGGTGTTGTGGCGGAGGTGTTGTGGTGGTGGTGTTGTGGCTGTGGTGTTGTGGCTGTGGTGTTGTGGCTGTGGTGTTGTGGCTGTGGGTTGTGGTTGTGGTGTTGTGCTGTGGTGTTGTGGCTGTGGTGTTGTGGGGGGTGTTGTGGCTGTGTGTGTTGTGGTGTTGTGGTGTGTGTGGCTGTGGTGTTGTGGCTGTGGTGTTGTGGTGGTGGTGTTGTGGCGGGTGTTGTGGCTGTGGTGTTGTGGTGTGGTGTTGTGGTGGTGGTGTTGTGGCTGTGGTGTTGTGGTGTGGTGTTGGCTGTGGTGTTGTGGCTGTGGTGTTGTGGTGGTGGTGTTGTGGTGGTGGTGTTGTGGCTGTGGTGTTGTGGTGGTGGTGTTGTGGTTGTGGTGTTGTGGTGGTGGTGTTGTGGTGGTGGTGTTGTGGCTGTGGTGTTGTGGTGGTGGTGTTGTGGTGGTGGTGTTGTGGTGGTGGTGTTGTGGCTGTGGTGTTGTGGCTGTGGTGTTGTGGTGGTGGTGTTGTGGTGGTGGTGGTTGTGGCTGTGGTGTTGTGGCTGTGGTGTTGTGGTGGTGGTGTTGTGGTGGTGGTGGTGTTGTGGCTGTGGTGTTGTGGCTGTGGTGTTGTGGCTGTGGTGTTGTGGCTGTGGTGTTGTGGTGGTGGTGTTGTGGCTGTGGTGTTGTGGTGTGGTGTGTGGTGGTGTGTTGTGGTGGTGGTGTTGTGGCTGTGGTGTTGTGGCTGTGGTGTTGTGGTGGTGGTGTTGTGGTGGTGGTGTTGTGGTGGTGGTGTTGTGGCTGTGGTGTTGTGGTGGTGGTGTTGTGGGGTGTTGTTGTGGTGGTGGTGTTGTGGTGGTGGTGTTGTGGTGGTGGTGTTGTGGCTGGTGTTGTGTGGTGGTGTTGTGGTGGTGGTGTTGTGGCTGTGTGTGGTGGTGGTGTTGTGGTGGTGGTGTTGTTGTGGGGTGGTGTTGTGGTTGGTGTTGTGGTGGTGGTGTTGTGGGGTGTGTGGTGTGGTGGTGGTGGGTGTTGTGGTGGTGGTGTTGTTGTGGCGGTGTTGTTGTGGTGGTGTTGTGGTGGTGGTGTTGTGGCGGTGTTGTGGTGGTGGTGGTGTTGTGGTGGTGGTGTTGTTGTGGCGGTGGTGTTGTGGTGGTGTTGTGGTGGTGGTGTTGTGGCGTGGTGTTGTGGTGGTGGTGTTGTGGTGGTGGTGTTGTGGCTGGTGGTGTTGTTGTGGTGGTGTTGTTGTGGTGGTGTTGTGGTGGTGGTGTTGTGGTGGTGGTGTTGTGGTGGTGGTGTTGTTGTGGCGGTGTTGTTGTGGTGGTGTTGTGGTGGTGGTGTTGTGGCGGTGTTGTGTGGTGGTGGTGTTGTGGTGGTGGTGTTGTGGTGGTGGTGTGTGTTGGTGGTGGTGTGTGGCTGTGGTGTTGTGGTGGTGGTGTTGTGGTGGTGGTGTTGTGGTGGTGGTGTTGTGGTGGTGGTGTTGTGGTGGTGGTGTTGTTGTGGGTGGTGGTGTGTGTGTGGTGTTGTGGTGGTGTGTTGTGGGGGTGTGTGTGGGGTGTTGTGTGGGGTGTGTGGTGGTGGTGTTGGTGGCGGTGTTGTGGTGGTGGGGGTTGTGGTGGTGGTGTTGTTGTGGCGGTGGTGTTGTGGTGTTGTGTGGTGGTGTGTTATGGTGGTGTGTTGTGGTGGTGGTGTTGTGGTGGTGTTGTTGTGGTGGTGGTGTTGTGGTGGTGTGTTGTGGTGGTGGTGTTGTGGTGGTGGTGTTGTGGTGGTGGTGTTGTGTGGTGGTGTTGTGGTGGTGTTGTGGTGGTGGTGTTGTGGTGGTGGTGTTGTGGTGGTGGTGTTGTGGTGGTGGTGTTGTGGTGGTGTTGTGTGTGGTGGTGTTGTGGTGGTGGTGTTGTGGTGGTGGTGTTGTGGTGGTGGTTGTTGTGGGGTGGTGTGTGGCGGTGGTGTGGTGGTGGTGTTGTGGTGGTGGTGTTGTGGTGGTGGTGTTGTGGTGGTGGTGTTGTGGTGGTGGTGTTGTGGTGGTGGTGTTGTGGTGGTGGTGTTGTGGTGGTGGTGTTGTGGTGGTGTTGTGGTGGTGGTGGTGTTGTGGTGGTGGTGTTGTTGTGGTGGTGTTGTGGTGGTATTGTTGTGGTATTGTGGTGGTGGTATAATAACTTGTTTCATCATGTTCTTTTGTCTGTCTGTCTATCTATCTCCCTCCCTCCCTCCTTCCCTTCCTTCCTTCCCTCCCTTCCTTCCTTCCTTCCTTCCTG